>JABCPU010000189.1:0-125672 GCA_016800925.1 Suillus spraguei
GTCCAGGAAATCAGGCAGCTCACTAATGCAGTCGTTGAAACCATCCAGCAATCAGTCGCTGAAACCAGAACAGCCAGAAACTTAGTAGAAGAAGCCATCACTGATTTGCAACAAACACAAGCCGACCTCGCTGCTCCCCGAACCCCATCTCCCATCGAACAATCGACTTCATCGTCTTCCATCGTAATCTCTCATGACCATCCTGCATGGTTTACGAGCCCTGTACAGAGGAACAGTGTGAAGCTGCAAAAAGGTTAGGAATTCCCGTAGCCGAATTAATAGCGCTAGGTCCTCGTCTTCGCGACCTTCACATTCATCCTCCCATGTCTATCCCGCCATCATTTGGTCCAATGGATCCCATCTCGCCAGTCTTAGTAAAAGACTTCGGCATCACCTCCCCTTCCTCCTCTACTGAACTTCTTGCGGTTGCTGAACGAGGGACTACTCCCGACCTCCCACCTCCGCGTACATGCTGACTAGTAAACAACAAGCACAGCTTCGACGCGATAATAACCTTGCCTTAAAACGCATGACACAAAAGAAAGGGAAGAAGCGTGCCAGATCCACTAGTCCTCCACCCATTATCTCACCATCACCATTATGTATGTCCATCTCTAACACCGACAAAAAACATGAAATGCCGAATCTGCGGCATCACCGGACATAGGCAAAATAATTGTCCTGACTACCAGTGCCAAATTTGCCTGCGACACGCTCCTACCCATCTATCCATTTATTGCCCTCAGCGTCGTGGGGAACCTCCATTTATGCTCACCTGGAAGGATGATGGATTCTATGATGCACTGCGTAGGTGGGAACAGTATCTTATTAACCGTCGACAACGAAAAGAAGGTCGACGGGCAAGAACTGTAGCAGAGGAGGAAGCGGCTTATATGCTAGGAGGATCTGCCGCTGATGAAGATGTCGCCAACTATGATGACTATGACCCCGTCTATGATGACAATAGAGATGTTTGAAAGTCAGTGACTTTCACCGTAATATGGGGGTAATGTTACAGTTGTACGTACCCCTATTCATTTTCCCCTTTGTTTCCTTTCTTGTATGATGTGTCACATGACTCTGACTCATATGCTCAACGCATCTGTGCAACACATGCTTTCCTGATTAGGATACGCAGTTACGATCTCACGGTTACTTGGTCTGTGCGCACATATTGGTCTATTTAAGCACAGTGTACTTGTAGTAGATTCTTTACTTTAATCTTACTGGGTTTTACCTGGAATCTCCTTCGCTTAGGTCTCCAACCTAAGTCGTCTTGAATTGTCTCTAAGTCTAAGCACTCCTTAGCCTTAGTCTCTATTCTCGCAGAACCTCTTGGACTTGTCCTTGAGGCCAGACCCTTGATCGTACTCGGAACGCGTTCCTTGTACTTTCACCTTGTCCTCTTCTGGACATTGTAAGAACTTCCCAGCAGACCGTCTGTGTCTTTTCACTGTCGCTGGTGATGCCACCCCAGTTCGTAACAACGAATGCTGGTTCCTTTGTGAGAAAGAATTTCTTCTACTTCATATTCTTCTTCTTCTTCGATGATGTCAGGTGGTGGTTCGGGGAAGTTCGGGCCATGTACGTCTGTTTCGCTATAGGACAATAAGACCGAAGCATGGAACGTGGGGTGGATCTTCCATTGCTGAGGAAGTTTGAGTGTAAATGTGATTGGCGACAGAACTGCAATAATAGGGAACGGTCCATATCGTTTTGGTGCGAGCTTCCGTGAGGGGAGTTTTAGTCTAAGATTAGCTGCTGACAGCCAGACCTTGTCTCCGATCTTCCATGGAGTGTACTTCTTTCCTCGGGATCGTTCGGCCATTGTTTGCATCGCAATATTGTGACAGGCGATTGCTTCTTCTCTTATCTTTTGCAGAGATTGTACTCGATCTTCTGCTGCGGGGACAGATGAGTTGGGGATCAGATGAGGGATGGCGCGTGGTTCGTATCCCATCATTAGGTAAAAGGGTGATGCATTCCTTGCATCGTGTTTTCGGTGGTTGTGGACAAATTCGGCGATTGGTAGGTGTTCTATCCAATCTTAAGGGTTATTGCAACAATAGATGCGCAGGTATGTTTCTAGCTCTTGATTGAGTCGCTCTGTTTGACCATTGGTCTGAGGATGATATGCTGTGGATGGGGCGATGACGTAGTCAAGAAGTTGGGCAAGTTCTTTTGAGAAACGAGAGAGGAACTGTGGACCACGATCTGAGATGACTTTGTCGTGGAGTCCAAATCGGCGATAGACATTTTTCAGGAATAACTTGGCAACACCTTCTGAGGTGATGGTTTTCAAACAAGGGATAATAATTACCCCCTTCATAAGGCCATGGTCTACCATGACCATGATACTGTCAAAGCCCCCAGAGATGGGAAGGTCAGTGATAAGATCGACGGAAACCTGAGAAAAAAGTTGAGTTGCAGATGAGGGGATCGGAGTAAGCGGAGGTTGAACAGGATGTTTTTCATTTGCTGACAAAGGGCGCAACCCTCTACGTATTTCTGAATATAAGAGCCCATAGCGGGCCACCAGGCTTCTCGTTTCACGAGTTCTTCAGTTTTGAATCTACCGGGATGTCCCACAGTAGCATGATCATGATACCTTTTCAAAATATTGGGACGATGTGCCGGTGGAATGTAGGCACAATTTAAAATAGAGGATGTTCTCCTCAATCTTCCAGTCAGAGAGGGCCGACGTCATGGGTGGAAGGCACACGCCATCAAGGGCATCGGATGCTGTCTTAAAGACAGGGTCGTCGACGGGGTCAGAGGATGACAAAACATCCTTCAGGTCAGTGTCAATAAGACAAATGAATAGAGCATCAGGGAGGAGAGTCTGGTCCTCATTATCATCTTTGCCGGAGTCGTAGTCGGGCCGGCGAGATAGTGCATCAGGTACTGCCAATTTGGTACCTGCAATGTGATGCAGTTCGATGTTGTCATATACCATACTTCTAATCTCAGATCCGATCATATCCGTCCAGATCCGATCGTTTCCATATCCGTCCAGTCCACAGATCCTGTCCGGACCACCCTTCCGAATGTACTCACTTCTCGCACCTTAACTCCCTGGTGAACATCTGCGTCTATCTCCTTTCGTCATTTCTCCTACTACCGGTACTCCGGCTGTTTATATTTCCGTCCTGTGTTACTGATCCGTTTCCTGTGTTCATTTCCGATTCATGCTTACTGATCCGCTGTGCAATAACTAATAGACTTCCGTTACACTTCGTACATAGCCCTCGGTCCCGGACTTGCTAATTATCCGTCTTAGATACTTACTGTATATAAACCACTTGTAGATCTCCGTAGAACCTTAGTTCGAATATCATCTTAGATTCTACTCATTCTGCCTCCTCCGGACTTAAGACACTCTCCGCTTTAAGTCACCTTCCGAGACTTAGGATTGACTCCTATAGTCTATACCTCCGACTCTATCTTCGGATAGTCCATCTCCGTTGGTTTCTAGTTTAGGAACTCGTTCCGAAACTAGCCTTAATCTCTGTCCTCTCCTTACGTTCCGAATTACCTTCGGACGTATTATATCCGACACCTTCGGACACCCGGATCCGTCATGCAACCCCTTCCGGGTCTTCGGACGAATAACTCCTCCCTGAAATAAGGGGCATTACTCGAGAAAGGGGCACAGTGTATGAACTGAGGCCAAAGCCCTTCGGATCTCTCTACCCTTGAGTGCAGTCTTAACAGATGTCATAAATAGACAAAATAAATTGCCAACGTGCTTGGCGACGGGTAAGCTTCTGTGTGCTTCTAAAGTACAGAAGGTTCTTGTGGTCAGTGAATACCAGGATGGGGTGTGGGTTTCCTTCAAGATAATGACACCATTCATTCAATGCCCGGATTACGGCAAGGAGTTCCCTATCAAAGATCTGGTAATTGCGTTCTGCTGGGTTCAAGACTGTGAGAGGTAGGCACATGGGTGATAAACACCATTCTCATCAGTCTGTAAGAGAACTCCGCCGGTTGCTATGAGCGAAGCATTGGTAGCAATAGCAATTGTCGAGAAGGATCAGGGTTATGAGTACCGGTTGGGATGTGAAGCATCGTTTCAGTTCTTTGAAGGTGTCCATACATTCGGTTGACCAATCAAAGGCCTTATCTTCTTTGTTAATTCGATAAGGGGTCGGGCGATGTCAGAGTAGTGGGAAATAACGTGCGGTAGAAGTTGCAAAAACCGAGGAATGACCGAACATCTTTTACAGATTTCGGAATTGGCCATTCGGCGATTCCCTTGGTCTTGGTGGTATCCATAGCAACTTGTCCGGGCAATTATCATTCCGAGGTATTCCACTTCTTCTGCATCGAAGGTGCATTTCTCTGGTTTCAGGAACAGATGTTCCTTTCGTATTTTCATCAAAACCCGTCTGGTTCGTTCGCAGTGTTCTGCCATGTTGTAGAGAAAATCAGGATATCATCCATGTAGATAACCATCCATCCTTCATTGATTTCCTGTTGGAAGGTACGATTCATGTATGCTTGGAAGTTGCTGGGGAATTGCAGAGGCCAAAGAACATGATGTTTGGTTCGAAAAGGTTGAATTCCGTAGTAATGCTGCTTTCCAGCATCATTGGGATGGATGCGAATGTTGTTATAACCGGACCAAATATCCATTTTCGTAAAGAACTGTGCGTTGTGTAGGCGTGCACAAGGGAAATAGGGAGTGGGAGCGGATAAGTGTTCTTGACTGTCCAATCATTGATGTAGCGATAATCTTGACAGGATGCAATTCTCCACTCTTCTTTCCCACAAAGAAGAAGCCACTGGCTTGGGGTGACTTCGATTCTGAGATGAAACCTTTCGCAAGTTTTCATCGATAAACGTTTTACAGCAGCGCGTTCTTTTTCCGATAGCGGGTAAACCTTAGATGTGCAGGGAATAAAACTGGGTTTAGTATCGATCCGATGATCAATACCAGGGCGTTTGGGAGGTAGTTTGTTTAATCTGTCTTTGCAAAGACATCTGCAAAGTCATGCAAATAGTCCGGGACCAATTCTTTGAAAGATTTCTTTTTCTTCTCTCTTTTCGTCTGTCGCGAATTCCTGAGCTTTATTACTGTATTTTGGGGAGGAAGGGAGATTGTGGAGTAGTTGGGGAGTTGTTCAGTCGCGAAGTTCCATCACATGTAAGGGGTGTATCCATGGATACTTCTTCAATGATTCTCATACTAACTCCATCGGTATCATATTCCACAAGGAATTCTCCATCTCCAAGCTCGTAAGAGGAAATTTCACGGACTTCTGGTGCATGCCAGACATCTTGCATAGTGTTGAATTGATCATCATCCTCTGTTGGAATCAACGAGGGCACAGGTTTTTCTTCATCTGGGATTTCTTCAATTGAAGTTGAAGGAGTATGTTGAAGAGTTTTCGGAGGGACATAGAACTTGGATAATTTTGGTACGTTTGTATCTCGTCCAGGGATTTCTTCTTCTGCTTTTCTTTTCCCATACTTCTGTTCTTCTATTGGCCGTTGCTCAATAGGTTCTGTCCGGTCCGATATTCAGGCTCAGATTCATTCTTGCATTTTTCTGCGCGGGGAATCGGTGATACTGCTCATGGCAGTTGTACACGGGGAGTAGGGTCATAGTACTTGGCATTCGTACTTCTGGTTCAGGATCTTTAGGAATGGAGGGATCGTGAGAGATCTCGGAAGTGCGAGTGTTGCCATTTCTAGGATGGCAATGGAAGGTTGAGGGCAACCCATTCTTCTTCCGATCGTATCATCAATTTCAATTTCGTCCGATTTTGTTGTTCGAGGGAGGACTAATGTTTCAGCGGCCCAATCTATACTTGGGTTCATTGTGCGTAACCATGGAATCCCAGAAGGATTTGATCTCTTCTTCCTAGTTTAGTGATATTGAATTTTCCATACATGGTTCGTTCATCAATTTTGACCACTAGGAGACAGTAGTGTGTGATTGGTCCTCCTTTGATAAGAGTTCCATCTGCCGTAGTAACTCGAAACGGTGTTTGAGTTTTCGTCTGTGATTTGATGGAGTTTCACAAACTCCTCGGAAATAAATGTTCCTGCTGCACCCGAATCAATAACAGTGGTGGTGTCGATGGATTTCAAGCAGTACGCGAGTGAAGGGTGATAGGGACACAAAGTTCTTTTCTTTCACCTACAGTGCATACAAGTCTTAGTAATACATTGGGAGAAACATATGTCGAATCTTTGTTTCTCCAATTCAAAAATCCTCAACAATCTGCCTCACAGTTTCTTCGCCTTCTTCTTCTTCTTTGACTTCGGTTGTCGGAGCGGGGTTTTCTTCTTCTTCTCAGGACAGTTATGAATACGGTGTCCTGTTTTCTTGCATCCGAAGCATTGTCCCTTCTTCATGCATTCGGATCTTCCATATCGGAGATTCATCTACGACCATTGCATTGGGTCACGATTAGGTATGTATGTGCATTTCCATAGTTCTTCTTCTTCTGTTGTGGAGCATGACGTGTTCGTATGCTTGAAGACGATGGTGGGAGTTGTCAATGGAAATGCATTGCAATACAACCTCGCAGAATACTTCTGAGACATCTCCTGGTGCGAAAAGCTTGGTAAGGATACCCAATTCAGGCCATCTTGGAAGAATTGGATCTTCATTGCATCGTCGTGATACGGGCCTTGGCTGCAAGTGCCTCAAAGTCAGCAATGTAGGTATGGAGATCTCGCTTCCTTGTTTGAGGTCCCTGAGTTTCGTGAGTGTGGTTCCCTTGGTATCCACTGGTTCGAAGGCTTCTTTGAAGCTTTTCATAAAATCCTGCATGTCCATAACCAACTTTTTGTCCAGAGGTGTCGGTTGACTGAGCATGGTCAAGAATTGCTCTTTCCAGATTTGGCATTTTTCTCAGTCATGAAGGATGTTATGAAAATGATCTTCTGCTTGTCGGTGGTGTAAAGCTTTTTGTTGATGTCGAAGCATAGATTGCATGATTGGATAAATTCGCAAGAGTTGTCACGATCTCCATCAAAACCTTGGGAGACCGATTTTGTATTCAAATTCTTTGGTGGTCATCATAGGGCGATTTGTCTGGTGAGTTATACTTTCTCGGTGCCTACACGCGCTGTCTTGCTGTCCGTTAGGGCTTATCAGGGTTCAGGGTCGAAGACTGGGTAGTCGACGATCAAGTGGACTTTAATCTTTTGTTACGACTGGGGTGGCATCACCAGCGACAGTGAAAAGACACTGACGTCTGCTGGGAAGTTCTACAATGTCCAGAAGAGGACAAGGTGAAAGTACAAGGAATGTGTTCTGAGTACGATCAAGGGTTCAACCTCAAAGACAGTCTAAGAGGTTCTACAAGAATAGAGACTAAGACTAAGGAGTGCTTAGACTTAGAGACGATTCAAGACGACTTAGGTTGGAGACCTAAGCGAAGGATGTTCCAGGTAAAACCCAGTAAGATTAAAGTGAAGTATTACAAGCGTAGTACAACGTGCTTAAATAGACCAATATGTGCGCACAGACCAAGAGAGACGTGAGAATGTAAACGTGTATCCAAACAAGGAAGGCAACTATAGTACAGATGCATTGAGCATATGAATGAGAGTCATGTGACACGATATATAAGTAAAGGAAACAAAGAGAAATGAATAGGGGCACATACGACTGTAACACGGCAGAAATGAATATGCTACACACCAATGGATCTTAGATGGAAATGGAATGGACAGGAGGACATCGGTAGCAAGATTTGGTAAGGGGCAAGGATTCACGGAGTGAAACTGGTACTGGCGAAGCGAAAAGGGGTAATGCTCACTATAGGGGTTTTCTCAGTAGCTGCTGTAGGCAGTAATGAGAAACTTGTGTAAAACAGCACTTTCATGGTCAGTGTGACTTTGTTCACTACACCGGATTGAGCCTAGTGGCGAACACACCCGCCAGATAATATTTCCCACTGGTCACTGAATTGTGTAACATTTGACGAATACCCTTACTTGAGCGCTCCAGTTAGAGGCTGTACTTCTGTAATTGACAGTAGCTCCTAAAACTAATTTGCAGTCGCTCACAAACTGCAGCAAATATCGTGGGCCAAGGATTTAGAGTCGCGGTGATGCGGCAGACAATTTTCTCATCCCAACTAACCTTGCAGTTATTCTGCCTGCCATGCCTGAGTCCGAGGACCTGCAATCTTGCAGCCAAGGTCGTAAACCAGTTGACACCCTACAACTGGGGCCCAGGAAACGGCCGTGAGTTGATATATATTCGGGAAGTAATCCACCTACTGACGCCCATTACAATAGTAGTGCAATGGATCTGTTGGTTCATTATGGTCGTCATTTTGGGCAAATGTCCATGCTCTTTGCAACTTCCAAGCCCTTCTGACAAATGGGATTCTACAGATGGGAGAATTAGCCAACACTCCAGAAGAAAATTTTACAGCTGAGTGAGTATCTTACTTTCCTGCAGAGTTATTCACAACCCATCTAATTGTGTCTATATTCTAAGGGAATGACGCGAGCATCACATTTTCCAAGAACTTCTCAAATCTGTGGCAGGCTTGGAAGAGTGTTTGATGCAAGGTGGAGATGATGAGGTTGATGCCGTTGCGGAGCTGGCAAGTATCCCATTTTTCTGTGTCTGCAAAGTTATCTGTTTATCTCACATATCGCATCAGCTCACCAAAGGCGCATCTGGAGCAAGAGGTGATGATACAAAAGTCTCAAAGGCAGTGTCCTCGATTGGATTACCCCAAAGGGACAAAATCTTGTTCCTCCTCTTGCTCGCAAGATCAAAGTCAACCACGGTTTTCACCATGAACAGACAGGCGCACTACTTTGTCCTGCTGGCCTTGACTGGTCCAACTCCGAGTGTGTGGCATCATTTCCTTGACATCTTTACTAATGGACTGTAGGACAAAAGCTAAACTTAAGAGCAGCAAGATCATTGTGACTGGAGACCAATGGCTGCTGTTCTTGTACACAGACTACCATTACGATCTCGAGGATCCATGGAATGGCCTCTTTCGAAGCGCCTTGCTTGTTTGTGTAAGATATATGTTTCACGTTGCTTCCAAATTTCTTTGCTTTTAACTAGACTCTTAAGCATATAGACACGTCTTCACATCCCCCAGTTCTGTGGACAGAGAGCCAAAGGCAACCCGCTCAGGTAACCCTCAAATCCATGGAATGACTCGAGTCACTCTACCCTCCATCGCATATATTGCAATGCAGGTTTGTCTGCACTTCGGATCTATAGATTTATACTCAATGTTGAATATTCATTCCAGATCAGATTTTCCCTCACCTCATCTCCTGTGTTTTCATGCACAGACACAGTCACCGACTCGGAAAGGTTCTACAATTCTGTTTTAGATATTTTTGAAGACCCAGATGAGAAACAAGAAGTGAATGACCTTACTGTATGGTGGAACAGGTGATTGATGTCTCATTTTATTCTACTGATTCTCACATTTTTCTAGACAAATTTTCCCGTCATACTCGACCGCTCAACGACCGCCAGTGAAGAATAGCGCGCTAGCGAGAATCCAGGAGAAGCAAGCACGAACAAAGGAAGTTTCAGCAGGTGATGGTGATGGTGGCAGTGTGTAGCATACTGTCAGCACATCATAGTTCATTGTACCTCGCTACTAGATAAGTGATGTGACACCACTATGATGCATGCGAGCTGCTTGTGATGCCGAGATTATACCCAACCTCCA
Source organism: Suillus spraguei (assembly GCA_016800925.1). NCBI lineage: Eukaryota > Fungi > Basidiomycota > Agaricomycetes > Boletales > Suillaceae > Suillus > Suillus spraguei. The sequence continues at coordinate 9,684 of JABCPU010000189.1, forward strand.
GGCTGAAATTGAGTTATAGTATATGCTTCATCTTTGTATTTTTTGCCAATGGTAGCAATCAAGGTATTCACATTGTGATGAGGGTTAGGTTAGTTAGTTAGTTAGTTAGGTTAATCAAGGTATTCACGTTGTAATGATAGCATATTTGTCAACAATTATTGTACTGATGCTTGTCGATAAAGCGGGTTTGCCCACCATTTAGTCTGAATCTGCCTGTCACTATCACATAGCAAGTCAAACTCCGCTAAAAATAAATACTTGACAATTTGATTCCATTCAAGCAGAGGGCATGGTGGCAGCATTTCAGCAGCATATTTGTTGTAACATTGAAGGGCATTTCGAATAGCAGTTGCATGGCTTTTGAAGGCCTTGGAAATTTGAGTGCAAAGCTTGTAACCTAAGTACAAAACCTTTGGGTTAGTATCATGCTATGATGTAAACAAGAACTTATCAAGACCATTCATCTGCAAATTCATTGGTTCTAATAGTTGCATGACCACCAGCCTCTCAACATCATCGAGAGCCTTGAAAAAGAGGCGGTGTGTAATATGCGACTGTGCCTGGATGCGCTCTGGGTGATCAGGACCCCAATGTTCATCAATCTCCATCTGGCATTCGAAGTATTCAACTACTTTCTGCTTTTCGTCACACTTAGCAGCAGCGTGGGTGTGCAGCATCTAACATTGCCAATCTCCTTTGAGGAGCAATTTTCCCTAAGATCAAGCCTGCAGAATTCTGCACCAGCCGCATCATAAGCAAGCCTGCCATAATGACATTTAATGTCAATTTTAAAACTGCTGGGAAGAATGTACAATTTGTCCTCATACTCAACTAACACCTTCATGTAGTCAACTTGAACAGACGTGGCATCTTGCTTGTAGGACATTTTCTCCAATGATGTCTTCTTTTCATGGGTCCCCTTGGAGATTCAGCAAGGAATGTAGAAGTGGCAGCAATAGCCTCAAGTGCTTGAACATAGTTGTTGTAGAGACAATTAGCTAAATTGTCATGTCAGCATTGTAACTTAATTGAACTTAGGACATACACAGATTAGCATATTTGTCCATGTCAGCAAAGTGAAAGTGCTTGTCGAGAGCTTTGTGGCGATGAAACTCTCCGAGTTTCAGAGGCCAGAGCATTAGACTCTGAAAAGACATGTTTGCAAGTCTCAAAATTTTCCTTACCAGTGCCAACCTTGTACTTGGAATGATGCTGGACCTGGCAAAGCTGATTGTGAGCATGACCATGAAAGGCAGGAACCACCCCCTGAAGGTTGAGTTCTTTGATGCAATTCGCTAGCGAGCTGTGGAGTAGGATCTTCTCAAGCGCACATTTGATGTCATAGCCATAAAGGATGTTCTTCCTGAATACTTCCATCAATTTGTTGAGGCTAGCAACTGGGTATTTCATACTATACTGCGAGTTAGCATCCCATTGTAATCATTCTAGAAATGAGAAATGACACTAACAGTTCACCACTTTGAACCATGTCGCTCCATGACAAACTGCTGGATCCATGATTTTGCTGAATTGTTGGCATCAAAGGCACAGATGAAGGAATATAGTAAGGATGGTTCTTGTTTAAGTGTGTACTGGCACACTGGGCATGAATTCAACATCTGCCAGTTGGGAGTATCACAGCCAAGGTGTTTGTCAAGATGACAAGAAATCTGTCATTGAAGCTCAAGGTAAACATTGAAGGCAGTATGGAGTTGCTCAGCAAGATAGCGACTATAGTGTACCTGAATTATATGTCAATTATGTGAGACCATGCTGAAAGTGACAGCACTTACATCATGCAGGTGGCACAATTTTTTGGCTTCCATGTGGATGCTGAGGCAAGGGCACACATGATGTGTCAGTCAGTAGACAGCAAGGGTCCAAACTGTGATAGTTACACTAGGCTTTACTGGCGATGAACCAATGCATCCATAGCATAGTAAGGTTACATTAGTGAACATAGACTCATGCTTGAATCTGTGGATGGATTGACCTAGAGCACAGTTACCCATTAGTAAAATACCACATAGAAAATGGTATTGCTACTCACTGAATATGTCCACTACTTTGATTTTCAAACATGTCATCAGAGTTATCAACCTCAGGGACTTCAATGCCATCATGCTGGTAAGTGAGTAGTGCATCGGTAAGTGCATCATATTGATTGCTCCAGGTCAAGGGTAAATATGAGAAATACACGAGCACAGAATAACATACTTGATTTGCGCATGGGTGATCTGCTCAAGCTCCGAATAGAGGGCATGTTCCTCACTCCAATGGCTGACACCAAAGCCTTCTTCACCAGGCAGAGGGAGCATTGCATCAATATCCATGAAGTTGTTGTCCACATGAGTGTCTGTAGTGGTGTGTGATGGTTGCTTTGGATATAGCAAGAGACTCAGAAACTAAGAGTCGTTCTCACTTGTGCAGAGGCAACTCTACACAATGATCAGCTGAGTTAAATGGAGGAAATATTGCACTGAACTTTTGAGTAGTTCAGCACAAAAAAACTTTGCTTGGTCTTCATGCTGTTGGATGCTGCTGGCTCGCAGAGTCTTGACTTTACTACTGCCTATTTACACTAAGCACCTGCAGGAGATGCTACCCAATGAATTCTGTGAGGGACCAACCATGAGATGTGGTTCGAGGTGGTGGTGGTAGCTGGAAGAGAATTTTCCCTCCAGTTCACTAACCCACACAAGTGCTGATACACATGGTGATTGTCATATACCATACTTCTAATCTCAGATCCGACCATATCCGATCAGATCCGATCGATTCCATATCCGTCCGGTCCACAGATCCTGTCCGGACCACCCATCCGAATGTGCTCACTTCTCGCACCTTAACTCCCTTGTGTATATCTGCGTCTATCTCCTTTGTCATCCCTCCTGTTTCTGGTATTCCGGCTGTTTATATTTCCGTCCTGTGTTACTGATCCGTTTCCTGTGTTCATTTCCGATTCATGCTTACTGATCCGCTGTGCATTAACTAATAGACTCCTGTTACACTTCGTACATAGCCCTCAGTCCTGGACTTGCTAATTATCCGTCTTAGATACTTACAGTATATAAACCACTTGTAGATCTCCGTAGAACCTTAGTTCGAATATCATCTTAGATTCTACGCATTCTGCCTCCTCCGGACTTAAGCCACTTTCCACTTTAAGTCACCTTCTGAGACTTAGGATTGATTCCTATAGTCTATATCTCCGACTCTATCTTCGGATAGTCTATCTCCGTTAGTTTCTAGTTAGGAACTCGTTCCAAAACTAGCCTTAATCTCTGTCCTCTCCTTACGTTCCGAATAACCTTCGGACGTATCATATCCGACACCTTCGGACACCCGGATCCATCACGCAACTCCTTCCAGGTCTTCGGACGAATAACTCCTCCCTGAAATAAGGGGCATTACTCGAGAAAGGGGCACAGTGCACGAACTGAGGCCAAAGCCCTTCGGATCTCTCTACCCTTGAGTACAGTCTTAACAGTGATTGTGCATGTTTATTGAAGGGATGGCATGTGACATATGCTCCAGGTGTGATAGGAATGTTGGGAGGATAAAAATGTGAAGACTGAGGAGGACAGTGATGGACAGGAAACAAACCGAGTCTAAGGAGTGTTCAAAGCGGTGGTTGGTGTAAAAGCTATGGGACAGTGGGTTTCCACATCTGTAATCATACTTTAGGGTTCGGAGTGTAATGCCTTGTACTCCAAACCCTAATCACTAGTTTGGTGCAGAGCTTACTGCTTGTTCGAACTTCGCAGAGTTGAAAAAAATTTGTCTGAACATTTTTGAACTAAAGTTGTTTTGCTTGTAAGTGTCATGGCTGCACAAGCACACTGTGACATACCTTGTGAAAACCAAATGATGGACAGCATAGACAAGAGCCTAAGGGTTCAGATGCCAGACAACATAGTATAACACTTTTAGAGGATTGGGAGGGTTCATGTAGGCACACAGGGAGGTTCTGGAGGCCCGCAAAGGGATGCGAGAGTACAAACTATGGTTGGAAGGCAGATTAAGTAATGCTAGATGCCTATTGGGAGGGTTAATGGAGGTGCGCAGGGAGGTGCTGGAGGTCCAGGAAGGAATACGAGAGCAAGAACTATAATTAGATGGTGGAGGGTGGGTCTCAGAGATAAGTTTCCCACAACATAAAATCGGGTCACTCAGACCCTTTATAGTGCAGGCCAGAGGGTAGGCATAGTGTGTTGTGGGCTGAGGGGTGTGCAATGGGCAATATACACTAGAAAACAAAGTGGCATAGAACAAATATTAAACAAACATAGTGTGTGAGAACAGTAAAGTCACGGTTTTGTCTAGTGTGCACTGGCGGTGCTCTGTATAAATGACATTTTAGCTCACTAAAGAGGACGTATAAGCCCTGCCTGTCCTCTTTACTAACTAGGTAATATGGGAAGTATAGATGTTTATGTTGTCTATTGAAATGTTCACTGTTTCTTTTGACCTTGACAACACCAGAATGAGTCTCTCTGTGATGACCCAACCCAACCAAGTCATGTTTCACCCTCACATGGTATGTGATGTTGTCTTCCCAGGTGAACAGCTAAATCTCATATGTGCACTCACTCTAGGATCATGTTGAGACTGCGCTTGGAAAATTTACAGTCTGGTTCACATTGGAATCAGAAAAAAACCAAACTGGACCATTGAGAATGGTTCTTCTCAATGGTCTGGTTCTAGGTTCAAAGATTTTGAAGAACTGGTGCATGGTTTGGTTTTCAGTTCTTGCCCAGGACCCTCTGAACTGGACCACGCAGCACTAAGTGATCTAGGTATGGCAGGACAAGAGGAAGCGACTCACCCTCAGTCATGTATAACAGACTGAGGGAAGAGATGAACCATAGGTATCAGATATATATATGAGTTGTATTCCTTCTGCTAACTCCGACAAGCAGTGTTGTTCATGGTCACATTGGTGATGTGCAATGCACACATCAACAGACCTCTACCTCATCATGTAAAGCATGAACAGCGTCAATAAACTCCATAAACACTCAACTAGCCATCTCTGGCCCATCCAATGAGAGCTGGGAGGATGCAAGTGAGTAACTGTAATGCCCAACATCAGGGAGTGCAAAGATCCATCTGAAGATACTGAAAGAAACTGACATGCTAAGGGATCCACCGCTGTCATGAGAGGTGCTGTAATCATCTTCTGAGTCTGATTCCTCAAGTAGCTCATCAAGTGTAATGTTGCACAAGCTCTACATAGTGAGCCAATATAAGGTCATCATGTGTATTTTTGAGGGCTTGTAAGCTGTTGTTTTCATTGCAATATGTGAGGCATGGTTGATCTTATCAGCATAGTATGGACAGTGATCAGTGTAAGCAGAGCAGAGCTATAATTCAGACTTTCAATAGTGTCATCCAACTTTCCAAACATGTTGTACTTCTCTTTACTTTTTAACTTTGAATACCACTATTAAATAATTAAATATTTATAAGTGTATATATTCCATGGTCCAATTTTTCACAGCAATAGCACAAGGTTTGATGTCTACTACAATGTATGCTCATGTGCAAGTTCTGGAAGAGCCAAACAAGTAAGGGATTACAAAAAAGACAAAGAATATTGCTAGAAAGATCAAAGTGAGGAGCATACAGTGATCAGCTTCAATCATTGTCATTCTCCATCCAGTGGTAGTCATAGCATCATCTTCTTGGCCTTCCTGCTATTTCGTCTGATCCTGTCAGCGGGCTTTCTTTGGCTTGAATCAGTCATTTGCTGTGTTCATTGATCGATCCATTCCATTTCAGGTTTTGGTTCGCACTCAAGTGCTTGCAGTTCGTCAGCGGATAAAAAGGTTTGCTACTCGTTATATACAGCATGCTGAACCGCGAGGAGGAAGCGATGGGATGGGGCAGATGCGAAGAGATCCAAGAAAATCGCACAGGGACTAATCAGGTAGCGGGCATTGCCACTTTAGCTAGCCCAACCGGCTTGTTATATATGCCCTCCATAGCAGGGAACAAGTTGATTTTGAAATTGAAACTCTCGCGGATACGGACGAGATTTTCGACCTCTTTTCCGTCTGTCGACGCATGTTGAATGTGGATGCAAGCGAAAACAATGTAAAGAACTGACGGGTTGTCTTTCTCCCGAAAGCATCGGCACAACGTCCTGAATCATTGCGAATTCAGCACGAAGGGGGATAGAGCAGGATGTATCATGCAGCTCACCGAACAGAAACTGGCCGATCACACTTCCGATATTGGCAGAAGCTTTCAGTAATCCTTACGTGCATAATTTCGTCTGGTTAAAGTCTGATACGGGATTCTGCAGTCGAGAAAGGCCAGATGTCTACCAACCAAGAAAAAGCCAGCCTTGATGACAGATAAGCACACACAGACTCAGACACGGTGCCATCGCACTCACCTCGGTGTATGGCAGAATGAATTGGGGGTCTGCCCCCGCTGGATTGCCATGCTCCTGGAGGGTAGTTCTCTGGCGAGTCTCTTTGCCTCCTGCTTGACTAGACATCGTGCCGCGCTGGTAGGTAAGGGATCGATGATGTGATGTGACTACGGATGGAGGTGAAAAGTGAGAGCTGGGCGACCCATTGTTGTTCAGCCACTCTGCCAGAATCCCCTGCGCGACGTGGTGCGGGGCGCCCCAAGAAATACCTATCGCAAACTGTACTCATGAGCTCGCTAGTACATGACCGATGCATGTTAGATACTATATGCCAAATAAGACAGCAGGGAACATACATGATTTGGGTCTAACCGTTGTAGCCAACTCCATTGAATCCAACGCGGATTGATTGCGGCATACTTTGACGCGGACTTGGAGTTGTTTCGGTTTGTTTTGTCACCTAGATGCAGGGCGTGCAAAGATTCATGGTGTCTAGGATGGAGAATATGTAAGGAGACTGCGCTGTGACATTGGATCGTATGATCTTACCAGGAAAATCCAGGCATTTAAGCCTGGCGTCAAGGGACGCGTGAACGGACGAGAGTGCTGCGCCAAACAATGTTAAAAAGTCAATTGACGTAAATGACAATCCGACGTTGCTTACAACGCTGGTGGTCATGCACGTCGAGGTGTCCGCGAGTTCGTTGGCTACCTCGATGGAAAAGTTGTCTCCCTATTATGATTAGATCAGCGATAGCGCGACAGGGATGTCGACAGAAGCTCACCTTCTGTGCCATGATCAAGGGTCCGGGGGAACACGCCGGTTGACGAAAGTGTCCTGTTAAACGATTGGGAGCGATGTTTGAAATCCTGGCAATAGACTCACGAGCGTTCGTAGCCATCAAGAGCGATGGCGTCATTAGCTATTGTAAGTTTGGATTGGGGCCGGTCACCGCCTCGAAGGTCAGACGTGGAGGAATGGAGACAGGATCTCATATTCGGTAGCCACGCAGCAATTCGGTCATCCCCAAACACAACGTCCAGATTATAAGCGACCTCGAACTTGGACTCGACATCGGTGGTGAGCGTACGGCAATAAATCACTGAGACCAAGGGAATTGGAATTTCAGCAAACGCGACCTTGGAGAAACACCGAAGGAGATCAGCACAGACTGAAAACCAAGGACAATGAGATACTGTCACCACCTTGGAGGCCAGACATGGAGGATTGGAGACGGGAACCTCATCTTCAGTGGCCACGTAGCAATCCAGTTCATCCCAAACGCAACATCGAGACCACACGTGGCCTCGCACTCGCATCGGCGGTGATGCGCACGGCAATGAACCACTGGGGCCATGCGAATTTCAGCAAACTTTGAGCTTGGGCCCAAACAGTGGCCGAGCGAACGAGCAATCCAGATAGGAATACGATTCAAGGTCAAAAGCAACAGACGCAGGAAGACGACCGATTTGAATGAGGTTCCAGTGGTAAAACACGAGAGCTTATTTCAAACTAGGTATGAACCCAGCCATGCGTTGCAAGTTGATTTTGGAAATCCGTCTGATTGTCACGTGCATCTGATTACGTGATTATTGAAACCGAATTTTCGAACTTGTTCTTTTTGTTTCTTAGTTATCACCATCGGGTTGCCCGCCCGAGCGATGGGTGAGGGCTCTGCTATGGCTGGAGGTGTCCGTGCGGGCTCAATGACCTACCCTCACACATTTTGTCTTTTTGTTTCTTCAGTTCTCGCCTTTATCAACGCATCTGATGAATACAAACCGGAAGATCGCCACCTTGCAAACTATTGGGTATTATCTGTGAAGGTACAGTACATTCACCCTGTGCCACTCAACCATTGTGTCCTCATTGTCATCTTGTCAACCAGGTCAACACACCCTTGCCAGGACTCGTGTCCCGCTGATCATGCCGGACCGAATCTCCATGTCGCCATTGCTCTACCTCATGCTGGGGTTTCAAACGGATGCTGATGCTGCTGAGGAGTTGCTGAGTGAAGTCTTCAGTGTCACGCTAACTTAGTAAGTTTTTTATTTCATTTTTATTCGTGCTTCATTCCCTGGTCAACGTCTATCACTTGGCAGGTTAAGTCAATCTTTCTATAAATCAGACTCATTCTCTTCGGATGGGACTCGCGTTGCGACTGGTTCTGCGGATAGGACCGTCTGGTTCCACAGGCCACGTATGATACCTTGTCGCTGAATGCCCCATGGCTACAGCGGCCTTGAGGATCTGGCGGCATGTTACCATGTTGGGTAGATGGGTGTGGATTTGTAACTGACCCTATTATAGGGTTGGGAATGCGGGTGGGTGCATTTTCAATCCCAATGTGGGCTAGCTTATATAAGCATCAGGCTCCGTGGAGTTGGAATACTACCATTTAACCTTTTTCTTTTTTTTTTGGCTCGCACCAAATTTCCAGTGCCGCCCTTAACTTTATGATACTTACACTCCACTAAGTCCAAGTCTACTGCGGAGTAGGTACTTATTATTATGGCAGCGTCTTTTCATTCCAACTTGTCTATCACCCTCATTCCTGCCGAGGCAAACAATCTACTGCGTCTGTTAGAAGACAGGGTACCTCTCCCAGCTGACCTGCACCGCCTCCGTCAGTACATGACTTTGCAAGCTCGAATTCAGGACGAGGGCGCGCATAAGGAAACGCCATGTGTATTAGGTGATGGTGGTGGGTACATGAAATCTTTTTTTTTTTTTTTTTTTGATCCTTGTTTATTGTCCGTTGGGGCTATGCCCTATGATGGACACTACCTACTGTACATCTAATCTATTCGTGTATGCTTTGGTCCGTTTTTTGGTTGTCTATGCTATACAGTGGTCCTGGCTTGCGCGCGGACGTTAGGGCCTTCTTCAGGCTCTTGATATGATTTGTGCGACTTGTTGTCGCGTTTCCTCTATTCCTTCTCCTTTTCCGCTGGGGGGGTTACATCTCCGAAGGTTTGTTCCAATCTTCTCGTGCGCGCGATGTACGTCAACGTTGCTCTCATTCCCTTGCTTTCGTTCAGCAGGTACTCGATTTTGCATTGCTTGCTCCGACTTCTTTCCTCATTTGTTCTCTCTGGTTCACGTATGCTGGGCAGACTAGGATGAAGTGGTGTACCGTTTCGTCATGGTTTTCGCATGCTGGGCAACGCGCCGTTGGGGATTTCGCTATTCGTTTGAGGTGTTTGTTGAGCGCTATATGTCCCGTGCGGAGTTGAAACATCAGTGAGCTGTGACGTCTCGGTAGCTTCTCTATCTTCTTTGCAAACTTCTTTGATGGTGCTGACGTGTCGACTGATTTGAGCAGTGTGTAGCGCGGTGAGTTCTCCATGATGGTGGTGGCCTCTTTTTTGATCTTTGCGTAGAAGTGTTGTCTTAGTGCCGCTTTGCTCCTTGGTAGGATTCTGAGTTCTCCTTCCTCGGTTAGGAGCGACTTTGGCTGGGCTCGTGTGTCTGATGATTCGCCTCGTGCGGCGCGTTTCGCGTGAGTGTCTGCCTCTTCATTCCCTGGTATCCCTACATGGCCTGGCGTCCATCTGACTTTGAGTTTTCTTTCGTCGTGCTCAGGGATGAGTCTTCTAAGATCATCGTGGAATTGGTCCATGAGGTAGTGTCCTGGCTGTGAGCGGAAAGCTTCGGTTGCTCTTATCGCTGCCTGATTGTCGACACCTAGGGATATGGTGCCCCTTCTTCCTCCCGTCTCCTTCAGCAGTTGTACTGCTAATATCATCCCCACCAACTCTGCTTCATAGACCGTATGCTCGCGGTCGCTCCCCAAGTGAAACCTCTTGCTTCCTATCACTTCGTTGCCTCTCATGACCACTGCTGCTCCTCCAACTCCCCCATCCACCATTGACCCGTCTGAGTACGCCCTTAGGTTTTCATCGGCGAGTCCGTCTTCTATCTTTGCTGTCTCGGCCTTCTCCGCTATGTGGATGTCTACATCCGGCTACCACTTGGGGTAGTGTCTGACTGGGTCTATCTTTTCCACCGTCGATGGGTTGATCCTGAATTCGTACATCAGCTTATGCAGTGGGGATGGATAGCGTTTTTTCCCCTTAAAATCTCTCTCTTTGCCGTAATCGTATGCGTTCTTGATTCCCTTGGCTAGTGGATGTTTCTGTGGGAGTGTCGCCATTCTGAGCGTGGCTCTGTAGCACGCTTTTCGAAGAGTCTGCTGAAAAGGTAGTACATTAGCGTGCGCGTCTAGCATGTCTGTGGGACTTGATCTTAGTCCTCCCGCAATTGATATGGTTGCCATTCTCTGCACTCGCGCCATCTGCGAGGCGAAGCCTCTTGCTCCTCGCCCTTTCCCCCTTTTCCCCCTCCCCTTTTCTACTAGACCTGCGCACCACACATCTGCGGCGTACAACATCTTCGGGACGATTACTCCCTCATACAGTTTTTTCATCAGTTTCCCGTGTATTCCCTTCGTCGGACGTATCATCCGGCTACATGCTAGCGCGTACTTCGTTCCTTTGGCCAGTGCGTGGGCCGCCTGCTCCTTGAAGTTTAGATTTTCGTCGATGATGATTCCTAGAAATTTGTGCGACTTCGAAGGTTGGATTGTGTGATCGCGGATGGTGATGGGTACTCGTGGCGTAGGGACTGTCTTGTTGGGGTTTTCGGTGCTTCGAACTCGTATCCTGGAAAGACAAATTAGTGCGGTTTTGTCTAGCTCAAACTCAGCGTTGTATTCCTCGCTCCAGTCAAGTGCACCTCCTTGCTTTTCCATCATGTTTACATGAAATCTTGCAACCTGTGCTTTGCGCTCACGCCTCAGGTTCTGTGATTGACCCATTCAGGCATATCGCCACCGCCATCTGACGGAGGGCATCATGAAACTCAGCTTGTACCGCGTTCTGCACGCAGTCCTTGCGCCAATCTGGACACTCCAATGCTGCCGACTGCATCGTCGCAGCAATCGCTGGATGCGACGATACCCATCTTAGATTCACCCAGCATGCTTCCTACGCCAAGGCCTTCTCCCATGTTTAACGTTCGTTCATTGTACGCGGCAACCATTCCCCGTAGAAGTCGAAGCGAACTCGAGGGCTCTGATTGTGATGGTCTATTGCTTCCCGCCCGAAAACGCTGGGGGCGAGAGTGGCACGTGCGCAACACCCGAGGAGGAGCCTGAAGAGCCACCCGAGCCTGGCTTTAACCCTCATAACGCCAACCCTGGCGACGATTGCAATCGAGGAGCCCGCCGTTTACGAGTCCGTTTTGGTGGTGTCCCCGCACCTGAACGCGATCCTCTATGCCCTGAAGAGGAAGAGGAAGAGGACGATGAAGGAGAGGGACAAGAGGAGGTGCTGGATGATGGAGGGGATCGGCTTGGACGAGGCAGCTGGCGGATGTGGGCTTCATGTAACCCCAGGATCTCGTGCAGCGACCATGCTGCTGCGATTATCTCTGAACTGGCGTCCGCACATTTTCTGTCTAAAGTTCACAGCCCGCTCAGCTGGTTGAGAGACATTGCCGATTACGTGCAGACCCCACATGTGGAGGGTGAATCACTGACATCCGTCACGGTCAGATGCAGAGGGGCGGCGAGCAAGGACGTTCGCGTCAGCTTCCTTCTCATGGTCAACTGCATGGCGCTAGTCTGCAAATGTCAAAGGTGTGTCTCACGCTTCCTCCGACTCACTGTGACTGACTGAATGTCTCTCGCAGCATACGACTCAGGACCAGCGACACCTTAAAAGGCATATACAGGAATGAAGTCCAAAAGTGTTCTACAACAGCCAACATCGCCTACCGCACTTTCATGGACTGGCACGCCATCGGCAGCAAGTTCATTGCCATCGCGTCCGGCGGTTCTATATATGCATTGGTGCTCATCGCAGGGCTTGGGCTTTGAGTGTCTGTTGCAGCCATGGTCGGTACCGTTCTCTTGGAATTGGCTAACATGCTGCGCTCACCTCCAGAAAGTAAGCGGCCGCAGTTCTTCAGCATGGGATGTTTGATGACGTCAGTACACGCAGACTGTCGTCAAAGGAAACTTGTTACAGAATTCATTGCACCCACCATCGCTCTCATGTGTCCCACATCCCCACTCAGCATGAACTCTATGTTCTCTAGTGCATTGATCGAGAAATTCGCCGTCTGCAAGAATATCGACTGCACAGATTTTGCAATTTCGGACTAGGTTTGCAAGAAAGTAATCGGCCGCAGTTCTTCAGCATGGGTGCATTCTTAACCCTACACTAGTTCTATAGTCATGACTCATGTGCACAGTATTCTTATTGGAGTTTTGCAGCTTGTTATACCGGTCATGCAAGGCAGTGGAAGACTTCATTCGAACCTTCTAAGTCCGTATGTGGATGCTGTGCATGCTATACCGACTACTTCCTAATTGAATGCCCTAAGGTAGCTGGTATCAGTAGCTTCAAACAGTCGACTATGTTTTGGCACAGCTCGAAATAAATTTCTCAGAACGCCGATGAGAGAAGTGGGGCATTGATAATATTGGCGATGATCGCTGTATCAGTCACTACTTTAGTCTGTAAACCTTGTCCAACTGAAATCATGTCCTATCTCTTTGATACGCGTGGTAATACCATTGTAATACACTGAGACGGTTCCTCCAAGCGGCAATACCAGACTTTCAGGGGTAGATCAAGGCGTCATGTACTTCACTTGGCAATGTCTTGTAGATCTTAGAGAACCCTTCGTGAACAGCTATCCTGGCTGCGACAAATCAAATGAACTCTTCAAAAATGTACCTCCTGGAGGGACCAACAAACGTCATCCCAACGAAAGCAAGTAATGGCCCGATGTTTAGGTTGGTGTCATTGACGCACTGCTTGAAATCAAGGTTGTGGAAGAGGATATGCTTGATAAAGTATCACATTGCACTGTGGCCGAATGGCACGACTACAATTTGTCCTCCCACCTAATCCGTAAGCCCATAAGCGTTCAACAAAGAGGAAGCGACTTACGTTGATTGGTCTGTTCAGAAAAGCATCACTCTCCAAAAGCTCCCTGATGATACACACTATCTCAGCCTGGGCTTAAGTGGCCAAAGCCTCATTTAAGTTATCGCCGTATAAAACTGCGACCCTGACGATGTCTTTAATTTTTTTCCTGAGGGTCTTGAACATGTTAGAGATAGTCTCGGCATCCTTCAACGCTTCAGGTCCATTCGCCCATTGGGAAAGTTCCGCTGGTCATAATTTCAGTTATCAGATGTTTTGAAAAAATATTGTGTGACTTACGACTTCCATATTCATATTATGCAACAGCGGTAGCAAGGATTTCCAGCGCCTTCTTTGATCTTGCATTTGTTGAAAGCAAAAAGGAATTGTCAATCGTTTCAGAAGGTTTCTCGCCTCCTCCTTCACCCGCGGTAGATCTTCAAGACCGAACCTCCCCTTGAGGGTGTACAGTGATTCTACTACAGTAGTAGACGATCCGACAGCAGGAGATGGCGGTGGTGATATTGGAGGTAGTGATGATGGGGCCCTGCGGCTAATGTGACACTGTAAGCAGATTATTGACTATGTGACTGTCCCAAAATGGGCCGAGAGTCACATGTGCAATGATCCAAAACGGGCTTGAGAAACGTCCAAACCCTTTCATAACGGCAGGGACTATCAGTGACCTGACTATGACCGCCTGAGGCTCAAGTAACAACTGAACTGAGAAACTTACTGTAAGCAACGCAAGCCTTCAATCTCCACATCCCTGATTTTTTTGTCCCTATTAGGAGTCTCATTGCCCTCCAAGCTAGCCGGTCTGAGGTCCTTGCCTAGGCCCTTCTACTTGCTAATTTACCAGTCTTTTCGCCTCATTCAGTTTTAGTTGACTATCCTAAAATTGGGTCAGGGAACGACCCTTCAACATGTGGAATGATCCAAAACGGGCTTGAGAAACGTCCAAACCCATACCACTTTCATAACGCCAGGCTCCTTAGACCAGTGACTATCACCGCATGGGGCCCAAGAAACACCAGAAAATAGCAAACAGCGGAAGCCTGTAATATTTCACCCATCCCTTCTGTTTATCTCCCTATTATTTAATGTCCCTCAACTTTTCCCTGCTGAGCTTCGCCTTGCACCTTACCTTGCAATACTAGTTTCTCAATCTCTAAATCGTCCAATCATGTCTGATCGACGTTTCTGGGAGCACAATTCTCACCCTGGTCTGGTCCTCATTTCTGGTGTCGAGTATGATGTATCCCGTACCTCTGATGGCATGATTCACTGTCCTGTTCCTACCTGCTCAAACGTATTCAAAAGGAGGTCCACCTTTAAGAGTCACATTGAGCATCGTGAGTCTTTCACTATTTCCCCAATCTATTTGCCTCATCCACATTCCCAGACAAAGATATTCTTGAAGTTCCAGCCCTGGCCCCTCAATCAAACAGTTCTGATCTTCGAAATACTCCTCAACTATGTGTTGGTGCGTTCTTCATCTCTCCTTTTCAGCACCTTTATTAACTGGTCTCCTTGTTCCAGCTGTTCATCCTCACGTTTCAGCTGTCACTTTTGCTGAAGGCCCTTTTCAGCTGCCCGACAATAAAGCTCCTACTGGTCAGTCTTTGTCTCCTTGCTTTATCTTGTGGCTGATCTTCATCAGCCCAGGTTATCTCTCCGATTCGAACGCGAAGGTCGATAAAGGGATCTACATCACCTTCAAACAACCCTATATCCTCTTTAGTTGATGTCTCAGCCATTTCTGAGGCCGGCTCAATTGCCCTCCGTGGAATATTGGATACTTACCTGCAGGAAAAGTTGGTACCATTACTCAATAACGCCATCACCCAGGACATCTTGCCCTCTGTCCTCCGTACCCTGCAGAGCTCCAGTACAAGGACAGTGGCTCAGATCCCTATTTCTGCTCCTGCAATGGAACCTGTTATTGATACTGGACGACATGTCCCGGTTCAGTCTGAAGGTACGTGTCCAATACTGTTTACTGATCCAAGCTAACTTCAACTAAGTTATGACGTATATAGGTGACTCTGGCTCGAACAACGCTCAGCATCCCGTCAGATTCCCCATCCAACTCTCGTCTTCCTCTTCTCATCTCACTACCCCTCTTGCTGCTCCTGTCAATCGAGCTACTGGAATGCTTGGTGCTCAGTCCCCAACCTCATCCCCATCCCCAACCTTATCTTCCTCTATACGCCTTGCCACGTCCTCGCCCTCATCCTCTTTACGCCTTGCTTTGCCCTCCTCTAGTCCTGTTGCTTATCCCACAACTCGTGTTCCTAAAAAACGACTTTTTATCCAAGAACAATCAAACCAGTTACACGACAGGGATGGACCTAAACGCATTCGGCTCAAAGCAGAAAATCATGAGAAGTCACTTGCCGTAGCTTCCTCTTCACAAGCTGAGGATCTGTGGATCGATGACGACCAAGACTCCTGTTCATTCCGTAAGGAAGCTTGCTCCTCTCAATCTGAGGATCTAATCATCATGGACGAAGATGAAGACATAGAGATTTTGTCTTACTTTTCTGAAGAGGAGGAGGATGAATGGACGCAGAAGGTGCGAGCTGCATTTAGACAGCTATTTAAGGACCCTGCTGCGAAAGAAAGGTCTCAGGAACAGTGTAAGGCTATTATGAGCGTCATGAGTACTAAAAAGGACACCGTCATCACCCTCAAGACAGGAGGGGGCAAGAGCGCACTGTGGATGACTGCCCCTCTTATTGATCCTAGCCAGCGCTGTATTGTCGTCTGCCCATTTGTTGTTCTCCTAGAGGAACAAGTACAAAAATGCCTGCAATTCGGGCTGAGGGCACATAATTTCACCAAAGATAAGAATGTCCCCCTCGACGTTCAGATTCTCTTTGTGCAGGTGGAAAGTGCATCTTCCAAGGCATTCCAGGTGTACGTAGCCATAACTTGATTGACCGCTGTCTTGATCTCACGTCTTGTTTGTACTCAGCTTCATGGCATCGCCCTATGGCTCTTCTTTCACCAAAATGTTTGTTGATGAACACCACGACTTCCTAGTGTGTCATCCTGAACGCAAGGAACCATGGCAACGTCTGGCTGCCCAATTTTCCAGGTGGCCGAAGCAAATCAACTTGCTCTCAGCAACGTCCCCCCCATCTAACACTGCTGCTTATTTGAAAGCCTTTTCACTTCAGCTCAACGAGGTCCTCGTCTATCGTACCTGCACAGATCGCCCAGAGATAGGACTTCATGTACTGCGCATCCTTCCAAACCATTTTAAGGCGTCCCTCCAGTCTCTCGTATACCAGCTGCGGTTGAAGATGAGCGGATCAGATCGCATGCTGGTATTTTTCAACTCGAACAAAGAGGCGGATGACTTCAGCACCACAATACAGTGCGCGGTCTTTCACAGTGACCTTCCCACCATGGGAGGAAACACAAAAACGCACAACCTCACAAGGTGGGACAGCGGAGAGACTAAAGTTATGGCTTGTACCACTGCTTTCGCTCAAGGAGTAGACCGAAGCTCTGTGCGATTTGTGGTGATAAGTGAGGTCGAGTATGGTCTTATGGTAGTGAACCAGATGTCTGGACGTTCCGGACGTGATGGACGAGAGGCACATACATTCTACCTCACTCAGAAAACGAGTCTGTCCTCATTCGAGAGTGACCAAGACTACCACTGCATCAAAGGCCTGGATGACGTCCTGTTTAACAATGACTGTCGCAGGTACACTTCTATCAAGTGTATGGACGGCAAAGGTTTTGCATACCGATGCAATGACAGGCCGAATGTGGTGAAGTGTGATATCTGTGACCCTGCTAGCAAGATGCAACGTATTGCCTTGCGGGCAATTAACACTACATCATTACAACGTTTCTCATCTGCAGCAAGCGCTGCTCCCAAAATTCTGGTCCCTAGCTCATCTCAACTCTCTCATTCATCTTCTTCTCGTCCACCTCCTTCTCAACCACCTTCTTCTCGTCCACCTTCTTCTCAACTACCTTCTGCTCGACCACCTTCTTCTCGACCACCTTTCTCTCAACTACCTTCTGCTCGACCACCTTCTTCTCGATTACCTTCTGCTCGACTACCTTCTTCTCAACTACCTTCTGCTCGACCACCTTCTTCTCAACTACCTTCTGCTCGACCACCTTCTTCTCGACCATCTTCCTTCCAACCATCTTTCTCCAGACTGTCGTCCTCCCAAACATCACTTCCAGGCCCTACGCCATCTTCATCCACCAGGAGTGCCAGGGTAACTGCTGGTCTTCACAGTCGGTTGGACCGTACGTTGCTCCTGGACAAGTACATGAGGAGGCTACGAAATTGCTGCCCTGTCCACTTTAGCATTGACTGCCAGGTTCACGCAAAGGGTGCGTGCACCTTGGGAAGCACGCCCCATGACTCCATGTATTACGACTTCAAGAGAAGTTTTACCTTCCAACGTTTTACTTACTGCTTCAAATGCGCACTTCCCCAGAACTACAACCATAACCAGGAGGAGCCATCATGCCATTCTCAGGTTCTTTACCAGAAAGGAGTACCTCAGTGTCCTTTTGCAGGTTTCATCTTTGAAGTGGTATACTACGTTTGGAAGTCGGGTAAAGCTGACCTTTTGGCTGGGACTTTGGGACGATCCACTGGTTGGGTTAGCTTTGAGGAGTTCATAATTTGGGTGAATGAAGAGGAAAAAGACCAGGGAAGGTACATCAACCTCTTGGAGCTCTTCATTGCTTTTTGTAGGGAGTTGGAGACGTCAGATCCTAATTTTTTCCAGTAGACCTCCTTTCAGTAGAGTTGAGTAGCACATAGTTTCTGGAGGTGGGCTTATTCATAGCATATGATTATCAAGTAATGCAAACGCTGCAGTCCCTCCATTTTCCTGTATCAGTTGCGTTTGTCCGGTCATCCATGATGCTTCAAAAGGAACCTCAATAAAGTATGTGATATACAACATCAAGTGCATAATACATCGGCAACCAAGCCTAAAATCCTTTTACGGCTGTGTGCAAAACTAATGAGATTCCTGAAGATTGGTGGCGAGTGCAATGAAAAAGAAAATCCTTTTCGGACGCCATTAGACTCAAGAGTCCATGCTCATCGCCAGCAGATATGAACACGACACTTCGCGCGTTCTTCTCTACGCCATGGTTGACCGACGAATAAGCAATGATCGTGCGCTCTCACTCTGGGATCATGGTTGGGACGTCGAAGATATCTGAAGTGTTCGGTGTTTCTCAAGCCCGCCGCTTTCATTGGCGAAACGTGTCTGAGGAACTTGGTACTGTTGCCAGGCCCCCTTCTCCACTGGTCAGGCGTACAAGAACAATCACACGAGAGCTCATGACAGCTGTCGAAGACCTATTTACTTGAAGAATCAGATCTGTACCTCGACAAACTTTGCACCTAACTTGCAGTCGAGCACGACATCGCACCGTCATCCTTATCTCGCAGTATCAAAGAAGATGGCCCATCTCGAAAAATGCTCCAGCAGATGGCGTGCGAGCGTGTTCATGTCCATCGAGAGGGAGGTTCAGTCTTGAAGATCTACGGCGGGTGAAGGAGGAGGCGAGAAACATTTTGAAACGATTGACAATTCCTTTTTGCTTTCAACAAATGCAAGACCAGAGAAGGCGCTGGAAAGCCTTGCCACCGCTGTTGCACAACATGAATGTGGAAGTCGTAAGTCACACAATATTCTTTTAAAACATCTTATAACCGAAATTCTGACCAGCGGAGCTTACCCAATGGACGAATGGGCCTGAGGCGTTGAAGGATGCCGAGACTATTTCTGACACGGTCGAGACCCTCAGGGGAAAAAAAATCAAAGACGTCTTCAGGGCCGCAGTTTTGTACGGCTACGATTTAAACGAGGCTCTGGCCACTCGACCCCAAATAGTGCGCATCATCAGGGAGCATTTGGGGAATGATGCTTTTCTGATCGGACCAATCAACGTAGTGACTGATACGGCGATGATCGCCAAAATTATCAATTCCCCAGCTTCCCTTGATCGGAGTTCTGAGAAATTCATTTCGAGCCGCGCCAAAACGTAGTCGACCGTTCGAAGCTGATATAGGGCATTCGATTAAGAAGTGGTCGGTATAGCATATACAGCATCCACATACGGACTTGGAAGGTTCCAATGAAGTCTTTCGCTGCCTTGCATGACCGGTATAAACAAGCTGCAAGGCTCCAATGAGAATACTGTGCACGTGACTATAGAACTAGTGTAGGGTTAAGAATGCACCCACCCGCATTCCCAACCCTAAAATAGGGTCATTTATGACACGACCTTCCACCCCAGCAGCATCTGCCCAACACGGTAATGTGTCGCCAGATCGTCAAGGCCGCAGTGGCGTGAATTGCAATGTAGCATTCAATGACAATGTATCATACCTAGCCTGTGGAGCCGGACAGTCCTATCCGGAGGGACCAATCGCAATGCGAGTCCCATCCGAAGAGAATGAGTCTGGTGATTTGACCTAATTACTGTGCTCCTCTAGCAAGGGCTCGCCAGCTGGTTGAATCGTTGCCACGATCTCAGATATGAGCGTCCCTGGCTAGCATTGTTTCTCAGTATATCCTCCTGCGCCATCTGCATACCTCATCCTGCTGAGATCTAGCGTCAAGAATTCATTCAGTTCCAATAGAGAGATATGGTTTCATACCTCCAAAAGCATCCCAATAACGTTGTCGAATATCCTGGAAATGACGTGTAGCTTCGAGGTCCGCTGATGCATGTGGGCGGTAGATGCCACATGTTCCGAAAGTGGCTTTATGGGTTTCGCAGCCCTTTTCATGGTCTGAAGTGCTGATTCAAGATCGGCACCTTGTTCTGCGCCAGAGGGAGCATCCTGAACCTGCGTGACTATCAGAATTTGGAAGAAGAGAGGGTGGAAACTAAAAGGTGACCTACCTTGATATTCAGAATTAAAGAAGCGCCTTCACAATAACAAGGTTGCGGTCGCGTGAGTCCTTTGAGTGCTTTTGTACGGTCACATGAGCTTTGTTCCAGGAAACTTGATATTCTTATTTACTCACGGAAAATCTTGCTTGTCGCATTCTTGACCTTCCCTAACAACCGACGAATTTTGCCGCCGGGTCTGGAGCGACATAGTCGCATACTGAACTTTCACCAGCGGTTGCTTTGCCGAATACACGGTTTTCGAGAGGTGGATTTTGTCTCGAGTCTCTTGATTGACTGTGTTCGCTCATCGTTTGAAATAGCTGATGTTGAAGATCAGCTTGAGCGAAGAAGGGTGCAATAAGTAGACCCGTAGTCAGAGGAAGGGGGTCCCCCACCGCGACGCAGGCAAGTCGCAAGTCGGCGCAAGCCTCAACTGGCAATGTTTGCCGCTGTTTTGACCTCCGCACCTTGCAAGGATCTCATGCAGTGTCGTGTCTGCCTCGTGTTCCTCGAAGTTTTTGACATCCCTGGTGATCCATGGAGACTCTACGTGAATGCGGAAGTTCAACGCAGGCGATGCCAGTCGTGGCGAGAACAAGAACTGACATACTCAACGCCCACAGTATTGATGTGTTCACTGACAATAGTGGAACCAACTGCGTGTGGGGTAGACTTGAGCCCGGCCTCGGCGGACAAGGCAGAGTTACAGGGAGGTGTCTTGTGTGTGCGGTGGCGCCAGCATTATTGGCCAGGCAGAAGGAGGCTCAGGTAGAAAAGAAAAATTAACTTTGAGAATATGAATGCCCAAACCTGGGAGCCAGCTTTTACGCTAGCATGACACCACACGTGTTAGATATTTCAAGTCAAGGTTCACAATTGATGAGTAGTTGATGCAGACCGAGCCGCTGTGGCGCAGGTGACAAACAAACCGAAACAACTCCAAGTCCGCGTCAAAGTATGCCGCAAGCCGCGTTGGATTCAATGGAGTTGGCTACAACGGTAGACCCAAATCATGTATGTTTCCCTGCTGTCTTATTTGGCATGTAGTATCTAACGTGTATCGATCATGTACTAGCGATCTCATCCACAACGAATACAGTTCGCGATAGGTATTTTTGGGGCGCCCCGCACGTCGCACAGGGGATTCTGGCAGAGTGGCTGAAGAACAATAGGCCACCCAGCTCTCACTTTCACCTCCATCGTAGTCACATCACATCATCGATCCCTTACCTACCAGCGCGGCACGATGTCTAGTCAAGCAGGAGGCAAAGAGACTCGCCAGAGAACTACCCTCCAGGAGCATGGGCAATCCAGCGGGGGCAGACCCCCAATTCATTCTGCCATACACCGAGGTGAGTGCGATTGGCACCGTGTCTGAGTCTGTGTATGCTTATCTGTCATCAAGGCTGGCTTTTTCTTGGTTGGTAGACATCTGGCCTTTCTCGACTGCAGAATCCTGTATCAGACTTTAACCAGATGAAATTATGCACGTAAGGATTACTGAAAGCTTCTGCCAATATCGGAAGTGTGATCGGCCAGTTTCTGTTCGGTAAGCTGCATGATACATCCTGCTTTATCCCCCTTCATGCTGAATTTGTAATGATTTAGGACACTGTGCTGATGCTTTCAAGAGAAAGACAACCCATCAGTTCTTTACATGTTTTTCGCTAGCATCCACATTCACATGCGTCGACAAACGGAAAAGAGGTCGAAATCTCATCCGTATTCGCGAGCGCCAAGTCATCACCAAGACGGGCTCTCCCCAAATGGATGCAAAGTTCCGTATCTTACTTGACGTGGGTATCGGTGGTGGCTGCGTTGCTGATCGACGGTTTATCCCAGTATGGAGGACTGTCATTGGATTATCGCTCATTCCGGCTTTCGGGGCACTCTACCAGCGCTTGACCCTCCCAGAATTTACAAGAGGTCGCAGGAAGCAGAATTGATTGAACAGGGTGATCTGGAGAAGGAGAAGGTATGGAGGTCAAAGCTAGTGTTCGTACCGCCGAGTCTGAATTAAGCCCCAGGGAATATGAAATTACCGTCAGGCTGGAGCCGAACAGGCTGGTATGTGTGGTGTAGGAGGTAAGTCGACCGCCTTTGTTCCTTCTCACAGGAGCTCATCCTCGCATAGCTATCCGACGTCCAATGGATCCACCCCCATCATTCAGACCCACAAACCTTCTGCAGCTTGCTTAGATGACGACGACTCAAACCCAAGCTATGCTCACAGCTTCCTTCAAAACCTCATTGCTTCATGTTCGCAAGCCTGGCAAAATCCGATGACAACACAGAACAAAGCCAGCTAACTTAGGTCAGTATGTTGACTGTCACCATAATCTCTTTCTGATTGCCGAAACACGCTGTACGACGGGGTTCGGCAGTTGTCTCGTCCCCATACCGCCTCAGATACCGAAAATCGCGACGAGGATGCTGATTTTCTCGGTTTCCCCGACCTAAGCGTTAGAACCGAGGGCCAGCCAGTCCGCTGTTCACCGGCGTGTATCTGATGCTGTTTTTTACTTTGATCTCTCAGCAAGGTGAATTCTCGTGCTTGGCAGAGGCCGGATGTCCAATGATTTTTGGTTTCGGAATTCAAGCGATCATCTCAGCTCTTGCCATCGAATCCCATACAAGTCCATCACTCACTGAGAATCCAGATGCCACTCGACTCGTACACAGAAAGACGAGTACGGAATGGAAGCTGGCCGACGGAGTGGGCGTTTCGTTCGATGGAGGTTAGGCAGGAGGGGGCCGTCTACATACGTGTCTTCTTTGCTTCATCCTCGTGCTCGCTTCACAGCTTTAGCACTCTCCGTGCAGATTAAATGTCCAATGCTCTTTTTGCACAATATGCACACGTCCTTCATCTGCATTGACCCCTCGTTATCGCGGTCCTACAATCCCGCAAGCCTGCCTGGGCCATTACGATTCTACAGTCTTCGTATCTATTCCCTGAAGAGTTCAGCTTGACGCATCGATGAAGGTGGGGTTGTTGAGTATTCTCTAGTACGCAAAGTATCAGCAATGGTACCTATTTCTCATAGTCGTCTTGGATTTTGCCTCCTTCTACAAGCTTCCACAAAGCTCGTGCAAGATCGGATTTGCTTCGTCGCAGTTGCAAACAGTTGTCCCTGCCGTCTGTCGTGCAGTTCCAGACTGCAACGACGCCCAACACTTCAAGCTGGGTCGCCGTTGGAGCACATTCATCTAACCATCCTTTTGAAGGTTCTCGAGAACACCACCATTTTGCTTATCCATATACCCCAAGTTTCCGCGTCAGAAAAGCGACTCGATGCATCACGTCTGATAGTCTTGCTATCTTGCGTTCAGATTGTCATGGGTAAGGAACTTCTATTTCTCACAGAAGTCAAAAATCGAATCACGACATACATATATTCCAAGCATATAACTATTTGTTGCACTTGTCTGTCATCGGATCAATAACAGACTTACAATGATCCCAAACATATGCAAACGTCCAACCCCTGTGATATGATTAATATCATGCATGACTAGTGCGGTAATCGCCTCACATCAGCTATGGATATCCAACTTGCTGTCGAGGGACCCCTCTGAGTCCATATTATCATCATTCCCTTCCTCAGGCGAACCTAAGCGTGCAAGACCCTCTATGTGATCGAGCTGCACGTCAGAAACAACAAACGACATTATATCGCAGTTAAATGCACCGATATTGAAGTCTATATCGATATTGAGTTCGTTTGAGGTACGTCCAACCAAAAGCTTTGTAAAAGATGAAGCTTCTGCATCGCTACGAGCATATTCTTGAGCATCCTGCTCCATCATTGTTTCAAGAAGCCTTGTGCGTTGAACTGATGACTCAATCTCCCAAGCCGTCATCAGAACACGTAAGCGCTTGGATTCACGGGTGGCTTGCATCGCAACAACAGCTTGAGTGACAGCCTTGCTAGACATGCCTCGTAAGCCACGTTCGAATAGTTCTTTTCCCTAGTTATCAACTGTTCATCATTGAAAAATTGTAGCATTGAAGTTTCACTTACCGCCTTGACATCAGCCAGAGTCATGTCAGTCTCATTGGAATATGTTCCGACAGACTTGTGAAAAAAACGGAGCTCGATTGCATTTGGCCCATGGCCCTGCTTGTCATAAGGCTTGAACTGTCTTTTCGCACGTTGTACATAGTGAGACAAGTTTTTCGAGGGGGGGAGGCCAGGCAGTGCTAAAAGCTCCGAGTCATCTTCTGATGAAGTATTTGTGACGTCCGAGTCGGGCGATGGTCGGCGACTCCTGAAGTGTTTGGATGATGCATGACGACGATAATGTCGCCTCTCACGAAAAGAGTTGTGGAGATTGGCCCGGGTGGTGGCAGGTGTGTGAGGGCCGCTATCGGGCCAGAGATGACAAGACGACTCGATGTCCTCATCCTGACGAGTAGGACTGAGTTGTCCAATAGAGCTTGGAGGAGGAGTAAAACAGGCGTGCATTTCTGATTCGCCAGCCTGAGAATGGCTCGTAACTGGTTGTTATCAACAAGTTGTTGTTGCATGTTGGAAAATTTCAGGTAAAAGTTCGACAGGCACACAGACTTCACTAGGCCCACTTGGGAGTTAAAAACTCTGACTGAAAAACCCTCCCAGTTAGGACCGAAAAACTCTCCCAGTTAGGGTATTACCTACACTTACCACGACGTATCAATCTCCCTGCAAGGAGTTTGAACCCCGACGTTTCCTCGTAGGAATTAGTCAATGTTTCGTTGACTGAAATGGTACTTGGTGGGCACAGATCGGTAATGATAAACGCACCTGTTGCCTGCCCCGCCGCAGCCCATTAATTGATTGAAAATTTGAGTTTGCCCTCTACTGGTAAAGGGGTTTAAGAATCTACTAGAACTTAAAACTTCGTGTGTGCACCGGCGTAGTTGCTGAGGTCCCCGTCACTAGATCTGAGTGGAAATGATGTGACGTAAAAGTAAGGTTCAAGACCAGTGGCAGCTGCCGAATTCAAGTCAGGAGTCATAAGTTCCGAATCAGTTCATGATTGGTTTGGTTCGAACTTGTAGTGACCAAGCCTAGCTTTGAACCTGAGTCAAGGAAGATTCCTAGATTTCATTCAGATTGAAAGTCTGTGTAAGTCTTAATACCGCCACGCGGCCGGGCCACCGCCGATCTTGACTCAATTCAACTTCTTGGTTAACTTTGAACGGTACTAACAGTTTAACTTCAAGTCAATTGCCAATATGTGCCAGCCCATACTACGTCTGACTTGACAGTATTTCTGGTCGCTGCTTCCGGTGACTATACCACAATGCTGACCGTCATTTCAGAAATTTCAAGTTAGCATTCCTTGAAATTCATAACGTTTCAAAGATGATATGATGATCTCCATTAGTATCGACTCATACTGGCGGCATTCGCTGTGGTAAGTCACACATGTAATATGCCTCGTTATCATCATCATCATTACGAGTGTCTGATAGCAGCGAGCCCGGCTAGCGATTCATATGGCTGAAAGGGTGGCTGGGTACCATAATGGGGTATCGTCAAAGGAGACTCCACTACTAGTTGATCAGTAGTAAGTGTCATACTTCCGCTCAGGTTAATGTTAAATATCAAAGTTTAGTATTCGGAATCTCAGCCTACTCCGAGTCTCCAAGAGCCGCTCTCATCGTCCCTTGCTAAGCATCGTTCAATATGATCCCTCCAAGCTTAAGTAAATTTATGCATCCCCAAGACCTTGTTGATAATAGCCACAGCTACAGCAGCAGCTTCCACCCACCTACAGACGCTGATGTTGATATGGCTGTATCGCAATGGTTGCTTGAAGGTGTAACAGACCTGGCCACAGACTCTGAGTCTGGCTGGCATGCCGGCGACCTGGAAATCCCACTGAGCATCACGCCAACGCTGGGCCATGAAAACTCACACGGATTTACTCCCTTATCAACTCCTGCTCATGATGATCGCATCCCGACAGAGATCCCATCAGCATCTGATGACGAATTTTTAGCAATGATGATGCATTTTTATAATGCAGATACCAGCATCACAGAGCCTGGAGCCATGGCAGCTCCGCATTTACACACCCTTGGAGACTCTAGTAACGTTCAGGCACGCTTGACCAATATACGTTTTGACCTGCCGCTACCATTGCATCAGGTCGACTCACCACCACCGGTATCCCAAAGTCGATACGCCCCCTACAAAATTATCGATAGGCCTGAAATCCATCGTGGAATACGTCGCCTTAGTGACGATGTCGAACACCACGCTGGCCCATCTTCTCGTGGCCCGATGCCAGGTATACCACCTCCTGTAGCACCATCAGCAGCACCAGTCACTGTACCACCACCTCCTTCAGCAGTACCACCAGTCACCGTACCACCACCTCCTTTAGCAGTACCACCAGTCACCGTACCACCACCTGCAGCACCATTGTCTACGCCATCGGCGTCATTGCCCCCACTTACTTCAATACTGTTCGGTCGTCCAGACGTGCGCGAGATAAAATCGTTGGCTACACAGAATATGAAAGAATCGATGTTTGAAGATTCGTTTCTGCTTTCATGCGAGGAAAGGTCAAACAAGGCACTGAAAAGTCTGACTGCCGTCGTAAATAGATTTAACAATCGTAAGTCTCATAATATTTATCTGTGAACCAACGACTGATATTGAGAATAGCTGAGCTTACCCTGTGGTCCACAGGGAGTGAAGCCAAAAAGGAGGCAGAACTAGTTGGTCAAGTTGTGAAGAGCTTCAGGAAAGGAGTAAAAGACATGGTCCAGACGGTGGTTCTATCTGGGTACGATTTGAACGATGCCTTGGGAACCCAAACACAGGACATGGTGGCGATTATCATCAGTGAGCTTCTGAAAGACGACGCATTCTTATACGGAAGTATCAAGGTGAATCCGACACTCTTCCCTCTTTCAGGCTAATGCTCATGGCTTTACGGTCAGGTGGGAGGACAGACTGTATTCGGCGTACCCTTTGCGAACAAAGTCGTGCAGCATTTTGCACAGCAAGTGCTATTCCATCATCTCAACCTCCAGCGATATGTCAGTTCCAGCCGAAACCTCGGTGCATTACTTGCTTTCATCGGGACATTATTTAAGTGGGCGTTGAGCCAACTATCCACTGGCGTTTATGTCAAGAGCGACTTTTCTATGTCCGCTGACAGGGTAAATTTCGACAGCGAGTTAAGTAAACTCTACAGAGAGATGAGGGACGATGTACGCAGTGCCCTAGTTGCTGGTATTTACACCCAAAAGGGGCAACAACTATAGGGTCACTCACAAGTGACGTTCATAGGGATGCAGCAGAATAAAGTCTGGTGTTGCTTGGACGAGCCGGCTCAATGGTACTACTAGCATATATAGGATAGTGCG
This sequence comes from Suillus spraguei, assembly GCA_016800925.1. Classification (NCBI taxonomy): domain Eukaryota; kingdom Fungi; phylum Basidiomycota; class Agaricomycetes; order Boletales; family Suillaceae; genus Suillus; species Suillus spraguei. The sequence continues at coordinate 37,277 of JABCPU010000189.1, forward strand.
CAGTTATGTTTTGCCTGGAAATACAACTTGATGTGATTGTGTCGTTCATGGAAAAATGATAGTGACATTCTTACTCCCATCACAGGCATTTTGACAGTGACTGACCATGACTGTCTGTGTCGACTCTGCGATGCGTGAATTCAAGCTCAAGCATGCCAGTGCAACCAACACAGGCCGAACTTCAAGCACATCTTGCAGGGCAAGCCCAACTCCTCATGGGGCTCGCAGCTGTGCTGGACGACAATTCGGACGATGATCTTAATGAACTCGCCAATGATGATGACCTTCGTGATGACTGTCTATCTGATTCAAATGCATTTCTCATGGTAGCTCTCGAATATCAATCCCTTGCTGCGTCTATTACTGGTGATGGTTCACGAGGACCATACAAGAATTAAGCAGCCCTACTTCAAGGGGCCTGTACGGTACCTGACAAACTCGGACTCTCAGCTTAGTGGGTTATTTACTGAGACCTAAAGGAGCTTCATACAAAGTATTTTTGATCCTGCAGATCAAGCCGCAAAAACTCTTTTTTAAGCAAGGATTGTACGTCTTTTGGACGAAGAGAGCATCGCCCTTGTTGATGTATGGCAACACCACCGTAAGCTGGAACACATCTGTATAATTTAGGAATCGTTTGACATCAGTGTAGTCCCTTGCTTACAGCCTTCCGTCGAGAAGGAATCCTCAAGGTCCTCACTCGCTTTATTCATTTGCGGATACATGGCAGCCGAGAAATACAGTCTATTATCCACCAGGTGATAACAATCTTCTCTTCGTGTAACCAACCTTCATGACTTCGCCAAAATTATCAATTCCCCAAACCAGCTTCTCTCATTGGCGTTCTGAGAGATTTATTTCGAGCTGTGCCAAAACATAGTCGATTGTTTGAAGCCACTGATACCAGCTACCCTAGGGCATTCAATTAGGAAGTGGTCGGTATAGCATCCACAGCATCCACATACGGACTTAGAAGGTTCGAATGAAGTCTTCCGCTGCCTTGCATGACCGGTATAACAAGCTGCAATAAGAATACTGTGCACGTGACTATAGAACTAGTGTAGGGTTAAGAATGCACCCACCCGCATTCCCAACCATAAAATAGGGTCATTTACCGCCTTCCACCCCAGCAGCATCTGCTCAACATGATAACGTGTCGCCAGATGCTCAAGGCCGCTGTGGCATGAATTGTAATGGAGCATTCAGCGACAATGTATCATACGTAGCCTGTGGAGCCGGACAGTCTTATCCGGAGGACCAGTAGCAATGCGAGTCCTATCCAAAGAGAATGAGTCTGATTTGACCTAATTAGTGTGCTGTAGCAAGGGCTCGCCAGCTGGTTGAATCGTTGCCGTGATCTTAGATATGAGCATCCCTGGCAAGCATTGTTTCTCAGTATATCCTCCTGCGCCATCTGCATACCTCACCCTGCTGAGATCTAGCGTTGAGAATTCATTCAGTTCCAATAGAGAGATATGGTTCATACCTCCGAAAGCATCCCGATAATGTTGTCGAATATCCTGGAAATGACGTGTAGCTTCGAGGTCCGCTGATGCATTTGGGCGGTAGATGCCAGAACAAGAACTGACGTACTCAACGCCCGCAGTATTGATATGTTCACTGACAATAGTGGAACCAACTGCGTGTGGGGTAGACTTGAGCCCGGCCCCGGCGGACAAGGCAGAATTACAGGGACGTGTTTTGTGTGTGCGGCGGTGCCAGCATTATTGGCCGGGCAGAAGGAGGCTCAGATAGAAAAGAAAAATGAACTTTGAGAATATGAATACGCAAACGTGGGAGCCAGCTTTCACGCTAGCACGACACCACACGTGGAGATATTGATATTTCAAGTCAAGGTCTACAATTGATGAGTACTTAGTGATGGCAGACCGAATCACTGTGGCGCAGGTGACAAACAAACTGGAACAACTCAAATCAAGACAAGTCCGCGTCTTGAAAGTATCTGTGTTGGAGTCAATGGAGTTGGCTACCACGGAAGACCCAAATCATGTATGTTTCCCTGCTGTCTTATTTAGCATGTAGCATCTAACATGTATCGGTCATGTACTAGCGATCTCATTCACAATGAATACAGTTTGCGATAGGTATCTTTTAGGCGCCCCGCACGTCACACAGGGGATTCTGGCAGTCTGCAAAGGAGTGGCTGAAGAACAATAGGTCGCACAGCTCTCACTTTCACCTCCATCGTAGTCACATTACATCATCGATCCCTTACCTACCAGCCCAGCACGATGTCTAGTCAAGCAGGAGGCAAAGAGACTCGCCAGAGAACTACCCTCCAGGAGCATGGGCAATCCAGCGGGGGCAGATTCTGCCATACACCGAAGTGAAACTCTTGGGTATTGCTGAGGTAAGTGCGATGAGCACCGTCTCTGAGTCTGTATATGCTTATCTGTCATCAAGGCTGGCTTTTTCTTGGGTGGTAGGCATCTGGCCTTTCTCGACTGCAGAATCCCGTATCAGACTTTAACCAGACGAAATTATGCACGTAAGGATTACTGAAAGCTTCTGCCAATATCGGAAGTGTGATCGGCCAGTTTCTGTTCGGTGAGCTGCATGATACATCCTGCTTTATCCCCCTTCATGCTGAATTTGTAATAATTTAGGACATTGTGCTGATGCTTTCGGAAGAAAGACAACCCGTCAGTTCTTTACATTGTTTTCGCTAGCATCCACATCTACATGCGTTGACAGACGGAAAAGAGGTTGAAATCTCATCCGTATTCGCGAGCGCTAAGTTATCACCAAGACGCGCTCTCCCCAAATGGATGCAAAGTTGGTGGCTGCATTGCTGATCGACATTTTATCCCAGTATGGAGGACTGTCATTGGATTATCGCTCATTCCGGCTTTCGGGGCACTCTACCAGCGCTTGACCCTCCCAGAGTTTACAAGAGGTCGCAGGAGGCAGAATTGATTGAACAGGGTGGTTTTGAGAAGGAGAAGATGGAGGTCAAAGCTGGTGTTCGTACCGCTGAGTCTGAATTAAGCCCCAGGGAATATGAAATTACCGTCAGGCTGGTATGTGTGGTGTAGGAGGTTCGACCGCCTTTGTTCCTTCTCACAGGAGCTCATCCTCGCATAGCTATCCGACGTCCAATGGATCCACCTCCCATCATTCAGACCCACAAACCTTCTGCAGCTCGCTTAGATGACGATGACTCAAGCCCAAGCTATGCTCACAGCTTCCTTCAAAACCTCATTGCTTCATGTACTCAGCACGTTTATCAAGGTTCCGCTCTCTTGCTTCTCGAGTGATCTATTGCACACATCAATCAAACATCATTGTCAACGAGACGAGAATCAAGACACTAACTTTCTTCCTTGAATATCCCGTGGGATGAAGCGTTCGCCAGATGGTGGACAATGACGGGTGTTTCCCGCGAGCCTTGCTAATCTCATCACGGAGCTCATCTAGATACATCAGGAAATTCACACATTCCTTGACATGCCCTTATGCGGACTTATTTACACTTAACTGCCTTGGTGAAATTGAATCTACTTGTCCAAAATTTCAATGTGAATGAATTCAGAAAAAAAAAGTTGAGATATATTAATATACATGTTTTATTGTATTTCACACTCAAAAAATATAAGATATGCCAGGTGAATGATGTGAGAGAGAGCAAACAAGTTTTGAGATAAGTGAGTTAAGCTGATTAAGCATGTTAAGGAATGTGTGAATTTCCTGATGTACATATCACAGCTGCGGGACAAACAGCCATGCCTGTACTTTTATATGTCAGAATTTGCACAGAAAGAGATTGAATATGGACGCACCTCGATATCTTCCAAGTCCATCATTCGAGTTCTACCATTCTTACCCCTCTAACTTTCTACGGCTTCCCAGTCAATTTATAGCATCGCGCAATCCTTTCTATTGTCGATTTGCTTGAACCAGTGTATGCCATGATTTCAGACGTGTCAAGGAGTGGTAGCATTCGGATGATAATTTTCATAGTTCTTGCATCAGGAAATTCACACATTCCTTAACATGCTTAATCAGCTTAACTCACTTATCTCAAAACTTGTTTGCTCTCTCTCACATCATTCACCTGGCATATCTTATATTTTTTGAGTGTGAAATACAATAAAACATGTATATTAATATATCTCAACTTTTTTTTTCTGAATTCATTCACATTGAAATTTTGGACAAGTAGATTCAATTTCACCAAGGCAGTTAAGTGTAAATAAGTCCGCATAAGGGCATGTCAAGGAATGTGTGAATTTCCTGATGTGCGACGATGTGTGACCTTTCATAGTGGGGTAAGGGAGACGTTTGACCGGAGAAAAAAGTGTTGTTGTAGACTGTTGGCTCTGAGAGCAGGTGACCACCAACTTCACCGAATCGCTTGGTTTTTTCGCTGGTCGTCTGCGTTCGATTTTTCTGATCAGTTTTGTCGCTTGGACCATGTAAATAGCTTGCTTCGTTGTTGAGATAAAAATCGATCTTTGTAGGACTACTTTTCGAAAACAAATGCACGCTTTTTTTGGAAAATACCGCCGGCCTCTCTTATTATGCAAACTGCTGTAATTAATGTTGAACTTTAACGCCCAGTACTGCACATGACAGCAGCAATGACTTATAAGCGGTCCGACAACAAAGTGGGGATTCCGCTTCCCCACATTTCTCCTGCGCTTACTTCTTTTGTGACTGGCGCCTCATGGGTGGAAGCCCCAATGCTCCTGCTATACCGGTCCTACATCGTTTGCCTCCTTCGGCGATATCCCTGGCAATCTGTGTAGTCCTACAGATGATTGGCCACGTCCCTTTCGAAATTTGAACCATGACGCTGCCTGGGATCACCTGGCGGCAGCCTCCAACCTCCACAGCGTCAAATTTGACCCGACGGACGGTGGCGTGCAGATGCCCTCAACTTCCAACCTTGCGCTGAGACTCCCTCGCAAGACCGTTATGCAATTCAGCAGATACATATTCAGGGACGCGTTTGGACCCTGTCTGCAGTTTTTGATGGTAGGCACAAGTTTTGAGAATGTGCTTGGTCATTGTGTCATTACCAGGAATTATCCACAGGTCACCTGGGTAGCCATACCGTTGAGCATGTGGCCCATCACATGCCTATCATTGTGCGGGAACACTTGGAGTTGATCACTCGGAAACACGGTGACCGTGTTGTACCGCCACCTTTAATTGCGGACATGTTTTCGATGGCCATTCGCGCTTTTGATGACGCCATCGCCAATGACGTCCTGGAACTTTTCCCGGACGGTTTGTCATCTTTATCTCGCTTGTCGGACTTGCAGATCCAGGAAGTTCTCGATGATCAACTTTCCGGAGGCCAAAATTACACAAAGGCAAGGCTGTGTATGTATGGTACTACTGCACTCGTAGCTCTTGTTGACCCTGATCACCAAAATCTATGGCTTGCCAACCTGGGTGACTGCCAAGGACGTACGTAAAGCGTGACGATATTGTCCATCGTGACGGCTAACTTTTGAATTCAAGTGATGGTCTCAGAGACTGATCAAAAATCGTGGAACGTGGAAGTTTTGACGCAATTTCATAACGGGGAAAATTCGCTTGAGGTCCAGCGCGTCATGAATGAGCACCCTGGTGAGCCGGAGTGTATTGTGGATAGTCGTGTGCTTGGAGCTATTGCACCCTTTCGATGCATGTTACATTCATATTTTCATACTTTACTATCCGCTGACCTACTCGATGATTGAACAGGTCTGGGAGACACCCCCTTCAAACAACCACCCGAGTTCACCCGACGTATTCTCTATAATTTATATCCTGGTCAGCACGACACATCTCCTTGGGAAGAATTCTTGATGAGGAACCATACGCCTCCATATATTTCGTCCACGCCGGAAGTCACGCATTATCCCCTTGATCCATCCCCCCGAGCTCCTCGCAAATATCTTATACTCTGTTCAGATGGGTTCACAGACATATGTGGCACAAATCAACGTGCGATTGTTGATCAGTGGGCTCGTGCAGCCGCACGCAGTAACTCAAGAGAGCTAGATGAAAAGAGTCTGGCCCTCCGACTGCTTTGGCAGGCGCTTGGTAATGATCCGAAGAGCGTATCTCGTGTTCTGACTTTGAACATGGACTCACCTTGGTTAGATGATGTGTCTATTGTTGTACAGTGTTTATAATGTATCATAGCGATAGTCTGAAGAGCCTACTTATTCTACGTTAACGTGCCTGCTAACCCACATGGCAATGTGGAGTGGAGTGGTTTATTTGCAATTTGTTGGACCTCCAACAAATAAAGACAAACAACGCTTGCTTCACTGGTTACCGGGTTGTCTGAACTATCGGAAACATAAGGAACACTGAAGAATCGACAAAGTAAAGACGAAACTGGGATCTTTAGACGTGAACTAATAATGATGTAGGTATGAACCGATCTATGAACAGTAAGAATCGGAATAAATGATCACATAGTGATAAGTAAGCATGTAGTAAGCACCAGCTTACATGTCGTACAGGACACGGAGACCACATGCTTGCCTCTTCCTAAATCATTGTATTGCCTTACGGAGGTTGATGGTGAAACCATTTCAATCGTCTGCGTCTACTGATTCCTCCGACCTTTTTGGTCCCGGTGATCCAGAGTTCCTCGAGGCTCTCAGGAACGTGGTGCTACCCGGAGATCAAATCACAGCTCCCCAAGAGTCCCTGAATCGCAAGCGTCTCCGTGATGAAAGTGACGAGCAGCAAGTTGGGGCGACATCACACGGGACCTTGACCCATGGACTTGGTGACACTGAAGGTAATCCTGAGATTTACGGCGCATCTCGCTTTGGACATTTCGGAGAGTACATGCATCGCAAGTGCGCCAAACTGCAGATACAAAATGCAACCCTTGATGCAAGCCAAGACGTGGGTGCCAGAAAAAAAATCTTTAGTGGTCTTTCAATATATGTGCGTATCTGCATTGTTACCGCAGGAATGCAGGGCCTCAACTTTGACAGATTAACGGGTGGACAAATCCTTCAGTTCAAGATCTACGTCAATTGATAGTGATGCATGGGGGTGTTTTCCAGCCCTACCTGGATAAGAAATCATTAGTGCCTGCACCTTTTCTATCACTCCAGCCATCTCAGAGGGATTCATCACTCCTTACATAGGACCCATATCATCACTTGCTCACTGACGGCTATGAAGATCAAAGATTGGAAGCACATGAAGATCGTGAGGCCTGGTTGGTCGGTGGATAGTGCCGCAGCAGGGACACTAATTCACTGGAGGAATTACATTTTCAAACCTGGGGCCAGGGTCGAGCAATCTCAAGGAGCGCACACGCCTCAAAGTTATTTGTCTACGGATTTACGTACAGCAGGACGCTCTGGTATGCGTAAGCATGAACAGCTATCAAGTGAGGTCCCTGCAACGCCTGATTCAGGCACTGCCACCCCTGAGGCTGGTGACCCCACGTCTTCGGCACATTATTCACCTCGACCGCTCTATGTGACGGATCCTGGCACGTACAAAGATGCTGCACGCGTCCCTGGATACGCCGCTCATACATCGAACCCGCTAGCAGAGCACGTGATGGCTAATCCTGAATGGAGAGCCGCACATACCTCTGTGGCACCAGATTTCGTAGAGGGTTTTTACAAACACTCACGACTGCACTACCTGTCCACATGGAAAGCTGAGCTGAAAAACTTGGTTCAACAAGCCCAAGAAGAAGTTGAAAATTGGTCGATACATGAGTCTATAGGCGACACTCAGGACATGGCTAAGAGTGGTGGTACCAACATGAGTGGGGCGCACCTCGCCGCGAGGTCTCCATCAAAAAGGAAAGGAAAGGAAAAAGCCCCGAGCTTGAAGCGTGTTATGATGCACTGCGACTTTGATTGCTTTTTCGTTTCCGTCGGCCTTCTGAGTCACCCTGAGTTGCGAGGCAAACCGGTTGTCGTTTGTCACTCGCAAGGGAGCACAGGGGGTGCATCGAGTACAAGCGAAATAGCCAGTTCAAGCTACGAAGCCAGGTCATTTGGGATCAAGAATGGAATGAGGTATGCCACACGTATTTCTTTCATGTATTGAGCTACGAGTGATAGCTCTCTTCAACCTTCAGCAGGGACGTAGGTTGTGCCCTGATCTTATGACTATACCTACGAGTTCGAGAAGTATGTATTTGTCTTTCCATTCATTATACTCTATCCAATAAAAGATCAGATACAAACAGCTGTCGTTGCGTTTCTACACCATTTTGATGCGTCATGCGGATGATATCCAGGCTGTCTCCGTTGACGAAGCTTTGATTGAGGTCACCACGAGTGTTTCCCGGTGCGCTATTCGACCGTCTTCCTTAGCATTCGTGGATGATCCGGCAAGGTCCCTTGCAGAACAAATACGGTCAGAGGAACAGGTTGCGAAGGTTCTTCACATTGATGTGTCCGACATCACTTACTGACACAAGCTATAGTCAGCATTGGCATCGCGGAGAACATACAACTTGCTCGCATCGCGACACGCAAGGCCGAGCCTGCGGGATCATTTCACTTAAAATCAGAAGATGTGGAACAGGTTCTCGGCCGTTAGATATCGACGATCTCCACGGTTTCGGACATTCCACACGCCAGAAAGCGAATGAGAAACTCGGAGTCACAAATCTCGGCGAACTCGCTAAGAAAAGTAAAACCGCACTGTGCGATGCGCTTGGCAAGACTACTGGCGAAACTTTGTACAATGCGATCCGTGGCATTGATGAACGAAAACTCGAGTCTGACAAACCGAGGAAGTCTGTCTCGTGTGATATCAACATGAGTTGCTGATAAGTAGTTTTGGTTGTGTACTTGCTGATCTCTGACTTTACCTAGTATGGAATACGTTTTGAGAACGACGACCAAGCTAAGGCATTCATCCACCAGATGCTGAAGAAGTTTCCCGGAGATTGAATGCTATCAACATGTGTGGACGTTCTTTGACTTTGAAGATTATGAAACGCGATCCAAGTGCACCTGTTGAGCCACCTAAGGTATTCAGGAAGATGGGCTGTATTTAAATTGGGTGCTGATGAATGTTCACCGTTTAGTTCATGGGGCACGGCATCTGTGAGACATTCAGCAAGCAAACTCTGCTAAGTAGCACAAACGGTAGAGCTACAAGCGACCCAAAGGATATCGGTGAACACGCATGGTCATTACTGGGTTCTTGGGGATTCGATCCGAAAGAGGCGCGAATAGGCATTCAGATACAGAAGCTAGATACGCCGTCGCCACCTGACGCCACCGACCCTGGGCAAGTGAAGTTGCCCTTCCAAGCCAGAAGCTCCAAGACGAATGTACAAGATAACACTGAACAAGGCGCCATTCCAATGCCTATGATCATCACTGAACCCCCTTCGCCAGAAGATCCACTCCAGAATCAGGCCGGTCCATCACGTCCATTACCTACATTGGACCTCCCTTCTTTCTCTCAGGTCGACAAGGACGTCTTCGATGCGCTGCCAGATGATGTCAGGAAGGAACTAGAAGTCGAATATCAGCGTAGATCACGCTCACCAGTGCCTCCGGAACAACCCGCTCATAACGTCCGACCGAAAATCATGGTCAAAGGCGTCAACGTCAAAAGAATCACTCAACAACTCGCACCGAAGAATAGGACGAGCGTATCCCCCCGTAAAAACACGCTCTTTGCAAAACGTGAAGTCCCATCATACATGCGTGTATCTGACGCAGAGCTTCGCAAACTTGATATCGACCCAGATGTGTTTGCTGCATTACCTGTGGATTTGCAGCGCGAGCAGGTGATCATGGCTCGACATGCGAGAAGTGGAAATCTCCTTCAAGAACGTAAGATCATCAAGGCTTCTAGTCGCGCGTCATCTGCGCCTTATCGCAAGAAACCCCCTCCTTAGGCTAAGCACCCGGAGCCTCCTTTTTTTGAAGCAGCAGGGCAAACAGCCAGGGGAGAAATTGTACTTCACGGAAACTGGAGATGTTCAGACCATCATCGAGTCATGGGTCAAGGGATTCACAAAATATCCTCCGAAGCAAAAAGACGTCGACTACTTCAGCAAATTTTTAGTGCGGAACGTGGAATTGGCTGATACAGGCATGGAGAAAACCATTGCTGTAATGAAGTGGTGGCTTATCCTTATATTTATCTTTTCTATGTTCTCTGGTCGTGCTTTTTGTAGATCGTATCGATTGACCACCAACTTTTGCACTCTGATACCAAAATCTATTGGGACGCGTACAATGACAACTGAAGTCTCAGATTCGCTCACTGCTGAAATTGCACAGGCAACAGGTGCACTGAACGATCTCCGACTACAAAATACCGATCCGGCCAGTGTAGACGCTGTCAAGTAGAGACTTGGTGAATTGAAGAAATCAATGGCTGCGATGAATAGCGCAGGCGGGAGCAAGGATGCTGGGAAGAAGAAGGAACGACTACTCCTCAAAACTGCAAAGGTGTGTTCGAATGCGCACTGCAATCATACACTTCTGAGGGGTACTCAAGTAGGCTGCATAGGGCACACGCGATTACGGCGCAGCGGAGACGTTTTGCCGGTAGCATGTTGAGCGTATCGTTAAGGATGTATTTACGTCCTATGGTGGGAGCGCCCTCGACACACCTGTATTTGAACGCAAGGACGTGCTTGCCGGAAAGTACGGCGAGGACCAGAAACTCATTTTTGACTTGATGGACCAGGGGGGCGAGCAACTTGCTCTTCGGTACGATCACATCGTTCCCTTGGCACGGTATCTAGCTATGGCTGGTGCTACTGTCCAAGCGAAGATTTGGCAAGTCGGCAAGGTCTATAGGAGAGACAACCCTGTGATGTCAAAAGGCTGAATGCGCGAGTTCTCACGAGCAGTACGCGTTTTCTCACTTTCCCTGGGGTATTTCGTATAATTTGTCACAGGATTTGGATATTACAGGTGCATGGGACCCAATGATCCCAGATGCTGAGATTATCAGTCTACTATGCACTATCTTGACGAAATTGGATGTTGGAGAATTTACAATCAAGGTAAGGTTGATCAAGTTGTCAGTAACGAACTCAAGGAACCTATCCGCTCTCATCACGACATCGAACGGGACAGCGTCAAGCACTACAAACGTGCATTAAAGGTTTGTCCTAGATTAGTGAAACAATGTTCGATAGCATCATAGTTCTCTCTGTTTTAGTTCTATGAATGTCCGGCGAAGAGAGCATCCAATAATGATCACGCTGTCGATCTATTTGCTGGCTGCATGGATCAAGTGGGCTTGCTGGAGATGAAGTCATTACCCAACTCGACGAACGGCGTCATCGTCCTATTTGATTCGTTTGCCACGTCGATTCTCAAGCAAAGCTTCCTGCGCATGTTCAATAAGGACGACCAGGACATCTTGCAGATGGGTTTTAATGCGACGTTCGACGTACAGGTAAGTCGCCTCGCATACTCTACACAACTTTTTGACTTGAATTTATTTAGACAGCTAAAGAACTGAAGGTTTCTGGCCTTATCTGACATGCAATCTCCATTGGGAAGAAATCTGCCTGCGTTGGCGAGACGGAAATCGGTATGGGTCAAACATCAGCCTGGCGAATCAACTCCATCACACCTAGGACATCTGCTGCCATTTACTTCGAGGTCGTTACTCCTGCGGGCCAGCCATTGTCCCCCGGATCAAGGGGTCTTATTCAATTCGTTACCCATCATCAGCACTCGTCGGGGCAAATGCGTTTGCGTGTCACCACAATCGCTCGGAATTTTGCAGAAGCGAACTCTCCTAGCATTGCTTCGTCCTTCGACCAAGAAGCCGCTGCCGTACTTATGGCAAGGATAGCTGTGTTCAAGGCTGAAATAGACGACTCACCAGATGTTTTACGCTGGCTCGACCGCATGTTCATCCGTCTCTGCCAGAAGTTTGTAGATTACAGGTCTGTACCTCTGCTGTGTATTATATTTGGATGCTTAAAGGTCATTTGACAGACATATTCTCAACGAAGAAGATGTAAACAACTCGTTGATTATGATTCAACCCACTCTGATGTCGTACACATTCGATGTCGAGCCCCAGCCTGTCTTGCCATTCTCCCCCTCGACACCTTCCATACTCTTATTTTCCACGGTGAAACGGTGGCCCAATGGAGGAAGGCAGGTTACCAAGATCAGGATGGGTATGAGAACTTCAAAGAGCTGTTGGAAAACCGTGTTACAGATGCTCAGGTGCGACAATTCAACTTTGCGCTTCTGACTCACTTTGACGGCTGTACACACAGGACTTATTGGTCGACCGTTTCCCTATACCACGTTATATCGTCTGTGACCACGGTGGCAGTCAAGCTCGGTTCCTGCTATCGAAGCTCAATCCGTCAGCGACGCACATGTCGACATCGATGTATGGCACTGGCCGCACTGCACAAGCCGCGGGTGCTGTGATGTGACCTCTGTAGCTAGTGAAATTGTGCAAAGGATAGCTAAAGGAGAATGGACGTCTTCCGAAGTCCTTGAGGCATACATTGCGCGTTCTGCTATAGCTCAGGCCAAGGTAAACTGTCTTACAGAAGGGGAGTAGATTCGCCAATTCTCTTCTGGTATTTCCATCCTAACACCTTTCACAGTCCTATATGAGGACGCCCGAAAGCAAGCAAAGGAGCTTGATGCAGAGTTTGCGAGCACAAAGACACTGCGGGGACCTTTTTATGGTGTTCCAGTCAGCGTCAAAGATAATTGTACATCGCTCCATGTGCGACCGATACGTTTTTGAACTTTGCTGTAGACCAGATCGAGGGATACGACGCGACCATTGGGTTCACAGCATGGGCCAACAACCCAGGCAAAAAAGACGCTTGCGCATGTCCTTATTATCACATTCACCCATTCTCTCTATCATTACTTGTAGGTCGTTGCTCAACTCAGAGCTGCTGGTGCCATCATCTTCGTGAAGACCAATGTACCGCAGACAATACTCGCGTTCGAATGCTCTAATCCTCTCTGGGGTCGCACGACAAACCCATGGAACAACAAGTATACATGCGGAGGCAGCTCTGGTGGAGGTTCGTCATATGCTTGCGAATATCTTAGTAAATAACAACGTCTGGCACTAGAGGGAGCTTTGCTTGCCATGGACGGATCCGCCTCGGGCATCGGTTCTGATATCGGAGGAAGCTTGCGCATCCCAGCATCGTATTGCGGTGTGTACTCTTTGAAGCCAACGGCTGAACGTGTTAGTTCTATTGGTACACAAGGAAGGTGATGTTCTCGATTCTTCCAACTAAGACGATAACTGGCTTTGTCTTACAGCCGTCCGGCCTGGATTCGAAGTAATTCGATCTTCTCATGGGTCATTAACGCGGTTAGTCGCTACCTGCATCACTTGGCTCATTCTTGACTATTTTCTAGGTCTGTTCAGGACTGTGAATTGTTCTGCAAAACTATCTTTGGCCAAAAAGGACTCGTCTCACCAGAATGTTCCCATGCCGTACCACGCTGTCGAGCTCCCTTCCAAGCTTCGCTTTGGCTATTACCTGTCAGGTACTATGATATATGTGGAACGTCGTGATTTGCTGCTTATAGGTTCCTTATAGATGGCATGATGGAATCGTCACCTGCATGCAAACGAGCAGTACTGGAGACAGTCTCAGCACTCAGGAAGCAGGGACATCAATGTATTGAGTTTACATCTCCTTTGAGTACGCTATCTATACCTCTCCTCATTCTCCGTCCTGACAATTTATCAAGACACAAGTGCGATGGAGGTGTTCCTGGGACTCGCATCATCCGACGGTTATAAGAAGATGCTGTCACATCTTGATTCAGACCCTATGGCAAGTTTAAATCAAAGATATGCCGTCTATATCTCACACAACCCGACTTGCAGGAGGACAGTTTATTCTTGGTCACCTTGGGTCCCAGATTACCGTCCTTCGTTCGTAAGCTGGCTTGTTGGATCGCCAAGACGTTCTTGGGCGACTCCCTCTTCCCGCGTTTCTTCTCGTTGGCACGGGAGAAGTCTGTTTTGGAATTCACGGATTTCACTGACCAACGGAATAAGGTTGCCGCTGCGTGGTATGAACAGATAAGCGTATTGACATTCAGGGACTTTCCTTTGTTAATACCCCCCAGGTATGGGACAAATACGGTTTCGATGGAATCATCGCACCTGTGCAGTCCCTTCCAGTGATACCTCACGGGTAAGTTTCCGCACCTTCCTTCTCGGTTGTGAAGCTCATAATCTCCAGGAGTGCGACATACTTGTCCGTGCTCGCAGCCGCTACCATTACGTACAACGTTATCGACTCTCCTGTCGGCACCATACCAGTGACGCGCGTCAATCCAGATACCGACAACCTGTCAACAGATTTTGTAGTAGGCGCCTCAGGCCGATCGAAAATGTTCGAGACCCGTATGTACTTGGGCAAGAATCCTGTTTAGGATCCCAAAGCGATGGAGGGCATACCCGTTGGTGTTCAGCTTGTGGGTAAGAAATGGGAGGATGAGAACGTCCTCGCGATGATGCATGTTGTTGACGCGGCATTGGGACCTAGAGGATTCGGTCCGGGCAGTTGGGAACCTATCAAGACCGTGTCGATCTGAGGTACTACAGCCGGTGCTTCCCGGTCCATCGTCAAACCCAACTGGTGGCGGCCTTTTTAAAAGTCTTCGTAGCGTTGGACACTTTATCATACATACATATCTCTATCAAGGGGCATTGTTGTTCCATAGATTTGTCTGTTATTGATGTGCATGAGATGTGCGAGTCGATTTCTGTTGCCAATGATGGTGAGGGATTGAGAAGCCTCGGCACACGAAAATCTTTGGATATAGATATATATTGGAGCAATGATGGGGACTTGGGATACAGTTTGTGAGGCAGAAAATATGTGATTATTGATGCATGGACGATAGTGAATTGCAGGAATGTAAGTAGATGCGGTCGTGAGTACGTGAACGCAAACATTGCAGTGAGACCAATACCATATCATCGAGCAGGAATGAAGAGAAAAACAAGCGGAAAGCCGTAGCGTTGAAAAAAAGGAAGGAAACAACGTCAAGGAAATTCATTAGGGCATGGAGAAGTGCGCATTACGATCAAGCTTGAGAGAAGAAAAGAACCAAAAATAAATGGATAAAGGATATGCGTAGAGGACCCCACACACATGCAGAAGTACGAGATCATGGGCCTGAGGCACTGGCGCACTCACATCCTGCCCTTGCCTTTGGGTTCATAAGGGTAGCTGGAATCACTCTGCTGCGACGACGACGAGCCTTGAGACGACTGGTACTGTCCTTGGTGGTAGCCTTGAACGCGTCTAGCACTAGGCAAGCCACTCTCATGAATGTACTCGACCCCTGGTCTGGGAGTAGGCTGTACGATAGGTGCGTTGCGATCTTGGGGTCCAAGCGCCGTCACTGCCTGAGGAAATCTGGAAGGTGAGGGCATCAGTATAGTACACAATGTATAGTTATCTTGAAGCACATTTCTTCGGCCATAGAAACGAATGTGCAAACAAAACCACTCACACTTGGACCGTAGTAAGTGAGTGGGAGCTGAAGGGCGGTCTCGCTGGTTACAGTTTGCCCTCCAGCATTTTTGGACACGCATAATTTCCTCCTCATGTTAATTTGCATTAAAAAGGGCGATGGCCTGACGGCCGCCACGTAAGTAGCGACCACACCAGACAAGAATGACGCGCCTTAATCAAGAGTAGGAGATGTGTTTTCTTGACATTGGCGTCCACGAACAGGAACCCGAACGCCAATCAAAGAGAGCACCAACAAAGAGAGCACCGACCAAAGGGCGATGGCCGATTTGTCTTTGCCTGCAGGGCCAGATATCCGCAGCACGCCTGGAACGTTGTCCCCAGTGCTGCTGACCCAGTCCGTGATCTGGGATAGGATTTCCGTGCGCGTCCCTTCAAGGCATTCTTTTTCTTTTCTGGTATCTAGTCCTGCGCCATCTGCAATATCATACCGCCGAGGCCCGATTTCTTCTAAAAAGGTGTGAATATATGCCAAGTGACGAGGACGTTCGAACACTTACCCATATCATGGACATGTATAGCTATGTCATGGACGGGTATGACTACATCGGAAGCAACCTGGTCCCAGAAGCTTTGCATAAGCCTATCGAAGACGTCATTGTACTTTTGAATCGTATCTGTTGTTCCCGAGGTGACGTTCTTTCCGAGTCTGCTCCCTGTAATGATAGTATAAGCTTAAGACGCTCAATAAAGCAACGGCTTATTAAGACTCAAATATTCTTGGTCTCCGAATAATTTTTGATAAAATATTTGACGCATTCACAGAGTCATGTAAAAGACAACCAGCAACGTGGCGTGAGAGTCCTCCCGGGAGCGCCGGACAACTCTGGTTCCGGTTTTGCTGATGGCCCCTTGTTGTACAACTCTCAAGTAAACACGAAACAGCTAGGTCTTAGGTGAGAGAGTTTTGCTCATCAATATCATAGGGTTCTAAATATTCCTCTGATCTCCCTCCTAAAAGTGCAATCGCAAACGGTTGACAGTGCTCGCCTTATCCGGTCTGCAGTGATTGGACTTTCAACGATCTCATGGCATACAACATCACCGTCACGCCTCAGTCGCCTGAACAGTTTTTTCGTCAAAACCATGGAACGCTCTTGGAGGGTGTAGATCCATCCCTCCTTAATCCCAGCCTTAATGACGAGAATATCTCAGACGCCGTTTTCGAATATCTAGGCCATCTTGACCTGGCTACCAATGTCACTCAAGAAAGTTTCATTCTAAGGATAAATTTGTAACTATGTATTGGTTACAGCTAGGTTACAGCTAGTCAAAAGGCATGGAAATGGGCATTTCCCAACATCTCAAAAATGCCCATCATGGGCATTTCCCAATATCTCAAAAATGCCCATCATGGGCATTTCTCAAC
This sequence comes from Suillus spraguei, assembly GCA_016800925.1. NCBI lineage: Eukaryota > Fungi > Basidiomycota > Agaricomycetes > Boletales > Suillaceae > Suillus > Suillus spraguei. The sequence continues at coordinate 54,139 of JABCPU010000189.1, forward strand.
ATCTCAAAAATGCCCATGATGGGCAATGGGCATTTCCCAACATCTCAAAAATGCCCATGATGGGCATTTCTCAACATCTCAAAAATGTCCATGGTGGGCATTTCCCAACATCTCAAAAATTCCCATCATGGGCATTTCCCAATATCTCAAAAATGCCCATCATGGGCAATGGGCATTTCCCAACATCTCAAAAATGCCCATGATGGGCATTTCTCAACATCTCAAAAATGTCCATGGTGGGCATTTCCCAATATCTCAAAAATGCCCATCATGGGCATTTCTCAACATCTCAAAAATGTCCATGGTGGGCATTTCCCAATATCTCAAAAATGCCCATCATGGGCATTTCCCAATATCGCAAAAATGCCCATGATGGGCATTTCTCAACATCTCAAAAATGTCCATGATGGGCATTTCCCAACATCTCAAAAATGCCCATGATGGGCATTTCCCAATATCTCAAAAATGCCCATGATGGGCATTTCTCAACATCTCAAAAATGCCCATCATGGGCATTTCCCAACATCTCAAAAATGTCCATGGTGGGCATTTCCCAATATCTCAAAAATGCCCATCATGGGCAATGGGCATTTCCCAACATCTCAAAAATGCCCATGATGGGCATTTCTCAACATCTCAAAAATGTCCATGGTGGGCATTTCCCATATCTCAAAAATGCCCATCATGGGCATTTCTCAACATCTCAAAAATGTCCATGGTGGGCATTTCCCAAAATCTCAAAAATGCCCATCATGGGCATTTCCCAACATCTCAAAAATGCCCATGATGGGCATTCTCAACATCTCAAAAATGCCCATGATGGGCATTTCTCAACATCTCAAAAATGCCCATGATGGGCATTTCTCAAACATCTCGAAAATGCCCATGAAGGGCATTTCCCAACATCTCAAAAATGCCCATCATGGGCATTTCCTAATATCTCAAAAATGCCCATCAAAGGCATTTCTCAATATCTCAAAAATGCCATTCATCATCCATTTCAAAAAATGCACATCATGGGTATTTCTCAATATCTCAAACATACCCCCAAATGCCCAAAACAAGGGGCCCACAGATGGGTTTGTTTCCACATTTCAAAAATGCCCACAACAAAGGGGCTAAGATGTGCATTTCATGATATCCATAAAATGTGCAAAACAGGAGGGGCCAACATGGGCATTTCTCAATATCTCAACAATGCCCAAAACAAAGGGGGGCTAAGGTGGGCATTTCCCAACACCTTAACAATGCACACATCAAGGGGGTGTGTTACAAGAACACCTTCTTGCGCCCCTACTATCATTTGTCTCCTATGTGTCACCATCTACCTTTATCCCGACGAGGCCCCCATCCTCATTCTCTGCTATCTCATCTGGCTTGTCCTCATTACTCCTTACCTTTTATACGCCCGCATCCTCCATCATCACTAAATGCGCACCCTTTGTGTGTTCGTCACCTTCTTCGTGCACTTCACGCTCACTTGCGCTCTTTGTGCCTTTCACGCTTTAAGTGCACTCTTCGTGCTTTACGCCTTCCCTTGCGCTTCAACATGTGCTATCCTTTGGTTCACTCAACAGACTTGTTGGCTCTCAGACTATGACTGGTATCATCCTTTGCTTTATCTCTTTCCATTTGTTACCTTTCTTGACTCATGCATTGCCTCATTGGCTCATACCCTTTATCTCTCGGCTCCACACCTATGACTCCCTTTCTGTGCTTTCATTGGTTCATACACCTCTGACTCATTCATGAGCATGCATTCTTTCATTGGCTATCTGACTTCATACCTAATCTGTGATATCTCTGATATTCATGCTCCGCTCCAATTTACGTATAAATATGCGCAGATAGCCTTTGTACTTCTTTAACTTGAATCCATTTGATCTTGAACCCTGAACTTCTTTCGATAAGCTTTTCATAAGCTTATCGTGTATATTTGAACTTCATAGAAGCTCATCGCTTCTATGTCTTTGATCATCATAGAACATCATCTCTGTAACATAGGTTGTGAGATAGTGCATGGCGCCTACCTCCAACCAATGCAACTAGTGCACTCTGCACTAGGAGACCAATATGCGCAAGCCGCCCGCTCTTTATAGAGTGCTTGTCACAGACACCATTCAAGTTTCTTAGTGCCTGGCCAGGTCACTAACAGGGTGTATAAGATGGGTATTTTCAATATTTGAAAAATGTGCAAAACAAGAAGGGTCTAAGCATTTCTCAACATGTCAAAATTAGTGGTACTCAAAGTAACTTTTGAAACTTGCTTAAACCTGGTTAACTCATTCAAACTCTCGGCTAGAGTATGACAGAACTTGCTTAAGACTAACAGAAATAAGGTTGAAACATGCTTGCTGCACATCAGCACAAAGTCAGACATTCAAACACTTAGCATTTTCAAAGCATGCATAGGAGGACAGCTGTCTGGAGCTGCAGACAAAGTTGAATAAAGGTGCAGCACACTTGCTGCTCAGTCGATCAGTAAACTAGCTATGCATATGATGCTCAATATGTTCCATTATGCCCATGTCTCTAGTAAGAATGTGACACTTGGTGTCCTGTGTCTAAAGGAGATCATCGATGTTGCCACTAAAATAAAAACACCCTCCCTCACTGTCTACCTCAAGCATGAAATTACTGAAGAGAGCAGAAGACATATTCTTGCGCCAGCTAGAAAACACCATGTTGAATTCTGTGAGAAGAAGCTTCAGAATTTTCCAAAAGTTAAAAGTCTGTCACATGTGCACATATGCACCAAACAGATAGGAGTTTTTACCCTCCCTGTAACTGTCATTTTAGCTCTGACTCAGAGAACTCACTGTCTACCACTTCAGATGATGATGACACCATCAGTCTGTCCTCTAGCTCCCCCTCTCCCCCCTTTCCCATATGACAGCAACTTCAGATTCTTTTAGTGGTGGTTCTGTATTTTCTGATAACCTTGCTGTGCCTTATGACAGGCTCCAACACACCATCAATGCTTTGTGTGATGAGGTCAAGAGGGCACATGTAATCCAGAAGCCCAATGAGCCTCCAATATGAGCTCCTCAGCTTCACATACTGGTTCAACATGAGGAACATTGCCTCATGTTGTTTTGGCAGAAACTTCATGTCAATCCAGAGATATTTAATGATATCCTTGATGATATCTCTGATCACCCTATCTTCCAAAACCAGTGTGATGATCATACTCACGCTAACCATGAATATTACATGTAGCCTTGTGCCTCAGGGTCATGCGGCCTTATCAAATACCAGTGGTAGTCTCGCATACTTGCTACTGATCTCACCTGAGTATTCCAGTTGCATACAATATAGGATAAAAAGTCTGAACCTCCCATACATATTCCTTACCTTACCCTTTTGCACCTTGGGTTGAGTACTAACTTGACCATACTCACTAGGCATTCCATTTAGGGTCAAACATTCTTGCTTATAAGTGAAGCAGACTATGCAGAGCAAAGACCCACATACCAGCTTTAGCTGTAGTTTACTACAGCTCAGGTTGGCTTGGGACATTGACTTGGCTTGTCAATTTACTGAGTCACGTACATGTCCAGAGTGGAAGGGCAGCTTTTTGGCCATTGATGGCTCAACTATAAATCTTTTTACCAAACATGGCTACTATGGGGAGACATTTTATGATTGGAAATCCAAGTATTCCCTGGGCTGTCAGGTATTTATTATTTTATTTTATGTGCAAAAATTGATTTAATTTTAGGCTGTAATTTTGTCCCACAACCTCCTGATTGTTGAACACGCTGACCTTCTGCCTGATGGTCATTGAGTTTTTGCAGATAGTGCATATCCCTTGGAGCCATGGTGTATTGTCCATTTCAAGAAGCCTCATAATGGATGGTTAACAAAGGACCAGAAGACCTTTAATTATTACCTCTCTGAGGTTTTTTTTGGGGGGGTTGAATAAATTCAATTTTAAATTCATTTAGATCTATGTTTGTGTTGAACACACATTTGTTGTCTTGAAGGGAAGGTTCCAGTCCCTTTGAGAGCTCCACTTCCACATTCAGGCTGAGAAAGACCTTGAATTTGCTCTGCACTAGATCAAGTGTTGTATCATGCTGCACAACATGGAACATATCAGAGCTCTCTCAAGTGAGCTCATTGTCCTCCTTTTGGCACTTATGGTTGAGGGTGACTTGATTTGCCTCATATTCACGAGTGGCACAAAGCTGCTCATATTTTTTCATGTCATGTTGCGACTTACTCTTTGCATCAAGCTTGGAAAGATAGCATTGATTCTTGCTCTCATTATACAAACCCTATCATCTCCAGCCCATTATACCCATGGACCCACAGTTTCCAAGATTCCTGTGCTTCATACATCTTCGCACTTGCCCTCCCTATGTCCAGTCCAGTCCTGCCTAACCCCACTGGCGCATAGTCATTTATTTTGCACTTTCTGATGCAGCCTGCAACATTATTACATGTATTCTCACAAGCTGCAGTACCTCATGGCTTTCTGCATAGTATACCTCAGCAGAAGCAGACTTGCCTGGTTTCATCTATATCACTCTGGACTTTCATGTAGCAGTATATATTTATGTAAGAGACCACCATTCTATACCATCTTGTAGAAGGGGACTTGCCCCAGATACTTGGTCACTAGGCCTAACAGCTGTAGGCATGCAATAGACAGTCACTCTCTTTTCTGGACCGATCACCATACTGCTCATTCTACTGACATTCCTTTACCGCATATGACTGACCCAACACACTTGCACTTACTCCGCCATCACCAACCCTTGGATCTGAAGTTCCCATGCTTCAGACATTGTTCAGACACTTCAGACTCAACAGTATTGTCTCAGACTTTTAGTATCTTATAGTATGCACTTTCCTTTACTTCAGTAGACAGCAGATCTCTTTTAGGTTGAACGCTCTTGCTTGCAGGTGAAGCAGCTGGACAGAGCTACAGCATATATCAGTGAGGGTGTTAGTTCACTACAGCCTAAGCTGAGTTGAATCATTACACTGATCACTGCTCTTCAAGAAACTTACAACATTTGCAGAAGTTATGGAATTGTTTACTATCAAGGGCAGTAGGGTGGTTATGGAGAACAACATTATTGTCACTACACAACTCGCACTGCAGCCCTCATCCTCTCAAGTGTTGCCAACCATACCAATCAAGGCCCAACGAGAGCATTCAAAGAGGTACCTAGGAGATTCCCCATTGTTATGTTCTTCTCTGTCTTCTCTGTTGATCTCTCCACACATAATTCAGTCAATACTTGCCATGTTACACAGCCAACCGATAGTGGGATTCTTCTGTGGGAGATGGGCCAATATAAATGGGTGGGCCCATGATGTTTTTAATATCCAGATGTTAATGAGTGGGCCCAGTATGATGAGATTAAATTCTCAGTAGAGCCTTCTCGGTAGGGCCCAGTGGGTGTTATATAATGTAACATCTGGGCCCAGGATTATGTGATTCAATTCTCAGTAGGGCCCAAAGGATAATATATCAATATAACATCCAGGCCTAGGATGACAGGATTAAATTCTTGGTAGGGCCAAAGGGATGTTATATAAATGTAATATCTGGGTGAGGAATGATGGGATTGAATTCTTGGTAGTGCCCAGTGGGTGCTATTGTCATATACCATACATCCGATCTCAGATCCAATCAAATCCGATCAATCCTGCTTCCATCCGGTCCACAGATTTTATCTGGACCACTCATCTGAAACCTCCTAATTCTTGCACTCTAACTCCACTGTAGATATCTGTGTTTATCTCCTTTTGGTATTCCTCCTGTCTCCAGTGTTTTGGCTATGTATATTTCCGTCCTGCTTATTGATCTGTTATCTACGTTTCATTTCTGACTCATGCTTACTGATCTGCTGTGCTTTGACTAATAGACTTCTGTTATACTTTGTACATAGCCCTTGGTCCTGGACTCATTGATTATCTGTACCAGTTACCTACAGTATATAAACCACTTGTAAATCTCCATAGAACCTTAGTTCAAATATCATTTTAGATTCTGCTCATTCTGTTCCTCCGGACATGAGTTCCTTCTGACTCTAGTCACCTTCCAAGACTTAGGATTAATTCCTATAAGTCTATATCTCCGACTCTACCTTCGGGTAGTCTACTTCCATTAGTTTCTAGTGAAGACTCTGTCCAACACTAGTCTTATACCTTGTTCCATTCCTACATTCCGGATAACCTTCGGATGTGACATATCTGTTACCTTTGAACATCCGGATCCATCATGTGACCACCTTTGGATGTATATCTTCCTTCTGAAATAAGGGGAAATACTCGGGAAAGGGGCACACTGTACAAACTGAGGCCGAGGCCCTTCAGATCCTTTACCCTTTGAGTATGGTCTTAACAGCTATATCATGTAACTGGGCCAAGGATGATGGGATTACATTCTTGGTAGGGCACAGTGGATAATATATAATAACTGTATTCCTTCTATATTTCAACAATGTAATGTCAAGCTACTGGTACTTGGTATGGGTGAAATATTAATATCAATTGTCCACCCTAGACTGATAGCTTGGTCTGGAAGTTCATACAATAGTTCGCAGGATAGCAATAAATCACACCAAATTCAGTAGATTGACACCTGGGTGCAATCATGATCACTTATTTTGTCACATGGTTGTGTATTGAATATGATGAACTGGGGTGGCATCACCAACAACAGTGAAAAGACACTTGTCAGTTGCTGGGAAGTTCTACAATGTTCACAAGAGAACAAGGTAACTGACTAAGGAATATGTTCCTTAGATAGTCAAGGATTCTGAGTCTAAGGTCCCACGCTTACCACTAGTATTACCGCTAGTTTCCCATGGACCGGTGTAAAGATGCAACCTAGCTTGGGCTGTAGATAAACCACTGCCTAAACTAGTATGTTAGTCTTGTGCTCCGTCTAGTCTGCTTCACTTGTAAGAACAAGAGCGTTCGACCCTAAAGGGGGATGCCTATTTAGTATGGTCAAGTTTGAGTCTAACTTATTTGCGAAACTAGTGTCGAGGTCAGCAGTAAGTGCTGCAGTCAGCAATGATACTGCCGGAACTAGCGTCATGAGTAGCGGTGCTACCGTTGTCGAGATAAGGTCAGTAACAATAGCGTTGAGCGAGCGATGTCGAGCGGTGGTCTCAGCGGTAGCGGTAAGGTTGTGAGTGGTGCAATGAAACAATAAAGAAGTCCGCGGTACTTTCAGCGGTAAAGTAGTGGTTCGTGGGAAGTTCAGTCAAAGTAACAGTCGAAAGCCCAGCGGTAATGGAGAACAAGCGTGATGTATTAATGAGTGATAAGGAAACTTTGAAGACTATGTCCACTACTGGGTAGATCCAGAGCTAGACAATAATCCTGACCTGTAGTACGTGCAATGGGGTAAAATCAGGTACTGTATCATGTGGGGTATGTGGTGCTTATATCCTAATTTATATGTACTCGGAATACTCTAGGCGAGATCAGTAGCGCTGGAGTGTAGTAACCGCCATAAGTAAACATAGTGCGAGGTGCTGCGGCACGAGGCAACATGTAATAAGGGTTGCCATGGAATCAGTGATAACGAACAGAGAACAAACTACGCACCAAATGGAGCTATGTGGACGCGGCAAGGACATGGAAGGACATCGGTTCATGGAATGAGGTGCGGCAGTCGGTACGGTGTGCGGTAAGCGTGGGATGCCACCAGTACTGCTAAAGGGGTAAGACGGCCATGGACAAGTGGTAACTCCTGTAGACATGAGACGAGTGTCAAAATATGGGGTTTTAAGCCCAGCGCCAATATGTTCGTTACACCAGAGGTCACCGCTAGCATCTCACTACCTCCGATGGCATTCTCGCACCACAGGTTGGGGCATTATCAAACTATATGAACTTAGCATTCCCTTTAGAGTCAAACATTCTTGCCTTTGCAAGTAAAGCAGACTAGGTAGAGCGCAAGACTTGCATACTAGCTTAGGCCGTGGTTTATCAACAGCCCAGGCTATATTGTATCTTTACACTGGTGTAGCGAGCAAAGTTGCACTGACCGTCACACCCCCATTTTTGACAAGCGTCTCATTACCGTCCGCAGCAGCAACCGAAGAATTCCCTTATAGCAAGTATATAGTCTTTTCACTCTGCTAAGGCAGAAATGTACTTCTTCCACAAACCCTTACCGGATCCTCGCGTTGATGCCCTCATGTCCCATCCAAATCCATCTAGATCCATTGGTGCATAGTTACTTCGCTTCCACCATTACTAAATCTACGGCAGGATTTACCTTGCATCTCAAGGGGCCGCTGCATGCTGTGCACCTCTTAGTTAATACCCTGTTTGTTTTCTTTCTCACTACTGGACTCACCTAATAATCTTGTATGTGCTCAAATATGTTAAAATGATTCAACATACATACCATTACCGTTACTTCCTGTTACATCCCTTCACTTGGACTTAGTATCAGAATGCTCACTAGTCTCAATCTATTTGCCTTTGAACCTTTCTCTGTTTGAATCTTGCTCATTGATTTGACCACTGGTAACTTTACTGCTCGAAGTACCGTGCAACTTTCAACTTTGCTACTCGTAACTGGACCACGGCCAGTGATCTCGCTGGGTCGCTACCTCTCTCATCAACTTTCTCACTCATACAGAACTGCCACTTCCACTACCGCACCGGAGGTAGTAGTACTATATTTTTTTCGCAGAAGTCACTTTTGTTCTTGCTCTCGCTAGCTAACTGCTACAGCTATCCTTACTGCACGAGTACCAGTGACATCGCGCTAGTACCACCAATATACCGTTGCCACCGCTAACCTCGGAAGTTGGAATCTTTGTTGCCTTATTAGTACTTTCTTGATTCCTTCGCACTAACTTAGAAGGAATTGTGTCTATCACAGTCCTCTTGGGTCGAACATCTCACTCTCACCTTCAGTGGGATTATCATTGCGCTTATACTTAGGCCAGCGGTAGTTTCTTCGTTTCACCGGTGTCCACATTCTACAAGACAACCTAAGTGCCATAACAGGCCATGTCAAGAGAGCACATGCTGCTCTCTTCGGAAGAATCTCAACTTCAGTTGGCCATTTATCATGGAAAGTATTGATTGAATTATGTGTTGAGACCCTGGTCTTGGAACTAAGAACTTGGTATGCTTCATCTGAATTTTGGGGGTTGGAACTGGGTGTCTTGTAGCGTAACACAAGCCTCGCACCCTGGTTTCCACATTCTACAAGACAACCAAAGCACCATAAAAGGCCATGTCAAGAGAGCACCTATGATATGCAACTACCTCAGCTCCATCATGTCTACAATTATCACACACATGGGCCCACCCGTCTATATTTTCTACCACCCTTGGCCCACCCATCTAATATAATATACTGTACAACACCCCCGGCCCACCCGTCCAATAAAATATTTTATATAACACTCTCAGCCCACCCATCTAATACCCGTCTAATTTAATATGCGTCTGGGCCCACCCATGTATGTGATAACAAGTACCCTTCACATATCTGTCTATCTGATACACATCCACCTTGGTACACCCATCTACATAATATCCAACTACCTCAGTGTAGCAAGAAAAGTCGCGCTGACCGTCAAAACCCCATTTTCGACAAGCGTCTCATTAACATCTGTGGCGGCAACCGAAGAATTTCCTTATAGCGATGAAATAGCCTTTTCGCTCCACTAAGGCGGAACTGTTCTTCTCCTGTGAACCCTTACCGGATCCTCGGACCAATGCCCTCATGTCCCATTCAATTCCATCTAGAATCCATTGGTGCATAGTTACTTTGCTTCTGCCATTACTAAACCTACAGCAGGATTTACCTTACATCTCAAGGGGCCGCTGCACGCTGTGCACCTCTTTATTAAATACCCTGTTTATTTTCTTTCTCGCTGCCGGACTTGCATAGCTATCTCGTATGCGCTCGCATATGTTAAAAATGACTGAACATACATACCGTTATTTTTACTTCCCATTACATCCCTTCACTAGGACTTAGTATCTGAAATGCTCACTAGTCGCAATCTATTTGCCTTTGAACTTTTCTCTGTTTGAACTTCGCTCATTGATTTAACCGCCGGTGACTTTACTGCTCGAAGTACCGTGTGACTTTCGACTTTGCTACTCGTAACCGGACCATGGCCAGTGATCTTGCTGGGTCATTTTCTCTCTCATCTGCGTTCTTGCTCATACGGAGTTGCCGCTACTGCTACCGCACCGCCGGTAGTAATAACATTTTCGTCTCGCTCAAGTAACTTTGTTCTTGCTCTTGCTAGCTAACCGTTGCAGCTATCCTTACTGCGCATGTACCGCTGACACCACACTAGTACCACCAATATACCGCTACCGCCGCTAACCTCGGAAGTCAGAATTCTCGTTTCCTTATTAGTACTTCCTTGTTTCATTCGCACTAACTTAGAAGGAATTGCTTCTATTTGCAGTCCTCTTGGGTTGAATATCTCACTCGCACCTTCAGTAGGATTAATGCTGCATTTATACTTAGGCCAGCGCTAGTTTTTTTGTTTTATTGGCCCATCCATCTACCAAATATTCATGTACATCGGCCCACTCATCTACTCTACATATTCCTTGCATGGGCCCACCTGCCTTCATCAGGAATAATATTTCTCCCGGCCCATCCATCATAGTTGAGCATATTTCTACCATGGGCCCATGGTTTGCTGGCCTGTATCATATGGGTTATTATGCACATCCATTGTAACGAACATATCAGCACTGGGCTTAAAACCCCATCTTTTGACACTCGTCTCACGTCTACAGGAGTTACCACTTGTCCATGGCCGTCTTACCCCTTTAGCAGTACCGGCAGCATCCCACGCTTACCGCACACCATACCGACTACTGCACCATGTTCCACATACCGATGTCCTCCCATGTCCTTGCCGCATCTGCATAGCTCCATTTGGTGCGTCATTTGTTTTCTGTTCGTTATCACTGATTCTACGGCAAGCCTTATTGCATGTTGCCTCGTGCCGCAGCGCCTCGCACTATGTTTACTTATGGCGGTTGCTACACTCCAGCACTACTGATCTCGCCTAGAGTATTCCGAGTACATACAATTTAGGATATAAGCACCGCATACCCTGCACGATAGAAGTACCTGATTTTACACCATTGCACGTACTATAGGTCAGGATTATTGTCTAGCTCTGGATCTACCCAGTAGTGGACTTAGTCTTTAAAGTTTCCTTATCACTCGTTAATCCAACACGCTCGTTCTCCATTACTGCTGGCATACTGCTGGACTTTTGACTGTTATTTTGACAAAACTTCTCATGCACTGCTGCTTTACCGCTGAAAGTACCGCGGCTTTCTTTACTGTTTCTTCGCACCGCTCGCAGCTCTACCTTTACCGCTGATATTATCACTCGACATCACTTGCTCGATGTAACTGTTACTGACCATATCTTGACCACGGTGAAATGAAGAAACTAGTGCTGGCCTCAGTATAAGCGCAGCATTAATCTTACTAAAGGCGCGAGTGAGATGTTCGACCCAAGAGGACTGCAGATAGAAGCAATTCCTTCTAAGTTAGTGCGAAGGAAATAATGAAGTACTAAAATGGCAATGAGGATTCTGATTTCTGAGGTTAACGGCGGTAGCGGTATGTCGGCGGTACTAGCGCGGTGTCAGCGGTACACACACGGTAACAATAGCTGCAACAGTTAGCTAGCGAGGGCAGGAACAAAGTTACTTGGGCGAGACAAAATGTTATAACTACCGGCAGTGCGGTAGTGGTAGCGGCAACTTCTGTACGAGCGGGAATGCAGATGAGAGAGAAAGCAACCCAGCGAGATCACTGGCCGTGGTCCAGTTATGAGTAGCGAAGTCGAAAGTCGCGCAGTACTTCGAGCAGTAAAGTTACCGGCGGTTAAATCAATGAGCATGGTTTGAATGAAGAAGAGTTCAAATGCAAATAGATTGTGACTAGTGAGCGTTTCTGATACTAAGTCCTAGTGAAGGGATGTAACAGGAAGTAAGTGACGGTATGTATGTTTAGTCCTTTTTAACATATGCAAGCGCGTACAAGATAACTATGCGAGTCCAGTAGCGAGAAAGAAAATAAATGGGGTACTTAATTATGAGGCGCACAGTGTGCAGCGGCCCCTTGAGATATAAGGTAAATCCTGCCGCAGGTTTAGTAACAGCAGAAGCGAGGTAACTACACACCAATGGATTCTAGACGGAATAGGACGGGACATGAGGGCATCGGTGCGAGGATCCAGTAAGGGTTTGCGGAAGAAGAACAGTTCCGCGTTAGCGGAGTGAAAAGGCTATTCCATCGCTATAAGGAAATCCTTTGGTTGCCGCTGCAGACGTTAATGAGATGCTTGTCGAAAATGGGGTTTTGATGGTCAGCGTGACTTTTCTCGCTACAACGGTAGCACCGCTACACACGACGCTAGTTCCGGCAGTATCATCACTGACCTCGATGCTTCTTTTGCACATAAGTTTGACTCGAACTTGACCATACTAATAGGCATCCTTCTTTAGGGTCGAACGCTCTTGTTCTCACAAGTGAAGCAGACTAGACGGAGTGCAAGACTCACATACTAACTTAGGAGGTAGTTTATCTACAGCCCAGGTTAGGTTGTATCTTTACACCGTTCACTTGTATAATACGGAGATAGTTCACTGTAATATGTGCTAGATGGCCATAGATGAGTGAAAATTCCTATAGACATGAGATGTGTGCTAAAAGATAGGGTTGCAAGGCCAGTGCCAATATGTTTGTCACAGTGGTATTGGTACTATGGGGTGATCCCAATGTAATCAGTTAGCTACATTGAATGCTCCCTCATTATTTGTAGATGACTGATTATCTTCCACTTCTTCCACGTTAGACCTATCCTCACTATCATGGCAGTGTAACGAACATAGTGGCGCTGGGCTTAAAACCCCATATTTTGACACTCGTCTCATGTCTACAGGAGTTATCACTAGTCCATGGCCTTCTTACCCCTTTAGCAGTACCGGCGGCATCCCACGCTTACCGCACACTGTACCGACTGCTGCACCTCATTCCACGAACCGATGTCCTTCCATGTCCTTGCCGCGTCTGCATAGCTCCATTTGGTGCATAGTTTGTTTCCTGTTTGTTATCACTGATTCCACGGCAAGCGTTATTACATGTTGCCTCGTGCCGCAGTGCCTCGCGCTATGTTTACTTATGGCGGTTACTACACTCCAGTGCTACTGATCTCGCCTAGAGTATTCCGAGTACATATGAATTAGGATATAAGCACCGCATACCCCCCACGATACAGTACCTGATTTTACACCATTGCACGTACTATAGGTCAGGATTATTGTCTAGCTCTGGATCTACCCAGTAGTGGACATAGTCTTTAAAGTTCCCTTATCGCTCGTTAATACATCACACTTGTTCTCCGTTACCGCCGGCATACCGCTGGACTTTTGATTGTTACTTTTGACTGAACTTCTCACGCTCCACTACTTTACCGCTGAAAGTACCGCGGACTTCCTTACTGTTTCCTTGCACCGCTCGCAACCTTACTGCTACCGCTGAGACCACTGCTCGACATCGCTCGCTAGACGCAACTGTTTCTGACTTTATCTCGATGGCGGTAGCAACGCAACACACGACACTAGTTCCGGCGGTATCATTGCTGACCGCAACAACTTACTGCTGACTCAGACACTTGTTTCGCAAATAAGTTAGACTTGAACTTGACCATACTAAATAGGCATCCCCCTTTAGGGCCGAACACTCTTGTTCTTACAAGTGAAGCAGACTAGACGGAGCGCAAGACTAACATACTAGTTTAGGCAGTGGTTTATCTACAGCCCAAGCTAGGTTGTATCTTTACAGCGGCATTGTGGTGCATATGTAGCATTTTGAGGGTGGCTCTTGCTGCCCCGAGCAGTTTGGCGCATTGCTTTAAGAAAAGACTTCACTGGTGTTGTGATGTCACCATCACCATTTTTCCAACCTTTGAAACAGAATGTAGGACACAGCTTCATGTCCTGTTGGTGATGCCAAATGTTTAACAGAGTGGTTGCATCTGCTTTGACCATCTTTGATGGCTCCACCAGCTGTACATCAGTGGGCCAGTATTTGCCATCAAAGAACGCAGATTGGTTCTTGACCAAGCCACCCCATGGCACTACCACCACCTTGCCTTTCTCAGTTCTACCAATGCATATCCCTGTAAAAATTATGACCAGCAAATCCTGTAAAGGAGACAGACTAACCATAATGCATGGAAAAGAATGACCAAATTACATGCTGTTAATCGCCACATTTCCATCCTGTTGTATCAGGAAGTATGGGACACCCATCATTATCTCCCTCTAGTTCAAAGAGCTTCTGTGGCATTCATTTCTTGGAAGTGACAACCTTAGGGACATCTTGATCCTGAACATCTTCTCAATTCATAAAATTAAGATACTGATCAATACTGTTAGCTGAGCATCTCGCAAAATTGTTCCCCCATATATTGCTACCATTCAGGCCTGAAAATGTCATTCCAATCCCTTGTCTTCAAAAAGCTCTCAGCGCTGCTGAACTAATTATTGTGGTCATGCCTAAATGACATTTGATCCAAGAAGAGTTCAGGTCAAATAACACCCACACTCCTAACATTAGCTTGCCTTTGCTGTTGTGCCATGCTGACATCACAAAGACACTCATTCCGGCTTGCTTGAACATTTTAGTGGCAAAATGCTCTATCATGCCAGCCCCTTTGGTTTTGGCAATGATTGCCTGGACTTTTGGGGAGCAGCTTCATTGTTCCACTTCTTGCCATTAATTTTGCCTCTTCCTTCTCCTCTGCCAACAGACTGGCAAGGACACTTTTTGTAGCCTCCCCCCACTTTACAATCATTCCCTCACTCCCAGGAGTTTCCCCTGTCTCCTCTTGAATGCGGGTTTTGTGCTGCTCAACCAACACCTGGCAAGCTGTTCATTTCTTGCCATACTTAATCTGTGGCTTGGGGGCTTTCCAGTGACAATTGTTGTACAACCACTCCTTGTAAGTCTGTTATCATGACACCAGTGTCCAGTAGATGCATCTACATACACTGGCACATACCTTTTTCCAAGCTTTCAATAAACCTTTGTCCTGGGTGGGAGCTTGGAGGCATGCTTCTTTGTGTATGGCATCCACAACATGCAGCCGTTGTTTACCTTTCACAGACCTTCAGTCCTCTAGGTGGGCCTTGAGGACTATGATCTCTGCCTTGATCAAGGGAAGCTTAGTGTGCTGGGGGACAATGAAGAGTGATTCATCCAGGGCCATGTTATAATGAAGTTGATGATATGGATGGCTGAACAGTTGCGAATTGTTGGTTCTGAATACCCTTACTCACACTCCTTGGTTCCTAGCCCAGTTCATATTTGTCCATCTATAGGCACATAATAAAGCATCCACATGAATTAATATTACTTCCCCCTCTTAAGAAATAGTTGCATGTTATACATGCTTGAATAAAATTGATATGTGTATAGTTTTAGGAATGCATTCCAGTCTTGTGGTGCTGGTGTCGTTAGGTCTTGTATGGTTCAGGGAAAGGCATCTCGGACTTGATGAATTAGAACTAGCGTGTTTGTTGCTCCTGCATTTTGGACTAATGCTTTGAGCTGACTATAGAAGTGGATATGGGACCATGTCGTGATGTCTGTGATGGTAGTACATTCTCCAATGTCTTCATCTTTCAACCTTAATGCTAACAATTCTTTCTAATATTCTAGCTTAGTCTTTCCTGCCGCCACTATCGCTGGCCATTGCATTTTGAAGGCTGTCCTGACCTCCAACCATGTGTGTTTGTGCTGTGTATTGAAGCTTGTCCACCAATGGTCCGCTTTTGACCCAGCTGAAATCAATGCATTGAATAGCACAATTTTTGTGGCTTCATCTGTGATCTGTTGAGCTAGAAAGTAGAACTCTATGCTCTGCAAGAAATTCTGCACATTCTCGCATTCTTTTCCATGGAACAATGCTGGTGGTGGGATACCTGCCATGCTCTTTGCTATTTTTGTTGTTGCATTTATGAGTGCTTGGGTTTTTGTGATGGCTGGTGCTGGAGAGTTCTGGAGTTGTGGCTCTGGGAGTACTGTGGAGGGGTCTGGTGCTCCAGGTAAAGACTCTTCATCGTCGTCTGCTAGCTGTTGAAGAACCTTATGTTCTGACTCTCCATGTTCTTGCTCTAGTACACATTGACTGATCTCTGGTGTGTCTAAGTGTTACGAACTGGGGTGGCATCACCAGCGACAGTGAGAAGACACAGACGGTCTGCTGGGAAGTTCTACAATGTCCAGAAGAGGACAAGGTGAAAATACAAGGAACGCGTTCCGAGTACTATCAAGGGTTCTGCCTCAAAGACAAGTCTAAGAGGTTCTTTGAGAATAGAGACTGAGGCTAAGGAGTGCTTAGTCTTAGAGACAATTCAAGACGA
Source organism: Suillus spraguei (assembly GCA_016800925.1). Classification (NCBI taxonomy): domain Eukaryota; kingdom Fungi; phylum Basidiomycota; class Agaricomycetes; order Boletales; family Suillaceae; genus Suillus; species Suillus spraguei. The sequence goes on from JABCPU010000189.1 coordinate 70,561, forward strand.
CTTAGGTTGGAGACCTAAGCAAAGGAGATTCCAGGTAAAACCCAGTAAGATTAAAGTAAAGAATCTACTACAAGTACAACGTGCTTAAATAGACCAATATGTGTGCACGTACCAAGAAAAATGTGAGAATGTAAGTGCGTATCCCAATAAGGAAGGCAACTATAGTACAGATGCGTTGAGCATATGAGTCGGAGTCATGTGACATGATATACAAGTAAGAAAACAAAGAGAGAATGAATAGGGGCACATATGACTGTAACACTAAGGGCGATGAATCTGATGATGGGAGTGTGCTGTTTGATAGATATGTGTTGGTGGGGTTTTTTTTATATATGAAATGTGCTTTTTGATCGCTAGGTGGTAGTTCTCATTGGGAATACAGTTTGGCTGCAGTAAATATTTTTTAGTAAAAAGATGGTTCTTTATACTGATTTGAATGCTATGCCTGGTGTTTTTTCCTCATGTTCTTTAAGTTTTAGTTTCACTTTTGTGCTCTATGCTCTGTAGGGAAGAAGTGGAAAGATGCAAGTATAGATTGAGACGATCTCGCTCTGTTCACCAGTAAGAGTGGGCTATGCCCAAAGACTTGCTATTGAATGACAGACAAAGCTTGCCCTCTACTACTGCTTCTGACACACTGATGCCCCTCGACTTGGTTAAACCCGACTCAAACTCTGACAGACCTCTGCCTTCTCTCACCCTCTGCTTAGTGGTCCCCTATTCCACTGTGACCCCCATACCTGTGGTGTGACTACCCATACCTGTGCTATACCCTAACCAGCTCTAAATTATCACTGTGGATATGATAGCATTCTTGATTTTTTTCAAGAAGATAAATGTTGAATTATCTCTCTTTCATGAACACTTTCTCATAGCATGTAAAGCATACCTTGATCTGAACGACCACACCTATACAACTGACAAGTTGAAGATCATCTTTGTTACTTCTTTCATGAATGAAGGAAATGCTGGAAGTTGGGCACAATGGTTCTTGAAGAGCACCCAGGATCCTAACAACAAAAACACCACTGGCATAGCTATTGGACACAGAACATAATTAGAGTTCCTCAAAGAGTTTAACAAGAATTTGAAGCCGTTGATCCAGAAGGCACTGCCATGGCTAAGCTCCACAAGCTTGAACAAGGTGGAGACCTTCAAACATATATTGCTAATTTCCAAGCCCTTTCCCAGCAAGCAGAAGTCACTGATGACTCTTCCCAGAAGCAGTTCTTCATCGACAGACTTAATCAAGGCCTTCTCACCAGCCTCTTTAAAACTGGTATCACACTTACATCATTCAATCAAACCATGAAACTCTGTGTCACACTTGATAATAACTACACCCACTTGAAGAGCATCACTTCTCATCGTCTGCAACAGAAGAAGAACAACTTTGGGAGTCACTGTTATGTAAGCTCCAAAGGCAAAGATGCCATGGAGGTAGATTACATCTCTGATGTGGAATGATCTGAATGCATAATAAAAGGTCAGGGCTTTGGATGCCACAAAACTGGACACTGTTTTGACAGTTGTCCTGATAGGAAGAAGAAGACTCCCCTTCGCCAGGTGAAGATCCAAGAACTTCCTGAGAAAGAAGATGATGACAAAACTGTGCATCATCTTATTGAGGATTTTTAGCTTGGGGAAACAATAAATCAATGTATTACTAAGACTTGTATGAGCAGTAGGTGAACAAAAAAAATGTCTTGTTCCCATTACTCTCTTTTCTTGTACACATTCCAAATCCGTTGACACCACTGCTGTCATAGATTCTGGAGCAGCCAGAACCTTTATCTCCGAGGAGTTTGTAAAACTCCACAAAATTCCGCAATAATATTTGAAAACACCTTTCAAAGTCACAATTGTTGATTGTTCCCTGGTAAAGGGAGGTCTGATAACCCACTATTTCCTATTGGTGGTATGAATTGATGATCAAACCATGTACAGCAAATTCAATATCACAAGACTTGGAAGAAGAGACCAAATTATTTTGAGAATCCCTTGGCTGCATGCCATGATCCAGTTATAGACTGGACTGCCAAAACCTTCACTCTTCCATGGACACCTAAATCTGATGAAATCAAAATCAAAATCAACACAGATAGAAAGAAGAACAGATTATCACTTGCCTTCCCATGCCACAAAAAACCTACTTCAAAATGGAAGAACTTGAAAACTTCCTCAGAAAACATTTACCCCTCTTATTGAAATGTTCGACACACCACCACTTCAGATAAAAGCAGAACCACCTCGCATATGAGTACCACAGATAACTCCCATTCCACATGTGGAAAAGCATAAAAATGAATTTGATCTGGGTGACCAACCTCGACCAGAACACACTGAACAATGACCACTAGCAGAACAGAATCAAGGGAAGCCAAAAGCCAATGAGGAGTTACCAGGATAAGATATGGTCATGCCAAGATTATCTCAATACTTTGACATGCAATCACCTGCAGCTTCTATCGAAGAAATCTCCAATGAAGATAAACCTACACCTTCGTTAATCCCCACCAAAGATGACAATTGATTCAACATGATGCAGGATGTTTGGAGCGCACCAGAAGTATGAGACATTTCTTCCTATGAACTTGGAGATGGGGAATTCTTGGTGGAATATGACATCAATGGAAGCTGCATGCGAGATACCGAAGACATGTCCATGGATACACCCCTCACCTGTGACAGAACTTCGTGATTGGAACAAATCCCACGATTTCATTACCATCGCCTAAATATAGCAACAAAGCACAGGAGTCTGCTACTGAAAAGGAGAAGAAGAAGAAGAAATTTTTCGAGGAACTCATACCCTCCTATCTTCACAACTTTTCCGACATCTTTGCCAAAGACAGTCTGAATAAACTTCCCCCCAAACAACCTGGCATTAATCATTGCTTTGATATGAAACCCAGTTTTATTCCTCGCACACAAAAGTCTACCCATTATCAGAAAAGGAACGTGCATCGTTAAAACATTCATTGATGAAAATGTCACATAAGGCTTCATTTCTGAATTGAAATCGCCCCAAGCTAGCGGCTTCTTCTTCATAGGAAAGAAGAGCGGAGAACTCCATCCCTGTCGAGATTATTGATACATCAATGAATTGACAGTCAAGAACACTTATCCACTTCCCCTTCCAGTTTCTCTTGTCACTTGCCTTCATAATGCCCAAATTCTTCACAAAAATGGATATACAATCCAGCTATATGTCAAGACCGTACTCAAAGGGTGAAAGATCCGAAGGGCTTTGGCCTCAGTTCATGCACTGTGCCCCTTTCCCGAGTAATGCCCCTTATTTTAGAGAGTAGGTATACGTCTGAACATCTGGAAGGAGTTGCGTGACGGATAAAGATGTCCGAAGGTTATCTGGAGTGTAGAGATGGAACGAGGATTAAGGCTAGCTTCGGAACAAGTTCCTAACTAGAAACTAACAGAGATATACTATCCGAGGATAGAGTCGGAGATATAGACTAAAGGATTCAATTCCAAGTCTTGGAAGGCGACTAGAGCGGAGGGTAACTCAAGTCCAGAGGAAACAGAATGAGCAGAATCTAAGATGATATTTGAACTAAGGTTCTACAGAGATCTACAAGTGGTTTATATACTGTAAGTATCTAATATGGATAATCAATGAGTCTGGGACCGAGGGCTATGTATGAAGTATAACGGAAATCTATTAGTTAATGCACAGCAGATCAGTAAGCACAAATCGGAAATGAAACACAGGTAACGGATCAGTGACACAGGATGGAAGTATACACAGCCAGGATAACAGAAACAGGAGGAATGACGAAAGGAGATAGATGCAGATATACACAAGGGAGTTAGAGTGCGAGAAGTGGGCACATTCAGATGGGCGATCCGGACAGGATCTGTGGACTGGATGGAAATAGAATCGATCGGATCTGATCGGAATCTGGGATCAGAAGTATGGTATATGACACTATAATAACATCTGCATTCACAATGGAATTTGGTCTTTATGAGACTAATGTCATGTTCTTTGGGCTGTGCCACTCTCTGGCTACATTCCAAGCATATATGAATCGCACCTTCCAACAGGAAATCAATGAAGGATGGATGGTTATCTATATGGACGACATCTTATCTTTTCAATGACTATGGAAGAACATCGGGAACGAACCCAGTGTGTGTTGATGAAGATATGGAAGGAACACTTGTTTTTGAAACCTAAGAAATGTACCTTTGATGCTGATGAAGTGGAGTATCCTGGAATAATTATATGGCCCAGACAAGTTGCCATGGATACCACTAAAATGAAAGGGATTGCTGACTGGCCAGTGTAATGAACATATTACATATTGGCACTGGCCTCAGAACCCTACCTTTTAGCACTCGTCTCACGTCTATAGGAGTTACCACTTGTCCATGGCCGTCTTACCCCTTTAGCATTGCTGGCAGCATCCCATGCTTACCGCACACCTTGTAAGATACAATCTAGCCTGGGCTGTAGATGAACCACGGCCTGAACTAGTATGTGAGTCTTGCACTCCGTCTAGTCTGCTTCACTTGCAAAGCAAGAGCGTTCGACCCTAAAGGGAATACTAAGTTAATATGGTTTGATAATGCCCAATCTGAGGTGTGAGAATGCCGTCGGGGGGTAGCGAGATGCTAGCGGTGACCTCTGGTCTGTGGGAAAACTAGTGGTAATACTAGCGGTAAGCGTGGGAAAGCGGTAGACAAGCGGTAGCAAAGTGGTAAAACTGCGGGTAGTGCATGTGGTAAAACTGCAGTATGGGAGCCCCTTCAGTGACAAACTCCATTACTATACGGGTCACCTGACCCACATAATATCCCATCCAAGACAGGCCAGTGGACCATGGGCCGAGGTCATGTATATCCTCGATGTTGACGGATGGGCCCGGGTGAATATTATTTCCGATGGAGATGGGTGGGCTGGGAGACTTTTATTTTTGGGAGAGACGGGTGGGCCGAGGGAAACATGATTTCTGATGTTGACAGATGGGCCAGGGGATATCATCACTGACAGAGATGGGTGGGCCCATCTGGGTAGTATGTAGAGTAGGATATTATGGACAGCTGGGCTGAAGAGAGATGCAAGGCAAATATTATTGCATAGATGGGTGGGCCTGAAGTAAGAAAATATTACATATATGGGTGGGCCGAGGGTGCAGTAAAATATTTATTGCATAGACAGGTGGGCTGACATGGGGGAATTTTACATAGATGGGTGGGCGACGTGGAGGCATATTGCATATATGGGTGGGCCGAGGTAAAATTATATTACATATACTGGTGGGCCTAGATATGTATCATAAAGACGTACAGCTGATGTAGCCACCAGAGAATCAAACACATAGGATACATGCACCCTATGAGTGCATATACCTACCATGGACCACCAAAATCTAAACCCCAAAGCAGAAAAACACGAATGCACCATGTCTGACATTCACTGATAATTGAGGTGCTGGGTGCCGGTGCCAAGTCCCAAAACCTGGAACTCAAAACTGGAGATTCAAACCAAGATATTTCCTGAATTCCGGATACCTGGTGTAAAGATACAACCTAGCCTGGGCTGTAGATAAACCACTGCCTAAACTAGTATGTGAGTCTTGCGCTCCGTCTAGTCTGCTTCACTTGTAAGAAGAAGAGCGTTCGACCCTAAAGGGGGATGCCTATCAGTATGGTCAAGTTCGAGTCTAACTTATGTGTGAAACAAGCGCTGTGGTCAGCGGTAAGTTGCGCGGTCAGCGATGATGTCGCCGGAACTAGCATCATGTGTAGCGGTGCTACCATGGTCAAGATATGGTCAGTAACAGTTGCGTCGAGTGAGCGAAGTCAAGCGGTTATACCAGTGGTAGCGGTAATGGTTGTGAGTGGTGCAAAGAAACAGTAAAGAAGTCCACAGTACTTTCAGTGGTAAAGTAGTGGTGCGTGAGAAGTTTAGTCAAAGTAACAGTCAAAAGTCCAGCGTATGCCAGCAGTAACGGAGAATGAGCGTGATAGATTAACGAGCGATAAGGAAACTTTAAAGACTAAGTCCACTACTGGGTAGATCCTGAGCTAGACAATAATCCTGACCTATAGTACGTGCAATGGTGTAAAATGAGGTACTTCTATCATGCAGGGCACATGGTGGCTTATATCCTAAATCATATGTACTCGGAATACTCTAGGCGAGATCAGTAGCGCTGGAGTGTAGTAACTGCCGTAAGTAAACATAGCACGAGGCAACATGTAATAAGGCTTGCCGTGGAATCAGTGATAATGAACAGAAAAACAAACGACGCACCAAATGGAGCTATGTGGATGTGGCAAGGACATGGAAGGACATCGGTATGTGGAATCTGTCACCTCTCCTGTGCCTGCCACCCTCTCTGAACTCAAGTAACCATCACTGATTACATCCACTTTATTTTTCAGGTCCTGGCACTGACGCCACAGATAACGGCACTATACTAGTCTGGAAATGCCATGGGCAGCAAGAAGTATCTCTAGCAGTTGTAACTGCTTGGCCTCTTCACAACGCCTCACTTCTGCATCCCAGTGGTCAGTGATGAGTCTTCTCAAGCTTGCTTGAATGAGGGTAAGAGCATGGCCGGGGCACACCAGGTGCTACTTCTAACAGTTGCAATTGTTTTGCTTTCTCACAATCCTTCAGTTCTGCCTATCATGCTCCAAGACAATTCTTCATAAGTATGTCTGAGAAACCATGATAGGGCCAGGTGTTTGACGAAATGGAGGGAGCAGCAACATGGGCTCTGCATCGGCCACTTCACGCTTTGGTATGCCGGGCTCTGCATCTTCAAGCTTTGGCCTGCAAGCTAGTGAGTATTTTTGGGGTGATGAGGAGGTGTACTTGATTCACCTTTTGACACCAATTTTCCTGTCTTTACAGGTAGCCTTAGTGGATGGCGACATTGCCTGTCATATTTGTCAGAACATGGTGAGTTTTTGACTTGAGCTCTGTACCGTTTTCTGGCTGAGTTGGAAGTATTCATGACAGTGAAAATAATTTGTGATGGTATGTTCATTCCTTTTATCATTCTCTGTCTAATATAGCTTTCAGCCCTGCACTCCGCAAATCAACAAGCCCTGGAATCAACGAAAAAAGAGCCCTGAAATCAACGAAGAAACAAGGTTTAAATTGTGAGTGTTTGCGTCCTGCATGGCACCATAAAAACAGCTGAACCACAAGTCTTCCGCACCTTGAGTTTCTCATGCCTCCTTATAAGGCGACCTTTAAGCAGCTAAAATCAAGTGCTGCATCATCACCACTTGAATTGCAGATGCTTTCATGCACCACAAGTGGTTGACTATGACAACTGACCGAAAAAGAAAACTATCGAGGTATGTCACTGCCATCTGTTATTATAATGACATGTTTCACTCACTCACAACCTCACTCTACAGTATCTGAATCACAGCATATCCTCCATCGACAAGCAGGCAAGGAAAAGAGGTCAGAAAATCAGAAAAAAAGGGCTCTGAAGACAGCCTATCAAGACAGCCCTGAAGTCTTTGGCATCGAGCCCTCGGAGCTGCATAGTGGCTCAGACAGGGAAGAAGACAATATAGTTTGATCACTTGTCTTTTTTTTAAACTAGAACAACAACTAATTATTTTTATTCAGTTCTCAGATCACAGTGTGCAAACGAAGCTGTCCAATGCCAAAGTCCTGACGTTCAATGCAGGGAAGATTCCAAGCACCATCAGTGGCAGTGCACGCAGGCCGTCTGCTTACAAAAAGGCATGAAAATGTATGTATTAGTGACGGCTTTGTTAACTATAGAGAAACTAACACACCTTTATGTGTGCAGCTCTAGCAGATGGCGCTAGCAATGAGTCTAGTGATGACCCTGATGGCTTGGAGTCAACTGGCGACTCTTATCTCAAGGCTGGGGTGTACCATACCGATAACGAGGATGACGACAGTGTCAAAGAACTGTTATGCGCTATCCAAAGTTCCAAGCGACCACTTGACAATGAATTTGAAGAATCCATGGTATTGCCAAAGATGAAGAAAAATTCAAATGGTTCACGTCAACGTGCAAAAGCTAGTGATTTTGACGAAATCTCAAAGGAGATTCTTGCAACTGCAACCTCTATTTTCCAGTGCCTAATTGTCACACAGGCGCCATTTCCTGATGGCATCGCCACTGAGACGAAGCTAGCAAAAGAGGCCTGGCATGAGGCATGTGAGATCAAAGGCGTCCATGTCAAACTAACACCTCCAGTGGTCAGAATGGTAAGCCCTCCATTCTTAGTACATGGCTGGTCTGATTGATATTATATATTATGAAGCTCTTACTGCGCACATCACATGTGCACGGTAAACTGAAAACAAAGATGTGATCACTTACTAGTTTATTTTTTGGGTTCTGGTCAAGCAATTTGAGGGACATGATGAGGCAAAACCGAGATCTGGCAGAATCTTTGAAAGATGGTTCAGCATTTGCCTTCAAGGTACGTAGCGCAATGGCCTACATGAGCTTTTGAGTCCTGACTGTTGGATAATAGGACTGGACATCAAAGACAGGGCTCTACAAGTCTGAATTATTGCAAGATGGTATCAACATCATGTGGTTTGCAAACCGAATTGATGAAGGTGTTGTCTACCACAAGTATTTCAGCCCCATGCCTGTCCAGGTTGTCGCACTCATACTTATAGCTGTGAGTGATGTCTCATATTCTTATGTTAAAGTCAATGGCGCTGAATATTGATAGATTGAATGTTGTATTGATGAGTGGTTGCAAGGCCTGAAGGAAAACATCAAATTCACTTCGGCTAGTTATGCATCTGTTTACAAAGATCATTTTGGCTTGTTGCAGCACTTCCACGAGCGTACAGCTCCTTACAAACTCCTTGAAAAACTTTGCGACAGTCTGCATGACAGGGCTCACTACATTGCACCTTATTTTCGCAATTTCCATCCTAACATTTGTGCATTTAAGTTTCCATGCAGGCGTCGAAGCACTCACCATGTTGTCAGCTGCATCCCGCATTGGTGACAATGCATTTGAGGATGCGATCTGAGAATACCAGCTTGAGGAGTAGGGTGATGCAGAGGCTCGCAAGAGTTGAGGCTCACAGATGTGAAGAGGACGCGCAGGATCATGCAAGGCATTAATAGAATCTTTTAATAGCTCTGTGTTATGCATTTGAATTCATTTTTGGCATGCTATTTTGTGTGCGATCATCTCTACAGTGTGCTATATAGCTGCTGTAGCTGCTGGTAGCTCCCTGTAGTCAGTGAACTACAGGCTACTACAGGCTACTACAGTAGTGCTGGTAGTGCTACATAGCACTATATAGCACTACATAGTCACCTCACTTACTATATACAGGGCAGGTGACAACAGGGCTACACAGTCTACCCTGACTATATAGTACTATATAGTCAGCTATGTTTTTCCTGATGGGCTGTGGCCAGGGTTGTCTTTGAGACGACTTCCTGGCTTAAAGGATCTTCCACCTGTGTACCACTGGGGAGCTGTGATTGCTTTTTCGGAGGACGGCTGTGTTTACAAGGCTCCTTGACCTTGCGCACTCGTGCAGGAGCCTTTGCCATTCTGCGAGACAATGTAGCAGACCAGGAAAAGTGAGATGTGTGTGAATTTGGTTTGTATACTAATACTAGACACTAGACAAGTGTCCACTTCGCCAGATCATTCCATTTGTTCTACAGTCGTCTGCGCCTCATTGTACTTATCAAGTTTGTATCTTACTGCCTGTCATTATCTTGCTTCGTTACTGAAATAAAAGTCAATCTTTGTAGACTGTTGGCTCTGAGAGCAGGTGACCACCAACTTCACCGAATTGCGTAGTTTTTTCGCTGGTCATCTGCATTCGATTTCTCTGATCAGTTTTGTTGCTTGGACCATGTCAATAGCTTGCTTCGTTGTTGAGATAAAAATTGATCTTTGTAGGACTACTTTTTGAAAACAAATGCACACTTTTTTTGGAAAATACCGCCGGCCTCTCTTATTATGCAAACTGCTGTAATAAACCATCAGTGAGACATGTCACAATTTTGTCATGGCTTATTGTTTTGCATGTTCACACCTATTTCATTGAAGTGGCCACTGCCGAGAGCAAAATGGATTTCAAGGAGTCAAATTTGGGCCATGGGGAGGGCATAGAATGTAGGTCCTGTCTGTTAACAATTGCAACATTAGTGGCAAGCTAACACATACCCCAGCAGCAGTTGCTTTCGATATTCCCACGCTAACATCATCCCCAAAGAATGACAATGAGCAGACTACGGTGTGGCAGCAGTAAACACTCATATTGGTGGTGTATTGCAGCTGCAATCAAAGACATTGGGACAGAACAGCATCTGTTATGAACTGGGGTGGCGTCACCAGCGACAGTGAAAAGACACAGACGGTCTGCTGGGAAGTTCTACAATGTCCAGAAGAGGACAAAGCGAAAGTACAAGGAACGTGTTCCGAGTACAATCAAGGGTTCAGCCTCAAAGACAAGTCTAAGAGGTTCTGCGAGAATAGAGACTAAGGCTAAGGAGTGCTTAGACTTAGAGACAATTCAAGATGACTTAGGTTGGAGACCTAAGCGAAGGAAGTTCCAGGTAAAACCCAGTAAGATTAAAGTGAAGTATACAAGTGTAGTACAACATGCTTAAATAGGCCAATATGTGCGCACGGACCAAGAGAGATGTGAGAACATAAGTGCGTATCCAAAGAAGGAAGGCAACTATAGTACAGATGCGTTGAGCATATGAGTCAGAGTTATGTAATGTCCTCAGTAAAGGAGAAAATGAATAGGGGTACGTACGACTGTAACATTACCCCCTTTTTACACATAAAGTCACCGACTTTACTCGTCCTGGTTCTCATAGTAAACAGGATCATCACTATACTCGTAATCCTCATCAGTGAAGGATCCACTCCTCATATACGCAGCTTCTTCAACACCGGCGTGTCATTTAGAGTCCCTTCTTTTCTCTGCTTGAATTCGTTCATCGTCAAGCTGTTGTTCCCAGGAACGAAGTGCGTCGTAGAATCCGTCATCTTTCCAAGTTAACGTAAAGGGGGGAGTCCCGACTCATCGAGGACAATAAATGGATAGATGGGTAGGTGACCAGTATCTACAAACCTTGCACTGGTATTCCACGCAGTTCTTTTGACGATGCCCAAGTAGTCCACAGATGCGACATTTCATGTTTTCATCAGGATTAGAAATGGACTTGCGTAATGGTGATGGCGAAGTGATGGGTTGGGGCTAATGGATCTGGCGCGCTGCTTCCCTTTATTCCGTTTCATACGTCTTAAAGCAAAGGTGTTGTCACGCCTGAGTTGCGCCTGCTGGGTGGGAGTGAGAGTGTATGCCGACGTTGGGAGGTCGGGAGTGGTTCCTCGTTCAGCAACCACAAGAAGTTCATCAGAAGAAGAAGGGGAGGTGATGCCAAAGTCTTTTACTAAGACTGGCGAGACAGGATCCATTGGACCAAATGATGACGGGATAGACATGGGAGGGTGGATACGAAGGTCTCAAAGTCGAGGACCAAGCACTACCAGCTCAGCGACAGGGACTCCTAATAGTTTTGCAGCCTCACGCTGTTCTTCTGTGCAGGGTTCGTATAGCCCAACGGGATGTTCATAGGTGACTGTAATGGGGGACGGTGAGGTTGGCTGTTCAATGGGAGATGGGGTTCGTGGAGAGGTTAGGTCGGCTTGTGTTTGTTGTAAATCGGTTATGGCTTCTTCAACTAAGTTTCTGGCTGCTCTGGTTTCAGTGACTGATTGCTGGATGGTTTCAACGACTGCATTGGTGAGCTGTCCGATCTCTTGGACAGCAGTACATAAGCCAGCAAGGGCATCAATACTAGAGTACATGCGCGAAGAAGAGGGTGTTGGAATAGGAAGTGGCATATCTTCCTGCGGAGAGGGAGGTCGAGCAACACCTGCTCGGCGTTCGGCCACGATGTGAATAGCTTCTTCAACATCGCTCTTAAAAGAACCGGGAAGCAGCAGCATAGCGTAAGAATGAATGCATTTTTGTAGATGTAGGAGGCGCTGACAATACATAATTTCTGTGGTTTCATTGGCAGTAGCTTCGATGAGAGCGGTGGTGCGAATGATGTTGACGAGGAGTAAGGCAGTTCGTTCATCAATTTTGACCACTAGGAGACAGTAGTGCGTGATCGGTCCTCCTTTGATATAGGTCCCGTCAGCAGTTGTGACTTTGAAAGGTTTGTCAAGTTTTCTTTTAGTGATTTTATGGAGCTTCACAAACTCCTCAGAAATGAAGGTTCCAACTGCTCCAGAATCTATAACGGCGGTGGTGTCGACGGATTTTAAACGCGTACGCGAGTGAAGGGTGATGGGGACACGGAGTTCTTTTCTTTCACCTACAGCACGTACAAGTCTTAGTAATACATCAGGAGAAACATACGTCGAATCCTTGTTTCTCCAATTCAAAAATCCTCAACAATCCACCTCACAGTTTCTTCGTCTTCTTCTTCTTCTTCTTTGACTTCGGTTTGTCGGAGCGGAGTCTTCTTCTTTCTGTCAGGACAATTATGAATGCGATGTCCTGTTTTCTTGCACCCGAAGCATTGTCCCTTCTTCATGCATTCAGATCTCTCTGTGTCGGAGATTCAATCTATGATCATTGCATTGGAGTCACGATTAGGTGTGTATCATGCATTTCCATAGTTCTTCTTCTTCTGCTGTGGAGCATGATGTGCCCTCATGGCTTGAAGATGATGATGGAAATTATTGATGGAAACGCATTGCAACACAATGTCTCGGAATACTTCTGAGACATCTCCTAATGCGAAAAGCTTTGTAAGGATGCCCCAATTCAGGCCATCTTGGAAGAATTGGATCTTCGTTGCATCGTCGGTGATATGAGCCTTGGCTGCAAGTGCCTCAAAGTCGGCGATGTAGGTGTGGAGATCTCCGCTTCCTTGTTTAAGGTCCCTGAGTTTCGTGAGTGCAGTTCCTTTGGTATCCACCGGGTCGAAGGCTTCTTTGAAGCTTTTCATAAAATCCGCCATTGTTCCATAACCAACTTTTTGTCCAGAGGTGTCGGTTGATTGAGCATGGTCAAGAAATTGCTCTTTCCAGGACTTGGCGTTCTTTTCAGTCATAAAGGATGTTATGAAAATGATCTTCTGTTTGTCGGTGGTATAAAGCTTTTCGTTGATATCGAAGCATAGATTGCATGACTGGATAAATTCGCGAGAGTTGTCACAATCTCCGTCAAAACCGATTGGCTGACCGATTTTGTATTCAAATTCTTTGGTCGACATATTTGGCGATTCATTCTGGTGAGTTATACTTTCTCGGTGCCTACATGCACTGTCTTGCTGTCCGTTAGGGCTTGTCTTCTGTCAGAGGGCTCCTCTTGACAATCGGTTCAGCGTACGCGTACGCTAATCTGCTTATCTAAGCAATCAGGGTTCAGGGTCGAAGACTGGATAGTCGACGATCAGGTTGACTTTAATCTTTTGTTACGAACTGGGGTGGCATCATCAGCGACAGTGAAAAGACACAGACGGTCTGCTGGGAAGTTCTACAATGTCCAGAAGAGGAAAAAGCGAAAGTACAAGGAACGCGTTCCAAGTACAATCAAGGGTTCAGCCTCAAAGACAAGTCTAAGAGGTTCTGCGAGAATAGAGACTAAGGCTAAGGAGTGCTTAGACTTAGAGACGATTCAAGATGACTTAGGTTGGAGACCTAAGCGAAGGAAGTTCCAGGTAAAACCCAGTAAGATTAAAGTGAAGTATACAAGTGTAGTACAACATGCTTAAATAGGCCAATATGTGCGCACGGACCAAGAGAGATGTGAGAACATAAGTGCGTATCCAAAGAAGGAAGGCAACTATAGTACAGATGCGTTGAGCATATGAGTCAGAGTTATGTAATGTCCTCAGTAAAGGAGAAAATGAATAGGGGTACGTACGACTGTAACAGCATCCAGTCTGCTGAAGAACTGGCTTTAAACTTGGACACACCACTGGATGAGGATGACTATGAACCATACCATATTAGTGACTTTGGTGCCCCCAGTTAATTGCTACCCTCCACATCCACTCCAGCTGCTGTTACTGTCACTGATTCCTTGATGACTAATCATGTTTCTGCCTCAGTTTTCTGGTGCCACACACAAGGACCTTGGCTCCGGCCTTCCACAGGGTCTGCAGGTGTTTCGCAGCACTTCTTCTTATCATCCCGCTCAGGATTCAACATGCTCATCAAACCAAAGCACAACCCTTGGGACAGGAAATAAACTACTAATTGATTTTCATTGATTTTCCTCATTTTACAATAGTAACCTCATTTGCTTGGAACTCATTTATACACAATCAGCTAATCCTAGACTGTCTTTACCCAATAGTTTATTTTGCCTTTGACTGTATGAAAATCTATAGTGCTACCTGGGTCCTACATGCAACTTTTTCCGCTTGTGTGCGAGCGATTTGTGTGTGCATGCGTGAAAGTTGTGCATGCACATGATTTATTTATTGTCCATTTTGCCCACCATATTGTTGTGACAACTGTACATGTGCGCCCTTAATACTAGACTGAATTTACTAAGATGATCAGTGATAGTGACTCAAAGTTCAGTAAAAATAGTTAGAACCAACCTGGACAGCCCCTTCAAGTGTGTTGAGTCAGAAAGGGATGGTGATTCTCGCTGCCGGACTCGAACTGGACTCCTTGCGAATAGAACTGATACTAAGCGAGAAGTTCTGATGGGTTAGAGAACCCCATATGACAAGTGAGCTGATTGATTGTTGGCAGTTCCAGCCAGCTCAGATTCTAGTGCAGAGATAAACTGGTCGAATCTAGTACAGTTACAGCTACTTTCATATTGATAGGCCAGATTTCATTTTGTTCCCCTCACTGCTTTTGTTTAGTTGTGGAGCTGTACAAACAAAAGGGTCCCGCCTGTTACAATATTGGGCGCGCAAAGTATCCTAGAATAGCAAGCTCCAAGTCTTGCTCGCTTCATGTTCTTATCAGTCACTGAGCTGCAATGATGAGCATCTGTCACCTCTCGCAGCGTACAGCTATTGATTGACGATGTTGTGCTACCAGGAATACTGCTATACTATTATATTCACAATTGACCATGCTGATCCCTTATAGTGATGCAGGTTCAGTGTTGTTCGGCCAGAAGCATTCAAATTCAAATTTGACAGCAGTCATCAAAAACTAGATCAACTAATACCTTTGTTGAACCATTTCTTCAAGATGAGGTGACTTGTGAATGCTCGCATTATCCATCACGATTACAGAGTTTTTTTGAGGAAAAGGATTCATATTATCGAGCAGACTGTCTATGAACTCATTGAATGTCGCCGCCGTATATGAACCATCCAGTACATCAAGATGCAAGATGCTGTCTAGCGAGAGAGCAGGTAAAATTGAATACCTGAATAAAATTAGACTATGATCACAAATATGATACATGAATTCACTCACCTTTGCCCACGGACAAAATAATCATGGCAGCATACACATGTGCCAGTTGGAGACCAGGCCATTGGACGTTTTGTTGTAATCTGATTGGTGGCTGATTCATCGACAAAGACAAGTTGATCTGGGCGGAAATTCTCAGCTATAAATATTTGATAGCGATCATGAGTACCTTCATTGCGCTCGAGCACAACTTTAGACACCTAGTAGAGGAGATAATCAGGATAAAATGCAACTAGTGAAAAACTACATACATGTTTGCGTGTAAAGCCATGTCTTTTCAAGGTTCATTCTATGGTGACTTCAGAAACTTCAATACCCATTGCCTGACATAGCATATGTTGAAGTTCAAACAGCGACAGGTCTGGAGTGCGCTCGATACACGACAACAGATACTAGTAAGGGAGTTAGCGAAATTACCCCCTCTGCACTGCAGGCTTAGTTCACTTACTGAAGTATCTGCTGCTGTGAGCAGATGAGGACGTCCACTCTCCAAGGGTTTTCGGACTACAGAGCCTGTGAGACGAGAGAGCTGAAGAACTTGGTTAACAGTTCGCTGGCTTGTGTGAGTAGCTCGTGCTATGCTACTAGATGACATATGAGCAGACATGGTCACCCATTGCTGTTTTACAGCTGCTGGAATGTGACGGCGGTTTTCAGGCATGGTGGTAAGTAGAGTACTACAATTGTGTCAGGCAGCGGCCCCGTCGGACAGGTTGCCATTCTAGGATACTTCGCGCGCCCAAATATCGTAACAGGCGGGACCCTTTTGTTTGTACAGCTCCACAACTAAACAAAAGCGGTGAGGGGAACAAAATGAAATCTGGCCTATCGATATGAAAGTAGCTGTAATATGATGTATGGGCACATGAGTGGCGGCACTGACCGCAGCGACCGTAGCGAACTGACCTGCAGTCCAGGCTAGATGAGGGCAGGTCAGATTACTGCCGTATGACTTGAATTGGTGGAATATATAGGTGTAGAATTATTGTCATGGCGACCATCAACTAAACACATCTTTCACCGAAAATATCTTTGTCTTCATCACACACTACTGAGCAACTTGCAACATCTCAGGATCGATCCGCGCATCGCATTCATCCATATTCGCGGAACCCTGTCGCACTATACACCTCTTCGCGTCCTTCAAGTAGCATGATGTCACAGGATGACATCGATAATTTCATCTATGAGACTTCAGATAACAACGAGCCAGCAGCTCCAAACCTGAATTTTATGAAATTATCATCAGAACATCGCACCACCCTCTTGTGGGCGCGCAAAAAAATGGTACAGAAAATGCTTTTGGAGGGTTGGTTGCCACAAACCACGGGCGCAGAGAAGGAAGACCTCAAAAATTGTGCGAGAACTTGTGTGAGAGAAGGAAATGATAAATTTGGTAGTGGTAGGTGCTCGTTAAGTTCGGCATCATACTCCACTGATTTTTGCGACAACCAGATATAGCATTGACGGATGAGGTCCTCGAGTTCGTTGTGGAGTTCCTCATGCAAAAGCGGAGAACACTGGCCACACAAGGGGAGACATATATCAAAGACTATGGCATTGAGACGTCCATATCGAAGGAAGACCAACAAATTTTCCTGAAAAGGCGCAGAGATGAGCGATATGACTCCTCAGATCTGTTTAATCACTTTTTGCATGGCTTCAAGATAAACGAAGACGCTGGGACGCCCACCGTTATGATGTTCGCGAACCCCGTTGTGGTCGACACGCACATCAACCACTTCTACTGCGACCCAAACTCCCCACTTTGGGATGACACCCTTAGGCCGCAGGTCACCACAACACCTATACCTGGACTAGCAGTAACGGTCGCTGCAGCAAGTAATATGTTGTTTAGTATTCCTTCACTAATTTGCTTGGTTTTTAGACAAAACATGCTATTGATCACAAGGTCGAAAGACACCCCTCAGGGATCGAGTAGGTCATACGCTTCAACGCAAACCCCTTCGCCAGCAACCAGCGCCCTGAAGCGTAATACTACTCCAGCCCCCTCCAGACCAATGCACCCGCAACCGCCACCCCATAAGTTTCAGTTAGAAGGGCCATCATCAGATACTTGCTACCCACAGCAGGGTATGGCTACTGACGAGTTGTTGAACCAGCAGATGGGTCTCGCTTACTAGGAAGGGTTAGCGAAGAATGCAGGAACTTTCTATGATTTGGACATATACTCGAACCAGCCAGAACCATATTACATCAGATAGATATGGGACCATGGGTCAACTAGTCAGATACGATATACTCTTTTGCGCACCCATTTAGCTTGGAACTCTTGTGAATTGACCGGTAGAATAAGATTCAGGTCTGCTTCGGCGCTATGAACCCAAGTGGCAGAGTGAAATATTGGACAATTGTTTTGGCGTTACCAAGCAGATGTGGCACGTCGAGATCTAAGAGCGGCATGCCAAACGTTGACGTTCGACAGCCCAGAATATTTGACGTTTGCTTTGAAAATATGAGAAAAGAGTGGCATGTCAAACGTTAACGTTCGACGGCACAGAATATTTGACGTTTGTTTCAAAGATATGAAACAAAGGTCTCCAGAGGGCAGGTGCGAGGCTGAGTACAGTGGTCCTCCAAAAGAATGCCAGACCTGCATTGACCACTCAGTAGTCAGAGCGGAACACAGCAGAACACAGGAGACTCACATTCAGCGACAACAGATACAGACTTCGAAGACTTCGCTCAGCAACTCTCTGGCTGCATCAACATCCGCTTCAAATCCTCGCTTCGCGAACCACGAGAGCAAAGCAATGGTGAGATGGAGCTGGGTAGCGGTTTGGTCCGAATGACCAGCGGAATGCAAGTCGAGGGCACTCTGAAAAAGATAGATAGGTATGTCGAGGTATCTTCCGCCAGCTTGGCAACTGACAAGCAGGTGTATGGCGGACGATAGGTTACGGTTCGATTTGCCGATATGACGCAACTTATTTTGAAGTCCGACCAATGTTTGTTCCGAACTTTATTGGTATGTACCTATTCACGCTATGGTCCTGTCACAAATCAGTTCTACGCCAGTCTGCGGCGACTCTGCGCGCCGTGCTCACTGAGGTAGATCTGCAGCTGCTGGCGAGCATTTTTATCAATATCGCAACATTAGTGGCGAATGAATCTATCCTTGGGATTCCTTCCCTAAGCTCACTGAGCAGCCCTTACCCTCCAGGATATGCGACTCACTCAGGCTGCGCAGTGCTTCATTCCCGCTACGACAGTAGTTGGTGTTGTGTTTCTCACTGCGTATATTGATCTTATTCGTCGACTGTGCCTTTAGTTGTTATCAAGTCATTGGACCCTTCACTGATATTCCTACTGTTATTTATATTAACGATGAGTAGAGATTTCTCCGTGCTATCGTCTTTTCTGCATGACTGCATTGTGCTGCATTTTGTTTCCAATCATAATGGGGTCACCGTGGAGTTGACATCTGGTCCTGCGCGCATTCCTACTATCGACAGCTGGTATAATTTTTAACAGACATTTCGACCGGTCTATCTAGCCTGAAGTATATTCTCACTGTCTTTTCTCCTTCTGCCGCATCCCATATGGCTTTGAGACAGCATGACAATCATGTATGGTCTTATTACGACGATCAATATCATCACAATGGCTTGCAAACTCTGTCCGTATCTGTACTGACCCTTGTTGCCTCCGTTGTGTGCAGAAGAGAGCAGAAATTCGTATGAAGACTGCTGGGACCTTTGAGCTCGCTGCGCGACACGATGACCTCACATAACTCACGTTCAAGTACTCAGATCGACACCGTGTTTCGCCGATACATGAACTGGTAATGATTGCAATATGTAGGCAATGTAAATATGTTGAGAATACACTGTCTATAAACTAGAGTATGGTAATGGTAGTACTACTCGACATCTTCGTCAGATGGCTCAATGAATTCAGAGCTCTTGGGTGCTTGGCACGCTGTGGAACGGTTCTTTTTGCCTTCTTCGACATCCTCTGGATTTCCTGGCCAGCCTGTTCTGTAGTAACCGGAGCCTTGCGCTTCCAAGGAACTCCAGAGTCTAGTGCTGCCGTGGTCCAGTTCCGAACCGTGGTTCGAACCTGACCATTGGTCAGGTTCGTCCTTGGTTCGGTCCATGGTCCAGCATTTTGCACGGACCGAACCGGAATGAGGTTCGTGGTCCGCTAACTCCTGTGTGGTTCATCTATAGGTTCGGACCTTCCCAAACCGTTCCGAACCCCGAACCGAATCTTCTTTGCAACGCCTTCAAGGCTCAATCACACGCTTCTCATCATTTTGACTTCTCGATTCTCAAGATTCGCCATGGTCACTTTGACCTTTGGCATTCTCAAGACTTTTTTCGACTTATCCTGTCCGGAGGTTCGCATCCCGCACACCCTGCTGTCCGATAACGCCTACCTGTTCAATCAAGCTCAAGGTATGACTTTTCCGTCAAATCAAGCGCAATAAACTGATTGACATATTATATTTCTTAGGATTATTCAATGCATACTATGAGTTAGTAGGAGATTGGGTATTCGCATATAAAGGGATCAAGGTGAGTGATATATTTTGACTACTGGTACAATGTCTGAACCTGAAGCACAGTGTGCCCTCAACCCAGACGGGTCTCTAAAGGACGCCAAAGACATCGTTTTTTACAACAATCCTGATGATGCCGTCCCCATTTCCGCTCCATCCTCCTCTGCCCAGCCACCCACAGACGCCTTCTCTGTGCTACTGCAGACTGGACGCAAACCAGTGCCACTTATTGCCGGCGCTCGACGCTCCATTCGTGCCTCTAAACCTTCTGCGCGCCTTCGTGATTCCGACAACGCTTGTTCTTCAACAAGCCGCAAGCGTGCATTATCCAGTGCAACTGAGCAACTAGTTAGGAAGAAGGTTGTGTTACAGCTCTCTGCTCCATTATCTGACGACGACACAGATATTGATACTGACCACGGTGCTGGTCAATCGGATGAGGCCGAGGACGAAGGTGTACCAGCACCTGAGGATGAACCTGAGGACGAACCCGAGGATCTTCAAGACACCACCATCCGAGCCGCTTTATCAAAGAGTGAGCGCAGCGCTGATATTCGAATAATCTTCACTCGCGACGACAAACATTGGGTCTGCAGACCTTGCAAGGATGCCGGTGAACTTGAAAGCAAGTCTTGCTATGTTTTTTTTTCCTGGCTGTAATTTTTTTGCATTTGGTTTGCGTTCAGACAGAGAAAAAAACCGAACCTGACCGCTGCGAACCGTTCGCAAAGGTTCGGTCTAAGGTTCATTGAAATAATTAGAACCGAACCTTGGTCCGGTTTTTGGTTCTCGTCCAACCACCTCTGAACCGAATGGAACCGGACCGCGGCAGCACTACCAGAGTCCGAACACTTCTTGCATGGCTTGCGAACAATTTCGCCAGCTGAATGGCGGGTATCGAGTTCAGCTGCATGGGATTTGATTTCTGCCTGGGATAGAGAGGTCCAGTAGCAGGTATGACTCTTGAGTGCATCTCGAAGTTTCTGAATGTCGCCAACTGTCCCAATGTTCGAAGGACTAATGAACTTGACCCTGTGGGGCCATTCTACAAGGCGTACTCCATATGTTTCCACAATCGCAGTGTCATAGTTATTGTAGTTCATCACGATGTCCTTTTTACCGGTCACTGCAACTGAAAACAGTGTTAGATGGGACCAGCGCATGCAAAATAACATAATCACTCACACAGCCCACGGAGGATAAATTTATGAACTTGCTTTCACATTGTCTCCAAAGAGTCTCGCTTGTTATGATCTGCACGACATTCAATGTTGATCAAGTAAGGATATAACATGCAAACTTACTCTGATTTTGTGTGCATGCCCATTGTTCATATTGACGCAAAAAATCTGCCATCAGATGCTCATAAACATCTTCCCAAAAGTCTTCTGTATTATCGGTCCCATGCATTGTGGTTTGAATCATGTCATTGATGTGACCACGAACGACAAATAGTGTCGCATACACACCGGTCCGAACACGTAGGTCATCCAGCTAAGTATGAGTTCAGTTGGTTGTAGATGTAGTCAGTAGTCAAAAAAAATTAAACATACCCCTTTGACAAGTCTTTCCGTCGTGGCTACCACATCTCGCGCAGCTGCGGAATTGTTCGCACGGACACTAAGTCCCTTCTGATCACGATGCTTATTGAGGGCCTGTATGTAGACTGCCTTTTCTTCTCTCGTCAAATTCTTCATTTCAGGATCATTCAGAACCATTTCATGAAGCTCAGCCAATGTGTAGCGAGACCCTACAGGTTTGTCTGATTATCATAAGATAAGCACTGAGATCGCATTGAGAACATCACAAGACTTACCCACATTCAGCTCCTTTGCCTTCGCATGAATAAGCACATTGATCAACTGGGGCTTGTGGGACTTGTGGTAATTCGTGTGGACACCAATTATATCATTTATGTACTTTGGGTTGATATTGTGAGTTCAGGCGATCACCTTGATCTTCACCCTCTGCTCATCAAGGAACTCAGAAATACCATCATGTAAGTGTTTTGTTGTCTCTTTCTTCTGGTCCCTCTTAATCTTCTGGGATGCCTTTTGTGCATCCGTCAGCTGAGGTGGTGGCATCTGATGATGAATAACAGGTCGTGTGGGGTTATATGTTGCCCAGGTAGATGCATTTGCCTCGCAAAGCAGCCCTGCACAAGTGGGACTCAGTGGGAATTGATCAGAGGTCAAGGTTCCAGATGGGTCATCCCAGTTATTTGACAGGGAAGAGGCAAAATTAGAATCGAAGTCATTAGTGGGGTTCAAAGTAAACTTTGGGAGGTTCTGAAAATGTGGAAAAGGTTGACTAATTTCTTTCAGAATCTACAGAATGTTCGGCAGTGCTAAGCGGAGTCTGAAATCCAATCTTCATGCTACCCATACAGGATGCCTCCACAACATCTGCAAGTATGACATTCAGAATGCCTCAAGGCACGCATCAAGACTGCTAATAATTTACAGATTGCTATGCAAAGGCCCTTGCATGCTAGTAGGGGAAGAGGGAGCATGACTCGTGGTACGAGGGGATGAGGAGGGGGTGTAGTACTAGCAGCATCCAATGCCACTCAAGAACCGCCCATTGCTACTGATTTTATGACTACCACTACTGCTATGCCAACAACTCCCACTCCCATTCAGTACTACTACTGCTGCCAGGGTTACTGTCCAATGGGAGATGCAAGAGTTCAATCACACCAATGTGCTCATACAGTTCCTTGAAACACATCCTGCGACTGCCGTGTACTCTTTAGTGAATCCAAAAAAACCACATGATCCTACTGTCAGTGAACCCGACCCTTTGGGGAGTCAAAAGGGTCGGATCTGGGCAGCGATAGCTCAAACTATTTTTGCAGAGGATAAAGAGTACCACATTATGTATGCTGAAGACAATCACAAGTTTGCACTCGCAGTGTGTAACCATATCAATCAGTGCATATTTCCCCCCTCTCTTATGTATTATTTAACTGATGAATCTTAGTCTTAGGAACAAATACAAGAAACATTCATTGTGCTTGCTTTCATCAAACCGGTGCTGGCATCAACCCACTTGATGCTGCCGGTGGAAAAAATCTTCAAGGTGAGTTTTTAAATTTAAATTCATCAAGTTACACTAAAAAAACTATAGAACAAGTTGTAGTTGACTTTCCTTGGTTTGATGCCCTTGATGCACTTTGGAAGGGAAATCCGGTGTTTGCGCCCAAGACGATTTCGTCTGTGCCTGGTATTGATCATGCACGTGAATATGGCTGCCCTTACCAAAGGGAAGGGCAAGCAGACAGCACCCCCTGCTGCTGATCCATATGACTTCATTGGGGACACTGAGACTGATGTCCTGGAACCACCTCCGCCTACCCAAGGGAAGGGTAAGGAGAGAGCTCTCCCCCTTCCCTCCCCTGACAAACTAATAGACAAGACCCACCCTGACCATCCCCCCACATCTCTCATGTCGAACCTTTTGTCTCCAGTGCCCCTTATGACAATGCCAATGCCGATAAGGACATGGACAGCCAGCGATGGGATGAGATCGGGGAACAAGATGACAATCTGGAGCTGCTGATCAGGAGGATTTCGATGCTATCCAGCAGCATCTTACCAACAAGCGCCCTTATCCATCCCCCTCCCCACCCCCTACATATCCTCCTTCCCCTAATGTCCCCTCTTGCAGAAAATTCCAAATGCACGTTGATCGTGTTATCAATCGCAGTGCCATCTGCTCACCCAGGTCGCTATCCTCTCTCATGCCATCATCTCCATCTGCTGCATCATTGTCAGCTTCGCGGATCACATCAACAGCCATATCAGCTGTTCACAAACCAGCCTCTCGAAAATCCTCCTCGCTTTCGAAGCATGTTGATACAGAGGTCAAGGATGTCAAGGGTCAGGTTCAGTCACTTGCTGATGGTGTGAGTTATATATATACTGCCAAGGCAGCTGCCTCGGAGTATAAGATCGCAAAGGTTAATGCTAACCGACATCAACTCGACATTGAATTTTAATGTGAGCAGGCCAAGAAGGAACGCAATGAGGCCACTGTCATCCACCAGCATGCACAAGAGGGAAAATCATTGGAACTCCAAGTTTTCGAGGCACAGGCAGAGAAACGAGCTGCTCTGCAGCTTGAGATTCAACTCCTCAAGTTGAGGGGGGTGTAGCCCCAGCATATGAGTGAGCGTGCCATTGTTGTTGCCGTCATATCACTGTCGCCATTGTATTACCATCACCATCGTCATTGTTGTCATCTCGTCTTGTCACCATCATCATCATCATGTTTGTCATTGTGTGTGTAGTCTTTCTATGTTTTTTGTTGTACATGAGGACCTACATATGTCTACATGTCATTCTTATATGTCATACATGCCTCCTATTTTTCTATGGCAATACTTCCAGTACCTGTTGTCTTGTCTTGTAGGATTCCTGTGTGAGCTACTACCCAACAAATTCTGCATCAATCTTGCACGAGCTGCATGGCCAGGGGTGCCAACATATGAAGTGTCACCTACAAGGCCCACATCAAGGTCTGGTAGCTCTGGGGGGGGAATAAGGTCTCTTCCCTCAGCTCTAAGGGCCCAATCAGAAGTACTACCTTCACCACTAAAGATGTTATGATGTTCTTCAAAATGAATGATCATATTATGAAGGATGATGTAACACATCACCCAGTAGGAATGGAACTGAAGCTGGTCATCATTTTGCAATGGGTGTCAAAGCCCCAAAGAGACTGGAAGCGGCCTTGAGAGCAGCAAATGTATGTTCTACACAAACATGGATCTAAAAATTAAATCAAACATCAGAAAGTTAAATAATAAATAATAGATATACCTTAGATAGGATAGTGTTAAAAGCCTTCTGCTCACTGGTCAAGGCCCCATTAGGAGGCTTCTTGAAAGGGGGAATGCACTATGGCTCCAGGGGATAGGCACTATCTGCCTAGATACAATGATTATCTCCAAGAAGTGTTGCATGCTGTTGGAAAACACAAGTGGATTGGAATGCAAATGCATCATGTGCACTACCAGTGTGGCCAATAGAGTAGTCCACTATAGTGAGATTGTGAGGCAGAATGACTGCCTAAAATATTTTTAAATCAAATAAATAGGTATCAAATAAGAAATAAAACATACCTGACAGTTAAGGGAGTATTGAAACTTCCTGGTATACAATGACTCACCATAGTAACCTGGCTTTTGATAGAGGTTAAATAGTGAGCCATTTACTGCCAGAATACCATTCCTCCACTCTGGCAGGACTTGGACTGAACATAGTGACGGGCACGTGCAGCCTGAGTAGAGTTAAGAGCAGGGAAGCAGATAAAATTATCATGCTGTCCAAGGAGGGCAGTCATGACACATTAGTGCAGTTAGTGACAGACCCAACACTAATGCCTGCCCACTGGCAGATATCCTGGTTTGAAGCTGCATTGCCATAGTGGCCAGCATGATTAAGAAAGATGGTGAGTTGCACAGCAACAGGGAGTTGTGGATTATTGGACTGATTGTGGAAGACAGGGTCACCACTAATTTGTTCAAGGATATCATTGAATATGTCAGGATTGACATGTAACTTCTACTGGAACAGCTCAGGATAGTGGGCAAAAAGTGGTCAAGAAGATGGATCTATGTCATCTTAACCTTATAATGGACAATAAGCACTGATCCAAATAAAATAAAAATAGATCTTCACCCTATCTCTAAGAGTAGTAAGTGAGCCAATGATCTGAGCATATTCTTGATGAACCAAAATTGAGCCATATGAGGTGCCTGAACCATCAGATGTCTCAGACATAGGGGAGGCGGTGATGGGCCCCTCATAATGCTGTCCTCTGAGATAGAGGAGTCAGATGAGCTAAGGTCATCTTCTGCTATTGCATGCTGAACCCAGGCCTTTGCGACATCTAAAGTAGTAGTATCTATTTTTTGAGCAATTCTTGATGGCGAGACTGGTGAGGCCTTGTGGTGAGTGGGCTTTATCACGCTATCAGCAACTGAGCTGATCTAACTGATTTTTAAGCAGAGTTTGAATTTCATGTGGTGTGCGCTGTGCCACTCAATGAGCACCACCGCTAATGCCATCTAGCATGCCTGTGCTCACAATCTGCTCACAATGACCTAGTCACTTGCCTTGCAGACATGGTCATATATTCCTCAAGGTAAATTCTGAGCTGATCCGAAAAATTGGCTGTATATTGATCAGCAAGGTTTGTCGGCCTCAGAGCCCTAGACAATGGGTCATAATATGCGGGTCGTCAAAGAGACGCCATAGTGTCCTCGAGTAGTTGAACCTAGTGTGTTTCATGAGTCAGTTTTCATTAACAGTGAACACCTACAGGTCACTCACAAATGACATAGAAACATCTATGACCCTCTGACTGTTAGCAACCTAGCCAGGCGCTAAGGGACTTGAATGGTGTCTGCAACGGGTGCTCTATCAAGAGCGGCAGCCCATGTGTATCGGTCTCCTAGCGCAGAGTGCGCTAGTTGCATTGGTCGGAGGTGGGTGCTATGCGCTGTCTCACAACCTACGTCACAGAGACGAGGTTCTTGACGACGATCAAAGACGTAGAAGCGATGAACTTCTATGAAGTTCAAATAGTGACAATAAGCTTATGAAAAGCTTATCGAAAGAAGTTCAGGGTCGAAGATCAAGTAGATTCAAGTTAAAGAAGTACAAAGGCTATCTGTGTGTATTTATATGTAAGATTGAAGCGGAGCGCGAATACCTAAGTATCGCTGAATTAAGTATGAAGCCAGATAGCCAATAAGAGGATGCATGCTCATAAACGAGTCAGAGGCATATCAACCAATGAGAATGTGCATGTGCGTGAAGGAGCCATAAGTGCAGAGCCAAAGGTATAAAGGGTACGAGCCAATGAGGCAACACACAAGTTAAGAAAGGTAAACGGTAAAAGGATAAAGCATCACACGATACCAAGACATCCTTGAAGGTAGACAGGGGGTTCCCATGAACTGAGCAAGTGCGTGTGTTGCAGCGCAAGGTAATGCAATGAGTGCAGAGGAGGCGCTTGAAGCGCGCGAAGCGAGAGAGGCATGTATAGATGTGGAGGAGGTAGAGGGCGCGCAAAGAGGACATGTTCAGCGACAATGGAGAAGACGAGCGTAGGCAAGGTAAGGGGTGACAATGGTAAGCCAGACGAGGTATTGGAGGATGAGGGTGGAGGCCTCGTTGGACAAGAGTAGACGGTGTCGCATAGGAGGAAAAAATGATAGTAGGGGCGCAAGAAGGTGTTCTCATGAAACAAGCTCTACGAGTTGAACACATGCACGAGGAAATCAAACATTGTAACATTGAAATTTGTTGTCTACACACAGCCATTGCTGATGAGGAGAATACTTTCTCCCGCTTACTTAACAGTGTAAAGATACAACCTAACCTGGGCTGTAGATAAACTACCTCCTAAGTTAGTATGTGTGGTCTTGCGCTCCGTCTAGTCTGCTTCACTTGCGAAACAAGAGTGTTCGACCCTAAAGGGGGATGCCTGTTAGTATAGTGAAATCCAAGTCAAACCCAGTGAGCGAGAGTAGCGTTGTAGTCAGCGGTAAGTTGCCGCGGTCAGTGATGATGCCGCTGGAACTAGCATTGTATGTAGCGGTGCTACCATAGTTGAGATAAAGTCAGTAACAGTAACATCAAGTGAGCGGTGGCAAGTGATGATATCAGTGGTAGCGGTAAGGTTGCGAGCGGTGCAAAGAAACAGTAAAGAAGGCCGCAGTTCTTTCAGCGGTAAAGTAGCGGTGCATAAGAAGTTCAATAAAAATAGAAATCAAGAGTCCAGCAGTATGCCAGTGGTAACAGTGAAAGAGCGAGATCAATTAATGAGTGGTAAAGAACTTTAAAGACTAAGTCTACTACTGGGTGGTTCCAGAGCTAGACACTAATCCTGACCTATAGTACATGCAATGGGGTAAAATAAGGTACAGTATCATGCGGGGTACACGGTGCTTATATCCTAAATCATATGTATTTGGAATGCTCTAGGCAAGATCAGTAGTGCTCAAGTACAGTAACCGCCATATGTAAACATAGCGCGAGGCAGCTGCGGCATGAGGCAACATGTAATAAAACTTGCCGTGGAATCAGTGATAATGAACATAAAATAAACAACACACCAAATGGAGCTATGCGGATGCGGCAAGGACATGGGAGGACATTGGTACATGTAACATGGTGTGGCAGTCGGTATGGTGTGCGGTAAGCGTGAGATGCCACCAGCAATGCTAAAGGAGTAAGATGGCCTTTGGACTGGTAGATATTCCTATAGACGTGAGATGTGCGCCAAAAGATAGGGTTTTGAGGCCAGCGCCAATATGTTCATTACAATGGACTCACTGACAGCCCCATCTTTGGTGCCATCTCAGAATTCTGCAAATGGCATCGTAGGATCAATGCTCATATTCTTGCTCATCTTCAAGATATCTACGTGCTAAAAGGATTTACAGGTGACACAAATGTTGGCGTTCAGAAAGGCTCAATACCTGCAGATCATAGTTCCTCGTCAACCATTGAGGATTTGTTTGTTGATGAGCACTGGCAGCTTGATAGTGATAATAGAGATGATGGGGATGATACTGACACTGATGATGCTGTCGCTGAGGAAATTGGAGGACTTTTGAATTACATAGCTGATCTACCTATGCATGAATGATCAATCAATCATACTTGAACTCATTTTGTAATTAGTTTTGGATGAATTGATCTATGATTTTCCATTACAGAAACAAAAGACTTAGTTTTCACTGATTTCGGCATGATGATTTTGCATGATCGTAACATAATGAACCTTTGTGCTCGTCTATATTGTGTGATGCTACTCATTAACACTGAAATCAACTCTTCATCACTTATCATGGCTCCACAACCACCCATCAAACTGATCTGTTACATCCTTGGAGGAGACTCCCCAGGAATGAAGTCTAATTGGTCAGTAAATTTTGAGAAAATATTGATCAACTCAGCCTGAGATTCAAATTGCTAAATCCTGATCAATCTCTCAGGCCTTTTATTGGGGCAAGCAGAACATCACCTGCCTTTCCAATAGCTACCTATTGTCATATGGAAGACCAGGCTCGCAAGCTCTCACATGCTCAGACTATTATACAACGCATTGACTTGAATCATCCTGAAGTCACCACTCTTGTGCATATGGAATTGAGAGCACTCCAATCTAGTAGTGGGATCCTTGCAGAGTGGGATAGATTCTACCCTGTCGTTTATGGGCATCATGTTGGTATTTACTTGCACTGGTAAGTCTTCAACATTCAACTACAATTCTGTTGTCTGATCTTCATGTTTTTCACATCAAGGGATGATGTTATACCAGAAGTCAACAGACAGGAGATCCGCCACTTTCAATGTGTTGAAACCTTTTTGGACACCCTCACTTATATGATCATGAAAGGCGCATATTCAAATGCCTCCAGTTTACCAGCTGCTGCTGGTATGGACGCTAGATTGTCTTCTGGATCTCCAAGTCATCCAATGTGCTACTGTCAAGGCCAAAGATCGGGAAATCTAATTCTTTCAACAGTAAGGTTTCTCGTACATAGTGTGATATAGTTGACTTAATGATTAATCAGTCTTGTCATTGACAACATCATTTCAATCTGAACTGCAAATCAGCTCCCCCTCGTCATCGTCAAGTCATACCAGTTCAAAGACTAAATCTGTCGCTGGTTCCTGGTTCAAATATGTCTTCTGCTTCATTCGCTCTCTGTCAAGCATTGTCGGAAGCATAGTCTCTCCTGATGAGGAGAATGAAGATGATGATGATTACTCCCCTCCTGGCATCCTTGGCATTGCAGCTGAGAAGTACCTGAAAGCTCATGGCTACAGGTCTTCGGCAGTCTGGAGCATTATCTTTGTGTTCAGGGAGTTGTTCAGTCCCCAAGACTTCACTGGTTATCTGTGTCTGAAGGGAGTGTCTCAACTTGAGGCTGAATATATGTTTGAGCTTATATCTGGGCAAGAGATTTGGTTTGATCAAGACTCCTAGGTGCTAATGAGTCATATTACTTACCTCATGTGTTAGCTGTTACATACTATGCATTGTTTTTTTATTCTCACAGGAACATAGTTTGGTTTGTTTATGCTTTGTGCTGAACCATGACTCGCAGTCAACACCATGCCCTTTGCTACCTCAGGACAACAAAATCCAGTGTTCGTATACCATGGCGCCACCATACAAAACACCATGCAATTATACAGAAGATCGCATCCGAAGTAAGAAATTTTACTTGTCTCACATTCTATTTTATAGCTTTCTAATCTTGCTGCAAGGACCAGCAAGAAGAGCCTCCTCATAGCTGTGTGCAATGACACTGACCACTTACAACGGCCCTTTGTCAATGTTTCTGGGAGCAAGATAGCTTGGGAGGGATATCATAAATTGACTGATAACATGTTTAGAAGAGTGGCACAAGTGATTAGAATGAAAGAAGGTCAAGTAAAGGATTAGAATTATAGAGATTGTGTTGGTCAAACTGAAAGTCAAAAAGTGTCCCAATGAATCACTAAATGAAAATAACCATATATTTGCATAGTGTGAGTGGATTGCCACGCCACAGGGACCACTAATGAAGCTAAGAAGCAGAGCTGTCTGACGTCTTCCTATAGCTTAGTCATATTCTCATGCCCTGACTCACAGTAAACCAATCACATCAAAATCCACAAACATTGGGACACTTTTTTGAGCCACTGTATGTAGTTTTTCACTAGTTGCATTTTATCCTGATTATCTCCTCTACTAGGTGGCTAAAGTTGCGCTCAAGCGCAATGAAGATACTTGTGATCGCTATCAAATATTTATAGCTGAGAATTTCCACCCAGATCAACTTGTCTTTGTCGATGAATCAGCCACCAATTAGATTACAACAAAACATCCAATGGCCTGGTCTCCAACTGGCACACATGTACACTGCCATGATTATTTTGTCCATGGGCAAAGGTGAGTGAATTTATTTATGTATTGTATTTGTGATCATAGTCTAATTTTATTCAGGTATTCAATTTTACCTGCTTTCTCGCTAGACGGCATCTTGCATCTTGATGTACTGGATGGTTCATATAAGGCGGCAACATTTAATGAGTTCATAGACAGTCTGCTCAATCATATGAATCCTTTTCCTCAAAAAAACTCTGTAATCGTGATGGATAATGCGAGCATTCACAAGTCATTTTGTCTTGAAGAAATGGTTCAACAAAGGTATTTGTTGATCTAGTTTTTGATGACTGCTGTCAAATTTGAATTTGAATGCTTCTGGCTGAACAACACTGAACCTGCATCACTATAAGGGATCAGCATGGTCAATTGTGACTATAATAGTATAGTGGTATACCTGGTAGCACAACATCATCAATCAATAGCTGTACACTGCGACAGGTGACAGATGCTTATCATTGCAGCTTAGTGACTGATAAGAACATAAAGTGAGCAAGACTCGGAGCTTGCCATTCTAGGATACTTCACATGCCCAAATATCATAACAGGCAGGACCCTTTTGTTTGTACAGCTCCACAACTAAACAAAAGTGGTGAGGGGAACAAAATGAAATCTGGCCTATCAATATGAAAGTAGCTGTAAGATACACCTCTTCCAAACACATCAACATGACATGACATGGCATTATAGTGATATTTTGTGACATTTTGTGACATCACCATCGCCATTGCACTTGCCGCTGACTTGCCTATATATGCTACTTAACATATGTCCTTGATCTCTATCCTATCTACTTGCGAGCCCAAACCTGCCTCCACTAAGTCTTTCATCATTGTCTCAGGCAACACTCAATGTCCACGGAACTTCTTCTATGCCCATGCTGCCTGCTTGCCATCAAGACCCTTTCTGTATGCATCCATAAATATTAATGAACAGATTGAAAAACTAATTGTATAGTGTTAGTATGACTCAATATTCATGTGTTTGGATGACTTACTGATGAATGGCTACCAGTGGGACAGAATCCAAAGCCTGGAGGACATTGCATTCAAGATCTGCTTTCTTTGAAGATGTGGAATATTCTCAATAGATCTATTTTGAGTATCCCCAGCACTGCTCTATGAAATTAAGCTCACAGTGGAATTTAGGGAAGAAAATTGCTTGAAATCCATGGGTCTTGCAGGCAGTCTCCAGCAATGACTTGAGACCCATGAAGTCAGGCTCATTATAGAGCATTCATCGACAGCAACAATGAATGGCCTCCTTTCTGCACTGAAACTTTGGCCACTCTGCCCGGATCTTTGCTGCTCCTTCATAGCCTGGCTCCTCAGGTATCACTGCCATTCCTTTGAAGACACCAGCCAGCTGATGGCCTTGTAGGTAATATAGTGACTGTGGTGATCCATCCATGAACTTACCATTGCCCATTGAAACCTTCTTCTTTAAAAGTGTACCATTTGGACCATGGACAGGCTTTCCACTCTCATCAACCATGTTTACCTCTACACCCCAATGATTTGGCTTACAGCTCTCGCCCCAATCAGTGCCATCCCACTGGTGGCCATACCTTGGGGAAAACTTGGGCATATGCCTTGCAGAGAGTGCACCATCTGCATGCTTCAGGTGAGTTGTTGCATTGTCAAAGACCATGACATGATCCTCATTTGAATAGTGTTTTTTGAAGATATCCATCGCATTCGAAGCCTGTTTGAGAATGTCCTCAGAGGTAAAGTAACCTTCGCAAGCCTTTCCAGCTTTGAACAGGACACAAGCACTATCCATTCCATCTGGTGAATGCAACCATCCATAGTCAGGGCTAACCATGTTGGTGACCATCAATGATGCACCTTCTCCTTTGGCGTAAGGTACAGCAGTTTCACTTTTGTGTACCTATCAAATTTTTATTTGATCATTTGCATAATAGGTTGACTCATTGTGATTCCAGATTACAACTCGACAAGCTTCAGTACTTGATAGCAGTGGAGTGTCTTTGTTTCCATCAGTTGTATAAATTCGTGTACAAGACAGCAACTCAGCCCAAATGGGAAGGAAAACTGTTTGTTGATATTCCACCACATCAATCCTCTCGTGTCCATCGACAAACTGACCAGTGGGTGTCTTTGACCACCGGTAACCAACATAACTCCAGCACTGTGCTGTCAAGAGGGATATTGTTTTAGTCAGTTTTAACTGTGACTTTACATCTGCTCGGTCAAGATATTCAACAATATCTATCACTTAACATACTTCCCAATCCCCTGTAAATGTAAAAGTGACTCCTGTGTAAAGTCTTCATCTTCCAGTATTGAGGAATTCCAGGTCCCATAGATATTTAAAGGAAGGTCTTCCTGATTTTTGCAATAAGCTTGAGCCCACTGGCAAAGACAGCTTGCTAACCATGGCCCCTTCTCATGAGCATGAGCAGTTTTAAGTGATGCAGCTATCCAGCCATGACTCTTGCTAGCTGGATCAGTATAGTTCCATAGAAACATTTGCATTCTTTCAAGACAGATTCAAAGAAGTAGATCAAGTTTAGGGTCCTTGTGACCCCCACCTGAGTTCTGAGGTGGCCAGAGCATCAATTTCAAATCAGTCAGGGCAATGGTAGCTTCATCAACAGTTGGAGGTGGTATGGATTTGCCAACAAGAGCCGGTGTATGAGTCCAAGGAGGTGCCTTTTCATTTTAAGTGATTTCATCATCATCCTCAAACTCCAAGTCATCATCTTTAGTGACCCTTGGAGCAGGACATGGCTCAGGTACATTTGGAATAGTACTACTTGGCTGTAAGGGACTAATTGTGGTGTACAAAAGTGGTGGATTTGTTGGATAGCTTCCAGAGAAGGGTGCTATTTATAATAACAATGGATGTTAATACATCAATAACTGAAGATTAAATTAAATTTCCTTCACATTTTCTTTACTTGCACTAGTCAGTTTTCTTCTCTTCTGGCTGCTATGATTATAACCACCCAAATTTGCAATTTGTGAGGGTGTTTTGTGATGCATAACAGTTACAATTTGTGAACTTCACTAGTACAATGAATGTGGCAGTATGTACTATTAGTACTTACTTTGCCATGGTCATGCTGCACAGCCACAACATAAGCTTGAAAGTTCAGTAAAAAGCCTACTACTCATTCAGAAATGCAAATCAAGAAAATCTGTTCCAGTCAATTGTCCGCACACTTGGTACGAACAATACACTGGAACAGATTTTCTTGACTCACATTTCTGAATGAGTAGTAGGCTTTTTAACACAAATGTCATGAAAAGTCATGAAATGTATATGTATTTGCATGAGGTCTATCTTAGGATGAGTTGTCAAGTGGGAGTTAAAGACTTTAGCCTGGTGTCTATCAGAATGCACTTTGACATTCATTCATGGATGGTTTCTTCAGAAGTTCACCGCAACTGATCTTAGTCAGGTGGTTGCCACAACAGAATCAGAATCTGTTTCTCTTGGACTGTGCAGGTTTGAAACCTGCCGACAACAAGGTTTTTCTAATGAAACACACTTGACATTCACTCATGGATGATGTCATATACTGGATCTCAGGCCTCATGTCCACTATGGTCTCCCATTCATATCTCCATACCTCTGGACATCCGCAGCTAGCCTGCTCACCCTACACACATCCTAGTTGACTCTGAGCACAGTATCACCCACCACTGTGTCTGGACTTTCCCTCCTCTGGCATTCTGGACATCTCCACCATACATCTGATCCTTGTCCATGTCCAGTCCAGATCCTGGAACTCTGGACCTCTGGATCTCCCTGCGTTCATCTCCAGACATATTCCTGCGCCACGTGCATTACCCCATTTAGGGTATGTCCTTGTCTCTGGCTCTCGGTTACCTCTGTCTCCATTTTGATAATCTTGTTCATATATATCTCATCTCTGAGTTCATTTAGTTATGTTTTGTCGTACTTAGCAATATTTTTCTGCATTGTTCATACATAGCATTGGACTATGCTTACTGATCTTCTGTTATGTATTGATTGTTTTCCTGTTACTTGCCTTCCACTTTCTATCTTCATACCTCCTATACTTCTTATGTTAATATAACTCTATTACATTCTCACACTTGGGCTCTGGCCCTTGTAAGCCTCCAGTTCAGGCCTATGGGAGTGTTCCCTAGGCTGGAAATTTGACCCTCTGTTATAATATGCTTTCTGGACTTCATCAGACTCCTGTATTTATCCCTGTTCTCCTCTGGCTCTACTTATGATAGTCTTCCTCACTCCAAACTTCGTCCATAGTAGCCTATACTCTCTTTATGTAATCTCCAGACCTACGCCTCTACAGTAGGGAAATACTTCCCATAGATCCACAGAGCTCCACTCCTTGCTCCTTGCTCCTTGCTCCTTGCTCCTCTGCTCCTTGACCTCTGGTCCTATCCTATCCTATCCTTGACCTCCTATGGATCATCTTTCCCCCTCTGGCAGTCCATCCTCCATTCCATTCTACATGGGACTTGTGTTACGACCATGCAAAACCGGAGATTAGTAAGAAGTCCTGGTCTTACATGGGGTTGTACCAGAGGGTTGTAAGTCAAAGGGGCTTGGCCTCAGCTCGTACGCTGTGCCCCTTACCCGAGTATGTGCCCTTAATTTCGGATGAAGTCCAAGGGAGAGTTCTGGTGGAGTCCGGATGGAGGGTCCGGACGAACTCTAAGGCAGGATAGCTCGACAGAGCTCCGATGGACTTCCGGATGAGCGCGGGAATGCGCCGGAACTATTTCCGGAAGGTAGGAAGTAATGGTAACACTACTGGAACAAGTTCCAAGTTGAACAGATGAAGGATGGTCCGCTGGACAAAGTCCAGGGCAGGATAGGAGCAGAGCTCTGGAGGGAAAGATGACTCATAGATGTCAGAGGATAGGATAGGATGGATCCAGAGGACTAGGGGTCCGAAGGTCCGGAGCTCGGAGGAGCGGAACGAGCGGAGGAGCGGAGGAGTGGAGGAGCGGAGGAGCGGAGGAGCGGAGGAGCGGAGGAGCGGATGATCGGATGATCGGATGAGCATCACTCTGTGGATCTTAGAGGAAGTGTTGGCTACTAGAGAGGAGTAGGTCCGGATATGGTGTAGAGATAGTATAGACTACTCCGGACAAGGTCCGGAATAGAAACAGACAGTATAAGACTACCAATGGTAGAGTTGGAGGTGAAACAGATGATAGACGGAGATGGACGAAGTCCGAAAAGATTTATATGACATAGGATCAAAGCTCCGGCCTAGGGAGTGATCCCATAGGCCTGAGTCGGAAGCTTACAAGGGCCAGAGCCCAAGTGCAAGAACGGAGATGGAGTTATATAGACATGATAACAGGATACAGAGTAATCAAAGGAATATACAGAAGTAGGAACAATGAATCAGACTAAGGTCTGCAGGAGTTGTACTACAAGTTTATATACTGTAGGAGCATGCCAGAGGGTAAGTACGGATAGTCCGAGGCTATGTCTGAAGCATATGGAAACACATTAGTAAGTACAGCGGGACATAAGGCTATGAACTCGGAGATGAAGCTCGTACGAAATACTTATCAAGACGGAGGCAGAGATCACCGAGAACCGGAAGCACAGAGATACCCAGAGCCGGAGACACAGGTATATTCTAAAAGGGGTAATGCGCAGGTGCGCGGGAATAGTTCGGATATGAACTCGGATCGGATATGGACACGGATCAGATATGGACATGGATTGGATATGGACACGGATTGGATATGGACATGGATCGGATATGGACACGGATGGATATGGATTGGAGTGGATGGGTGGATCAGATATGTGAACTGGATTGTATGGGTTGATCAGATATGTGTAGGTTGGGTGTCTGGATGTCCATGGATTGGATTTGATCTAGACCCGAATGTACAGTATATGACAACTTGTCCCAGTAGTCTTACCCTTATTCCCTGTTCCTCTGGAAATAGTTGCGACATGTTTCCCACACTCCTCTGGTAGTCCATCAGCGCTCTTCTGAGCTGTCTAGCCCTAGATTTTGTTCAGAGTTCCCCTCTGGACTTCATATGAAATTAGGGGCACATACTTGTATAAGGGGCACAGTGCATGAGCTGAGGCCAAGCCCCCATAAATTAGTTATGACCCTCCAGTACACCCCCATGCCAAGCTGGAACTTCTTAGCAGCCTCTAGTTTGGCATGGCCATAACAGATGGCTTCTTTAGCAGTTCATTGTAACTGGTCTTAGCTAGGCAGTTTCCACAACAGAATCAAAATCTGTTTATCTTGAACTGTGCAGGTTCAAAACCTGGTGATGATGAGGTTTTTTCTATCAGAACACACTTTGATGTTCACTTGTGGATGGTTTCTTTGAAAGTTCACTGTAGCCTGTGTTAGCCTCATGGTTGCCATGACAGAGTCAAAATCTGTTTCTCTTGGACTGTGACCTCAAGGATTTTTCTATTGGAACATACCTTGATATTCACCTGTGATGGTTTCTTTGGCAGTTCATTGTAACTAGTCTTAGCCTGATGGTCACCACAACAGAATAAAAATCTGTTTCTCTTTCCTGTGTAGGTTCAAAACCTGCTGATGACAGTATTTTTTTTATCAAAACACACCTTGACATCCACTCATGGATGGTTTCCTTAGAGGTCTATCTTAACCGGTCTTAGCCCCTGTGCAAATTGTTGATGCAATATCGATATTTACTCTATGGTGAGTTGTGCCTTCAGACACATTCAAAACACTCGTTCTTGCCTTCGCAAGTGAAGCAGACTGGGTAGAGCGCAAGACTCGCATACTAGCTTAGGCCATGGTTTATCTACAGCCCAGGCTAGATTGTATCTTTACAATGTTGTAAAGATACAACCTAACCTGGGCTGTAGATAAACTACCTCCTAAGTTAGTATGTGTGGTCTTGCGCTCCGTCTAGTCTGCTTCACTTGTTGAACAAGAGCATTTGACCCTAAAGGGGGATGCCTTTAGTATAGTCTAATCCAAGTCAAACCAGTGAGCGAATGTAGCGTCATGGTCAGTGGTGAGTTGCTGCGGCTAGCGAAGATGCCTCTGGAACTAGTGTTGTATGTAGCAGTACTACTGTGGTTGAAACAATGCTTGGAATGTAGCATCTAGCGAGTGATGATGAGCAATAATGTTAGTGGTAGCAGTAAGGTGCAAGCGGTGCGAAGAAACAGTAAGGAAATCCGCGGTACTTACTTTCAGCAGTAAACTAGTGGCGAGCATGAAGTCCAGTCAAGATAGGGGTCAAGAGTCTAGCAGTATGCCAGCGGTAATGGTGAACGAGCGATATTGATTAATGAGCGGTAAAGAAACTTTAAAGACTAAGTCTACTACTGGGTAGATCCAGAGCTAGACACTAATCCTGACCTATAGTACAGTGAAAATCAGGTACTGTATCATGCAGGGTACACAGTGCTTAGATCCTATATTGTATGCACTCAGGATGTGTTAGGCGAGATCAGTAGCACTCAAGTACAGTAACCACCATGTGTAAACATAGTGCAAGGTATCTGTGGCACGAGGCAACATGTAATAAGACTTGCCGTGGAATCAGTGATAATAAATATCAAACACACTACACACCAAATGGAGCTATGCAGACGAGGCAAGGACTTGGAAGGGCATCGGTACGTGGAACGTAGTGTGGCAGTTGGTATGGTGTGCAGTAAGCGTGTGATGCCACTGGCATGTGCTACAGGGGTAAGATGGCTATGGATGAGTGTTAAAACATAGGGTTTTATGGCCAGCACCAATATTTTCGTTACATCCCCTGGCAACTTTAAAAACTGACTGTCCCTTGTCAACTATACTGCTGGTAAGGGCCTTAGCAAAAATTTGAGCAATATCAAGGTCATGTGGTTCGACACATAAGCAGAATTTGCTGTGTGGAAGTGGAACTGTGGGCGCGCCCTGCTGTGACTGTGGACATTGCAGCAGAGTGTGACGCGGTGTGGTCACAAATTACCATTCCCTACAAAAGGGCCATCGTTGGGCTTCACCACTTTTCCCCATTTTTATCTCATACTATCATGTCTTTGTTTGCTTTCAATCTCTCTGTTCTTGCTGCCCCCGCGCCTATCAAGGTGCAAACCAAACTCACCGTCCCTCAAGACAAGCTGGATGGTCTGATCCTCTCCACTCCTGATGACAAGGAGGAGCTGCTGGAGGAAAAGGACATATGGGTGAAGTCTTGTGAGAAATTCTTTGTGTGTGTTCCTTTCTTTCTTCTATGGTAGCGGTACTAACTTAACTTGGTTTTTCTATAGCACAATGTTGAGGAGTGCCGCCGGGAAGGTGCGGCACATGGCCTCACTCTGGGCTTCACGCCTGGGGAAGTACTGGCGGAAAATTCCATCATGCCTATGGTCAATGCATACCATATGGAGATCGCTGTAGCTGAGAAGGCCGCTGAGGAGAAGAAGTTGGCTGCTGCAGTGCTAGTTGAGCCTGCAGTGGCTGACAAGGGGAAGGGGAAGAAGTGGTCCCTGGAGGAAGAACCTGCAGTGGAGGATGCTGCTGAGGGTGACAGTGAGGAAGAGGAGGAGGAGGAAGAGGCTCCTGCACCCAAGAAGGTAGCGCAGCCCTCCTCCAAAAGTCCTTGGAGGTTGTAATAGTGCAACTGCTGGTGAGTCTTCTTTTCTTCGTTTTGACTTAGCTTTTTACTAATCTCTTTTTAGCCTAAGGTTGGGTGTATCTCCACTGGCAGTTGCTGCCACAAGACTCAGTGTGAGAATTGTGCCAAGTGGGACTACGTCTGCATTGGTGAGCCTAACAAGGTTTGCGACTCCTGTCACAAGTACAAGCATAGGTGTTCGCACAACACCAGTGTAAAGATACAACCTAACCTGGGCTGTAGATAAACTACCTCCTAAGTTAGTATATGTGGTCTTGTGCTCCATCTAGTCTGCTTCACTTGTTGAACAAGAGCATTCAACTCTAAAGGGGGATGCCTGTCAGTATAGTGTAATCCAAGTCAAACCAGTGAGCGAATGTAGTGTCATGGTCAGTGGTGAGTTGCCGGGGCTAGTGATGATGCCACCGGAACTAGTGTTGTATGTAGCAGTGCTACCATGGTTGAGATAATGCTTGTAAACATAGCATTGAGTGAGTGATAACGAGCGATAAAGTCAGCGGTAGTGGTAAGGTGCGAGTGGTGCAAAGAAACAGTAAAGAAGTCTGCAGTACTCTCAGCAGTAGAGTAGTGGTGAGCGGTGCAAAGAAACAGTAAAGAAGTCCACGTTACTCTCAGTGGTAGAGTAGCGGTGAGTGTGAAGTTCAGTCAAAACAGGGGTCAAGAATCTAGCGGTGTGCCAGCGGTAATGGTGAACGAGCGAAATTGATTCATGAGCAGTAAGGAACATTAAAGACTAAGTCCACTACTGGGTAGATCCAGAGCTAGACACCAATCCTGACCTATAGTATGGTAAAAATAAGGTACTGTATCATGCAGGGTATGCAGTGCTTATATCCTAAATTGTATGTACTCGGAATGCTTTAGGTGAAATCAGTAGTGCTCAAGTACAGTAACCGCCATATGTAAACATAGCATGAGGTGGCTGCTGCATGAGGCAACATGTAATAAGACTTGCTGTGGAATCAGTGATGACGAACATAAAACAAACTACGCACCAAATGGGGCTATGTGGATGCGGCAAGGACATGGAAGGACATTGGTATGTGGAACATGGTGCGGCAGTCGGCATGGTGTGTGGTAAGTGTGGGATGCCACTGGCAATGCTCAAGGGGTAAGATGGCCATGGACAAGTGGTAACTCCAGATGTGAGACAAGTGCTAAAAGGTAAGGTTTTGAGGCCAGCGCCAATATGTTCGTTACACCGGTAAGTTCTTTTCCCTTTTTCTACTCTGACTTTAGCCAACTCATTTGGTCTTTAGTTCATTGCAAGAGGGCACGGTCTGCGGCAAAGATGCTGCCTACTGTCACTGCTGCTGGCACATCCAAGAGTGCTGCCGCAGCAAAATTGAAGAAATCGGAGGAAGTCATAGAGGTGACTGACGGTGAGCCAGCGGTGATTGTGTCCCCCCCCACCAGGCAAAAGTTGCTGCAAAGGCACAGCCTGAGGCAGCAGTGGAAGAAGAGGACTCTGAGGAAGAAACCATGGATGTCACGCGGTGCCTGCAGAACTTGCAGGGTGAGGAGAACTTGGACTTCCTGATGGCAGCCCAACTTGAAGATGCCCAGGCGCGCTTCATGCAGATGGAAGGAATGATGAGGGAGTTGGCGGGGAAAATGAACTTCCTCCATGGTTGCATGAACTGCCGGCAAAAGAGGCACTGCTTGTAGATACTTCTGTCCTTTCTCTTCTTTCCTCCTGTACTTGTACCTTAGGTTGTACCATACATTGTACCATAGAATAGTTGCCGCAATGATGGGGGTCCTGGCGGCTCCAATAACAGTGTGAACGCCTAAGTCCTTGGAGGTCCAATAAGTCCAAATGCCTCCATGGCCAAGTCCTAGTGCCAGTCATAGTCCATTTGACGCCTAAGGTAAACAGTAATGTATAGTAAGTGCTTGTGTGTGGTAAGCAAAAATTGAACTGATACTGCAAGTGTGCGAGGTTCCGCTTGTCTTGTCTTCTTCATTGTGCTATCTTCGTCTATGCCTGGGGTAGTGCCACTGGTAAGCTTCAGCATGATATCTCCTGTCCAGTTGATCAATGGGCGCAGTGTGCTGCCTACATGTTCAAAGGAAAAGATGTATAGTACTTCAGCGGTGCACAGTATTCTTTGTTCAATCAATATAGTCCTTCATACCATAATAAAAGTCTGTGTGCTAGTCAGTGCTTAAACGTATGTAAGTGATGCCATGTGGGCATGCATTTGAAAGTGTGAAACTGATAGCCAGTCAAAACATGGTGTAAAGATACAATCTAGCCTGGGCTGTAGATGAACCACGGCCTAAATTAGTATGTGAGTCTTGCACTCCGTCTAGTCTGCTTCACTTGCAAAGCAAGAGCGTTCGACCCTAAAGGGAATGCTAAGTTAGTATAGTTCAATAAAGCCCAACCTGTGGTGCGTGACTGCCATCGGAGGTCGTGAGATGCTAGCAGTGACCTCCGGTCCATGGGAAACTAGCGGTGAAACTAGTGGTAAGCGTGGGAATGCAGTAGGCAAGCGGTAGTGTGAACAGTAAAACTGCGGTAAGCGTGGGAACTTCTGTGGTAAAACAAGCGGTAGTGTAGCGGTGAAGCGTGAGAAAGTGCTAGCGCTAGCGGTGAAGCGCAGGAAAGCAGTAAAGAGTGGTGGTGCATGCAGCGGTAAAGCAATTCTTAAGGAAACAGTGACTTCAGTAAAGGACTTTATTTCGTAGTGACAGTAGTGGTGACTATTCCTAAGTACCGTGTGTACTATAGGAGGGAAGTAAGGAAAGAGTACAGGTACCTAGGAATTTTATACTAAGGAATAGCTACGGAAATGGAAGGGATAGGATTAACATGCAGCAGACATGTAATAAGACTGCACTACAGTTTACAAAACATCACGTACCAGCGAGACTGGATGGACATAGGATGGACGGTAAATCTTGCTTGAGGATGCCAAATGGGTTCGCAGAGATTGCTGAAGATCATCACTTCATGGGAAAGTTGCCATAGTACAGCCGCTAAGCTGCAATGAGGCTTCCGGAGTGCGGAACAATACCGTTAGATAGGGGTAACGCATGGTAAAGTGTCATGGCAAGGGACGGTGAAGCCAAAAGGTAAGGATAATGATAGCCATGTGACACCTATATGAAAATGTGCCATTTCAAGCTCAGCGTGAGTTTGTTCATCACAATGGGGTAAAACAGAGACTATCATATGTGTGTGGTATTCTTTTCTTCGTTTTTATGAAAAAGTAATGAGGGTGGTATTAGCGAATGTTGGTGGCGGTAGGGTAAATGATTGATGCCATTGAGTTGCTGCTGGCAGGTATACATGCTTGGGTCATTGACACTTTACTTCTGGGGTCAGATTCTTCGTCTGCAATGAAAACTGCGTGATCTGTGTTCGTCCTGCCATAGTGCTTTGCAAGTGTGCAATGGCCTGCGGTACTGTGGGACAAGGGTTGGCGGACAACTAGCGAGCGGTAGGCTGTGCTTTGTCATCTGCTGCCAGAGCATATGTTGGTAGCCAGTAATAGACCTTCTAGCTGTGGTAAGGCTAGGAACACAGTATGGCCTGGTAAGACCACCCTCCTTGCGCAGTAATGCAGTGCTCAACACATGGCAGTAGGCACGTACGGTCTGTGAGTTCAGCTGTATAGCTCCTGTGGTGAACATTTTTTTAGATGTCAGCAGTAAATGTGTGGTAACAGTTTGAGCGGTAAACATTGCTTCTGTGGTAGGCGTCAGTGCTTCTACTATACTATACCTTTCCAGTAATACTTCCATAACTTCTTTGCTATCAGCGCTAGCGGTCTGCAGTACTTTACCTTGAGAGCATTCAGGCTCCGTGACTGTCAAGGGTTCTGTCAGTAAAATGTCAGTGCTAACCAAGTCAATTGCTGTTTTGTTTGTTTCTTCTAGTGAGTGGTATGTGTCGCTGTCTGTATAAATGGTGCAAAGCACAGTTTTGTCAGTGTAGCATGGTTCATTCAGGGACAAACTTTCGTCAAGCACTTGGACTGGCCAGGGTGCCATATCCTCGTGCAGTAGTGCCATAGGTAGCATAGCGGTGTCTCTACTTGGTGCCGTTAACAATAGCTGAACCACCGGTGGTGTGGTATCTTCGAGCAGTAGCGGTACTTGCTCAGCGGTATTAATTTCCAATGCCATAACTTGTTGTGGTACATCAGTGTCAGAGCATCTCCCTGATAGGGGTCTGCCAGCGGAGCGACTGCTTCAGTGGTAACTGTGCAGTTGAATGAAATAGGACCATATTCTGGATACAAGTGCAAGATGGTGTTAGCAAAGTCTACAAAGCTGTTACCATTGTGTTCGTCGAGACATTCCCATACTTCTGCTTTGTCAGGATCTGCATAGTGTATAGCCGCCTTGATGCATGCTTTATCAGCAATGCGGCCAAGTCTGCCAGCTCGTCTATGGTAGCAAGGAACATTAGCAATTCTCTGGGGTTACCATTGAAGTATGGTGCCACTGCTGTGCGGCGCAATGGCATGCAAAATCTGTCAGACATACTATCAGTAGCGTAGTGGTGTGGTAATGACTGCAGTGACAAGTGTGCAGTAAGCGATTAAGACAAGAACAAAACTATACCAAAGGACCCCTTGTGGTAGGCTCCAGTTGTAAAGATACAACCTAACCTAGGCTATAGATAAACTACCTCCTAAGTTAGTATGTGAGTCTTGTGCTCCGTCTAGTCTGCTTCACTTGTTGAACAAGAGCATTCGACCCTAAAGGGGTGACCTATAGTATGGTGAAAATGAGATACTGTATTGTGCAGGGTACGCTGGCTTATATCCTAAATTGTATGTACTTGGGATGCATTAGGCGAAATCAGTAGCACTCAAGTGCAGTAACTGCCATATGGAAATGTAGCACAAGGCAGCTGCAGCACGAGCAACATGTAATAAGACTTGCCGTGGAATCAGTGATAACGAACATAAAACAAACAACGCACCAAATGGAGCTATGTGGACATGGCAAGGACATGGAAGGACATCGGTACGTGGAACGTGGTGCAGCAGTTGGTACAGTGTGCAGTAAGTGTGGGATGCCACTGGCAATGCTAAAGGGGTAAGACAGTCATGGACAAGTGGTAACTCCTATAGACGTGAGACGAGTGCTAAAAGGTAGGGTTTTGAGGCCA
Source organism: Suillus spraguei (assembly GCA_016800925.1). Lineage (NCBI taxonomy): Eukaryota > Fungi > Basidiomycota > Agaricomycetes > Boletales > Suillaceae > Suillus > Suillus spraguei. The sequence continues at coordinate 115,235 of JABCPU010000189.1, forward strand.
GCGCCAATATGTTCGTTACAATGCACCAAATGGAGCTATGCAGACGAGGCAAGGACATGGAAGGACATCAGTACATGGAACGTGGTGCGGCAATTGATACAGTGTGTGGTAAGCGTGAGATGCCGCTGGTATGCACTCAAGGAGTAAGACGGCCTTTGGATGAGTGGAAACTCCTATAGACGTGAGACGAGTGCTACAAGATAGGGTTTCAAGGCCAGCACCAATATGTTCATTATAGCACCCGCACAATACAGTACCTCATTTTCACCATATTATAGGTCAGGATTAGTGTCTAGCTCTGGATCTACCCAGTAGTAGACTTAGTCTTTAAAGTTTCTTTACCACTCATTGATCAATATCGCTCGTTCACTATTACCACTGGCATACTGCTAGACTCTTGACCCCTATTTTGACTGGACTTCACATTCACCGCTACTTTACTGCTGAAAGTACTGCGGCTTTCCTTCCTGTTTCTTTGCACTGCTCGCTCGACACTACATTTCCAGGCATTTTTTCAACCGCGCTAGTACCGCTACTTACCACGCTAGTTCCGGTGGCACCTTCGCTAGGCACGGCAGCTTACTGCTGACTACAACACTATATTCACACATTGGTTAGACTCGAACTTGACTATACTAACAGGCATCTCCTTTAGGGTTGAATGCTCTTGTTTAACAAGTGAAGCAGACTAGATGGAGCACAAGACTCACATACTACCTTAGGAGGTAGTTTATCTACAGCCCAGGTTAGGTTGTATCTTTACATCGGTATTTGGCACTCGGCACTCGGTACTCAGTACTCAGTACTTGGTACTTGGTACTCAGCACTCAGTACTCAGCACTTGGTAGTACACAGCACCTGGAACTTCACACTCAGGGAATGTTTCATGCAGTTGTACTGATTTAATAGTGCAGTAGTAACAAGAAACATTGATTCAAAATTAATCTTACAACCTTCGAGTGCCGGTCAGTCCCTGGTTTTGGCATTTGGCACTTGGCACTTGGCAGATTTCAGCATTGATGAGATGCACCATCAGTTGGTGAAGTTCATAGTCATGGATGATCAGGTGAGTTGGTATTTACTTTCTATGTGCCCTCACTAATTGATCTGCAGACAATAAACATACTTGAATGTGTGGAGTTTCAGGGCCTGATATGTCTTCTGCGGAAGGATTTCAATGAGTCAGACATTCCCCATTGCACCAAATTCTGCAAATTGATCATTGTCACATGGCACAAGTATTTCCAGGTGTTGAAAAGTGATCTTGCAGTAAGTGTCTGGTTGTCAAGAGTCCCATCAAGTGTCTTATGTATTCTAACAGAGGGCCCAAGGAAAAATATTCTTTACATCTGACCTCTGGTTGGATCAGAAACTTTGCCTGTTCATGGCACTCACTGCCCACTGGATTGCCAGGGAAGAAAGATGTCAGTGCTTGTCTTGAAGGCAGCCTTGATCACTTTCCACCATGTTCCAGGGAGCCATACTGGCAAATCTCTTGGTTCAATAATACTGTGTCTCCTTGATCATGCTGATGTCGCAATGGATGTCAGTGTTTAGCTGTACTATACGACATGCTATGATGAACAAAAACCCATGCTGAGCTCAAAATGGCACATTTTCATACAGGTGTCACACAGCTATCATTATCCTTACCTTTTGGCTTCACTGTCCCTTGCCATGACACTTTACCATGTGTTTACCCCTATCTAACGGTATCGTTCCACACTCCAGAAGCCTCATTGCAGCTTAGCGGCTGTACTACGACAACTTTCCTGTGAAGCGGTGATCTTCGGCAATCTCCATGAACCCATTAGGCATCCACAAGCAAGATTTACTGTCTATCCTATGTCCATCCAGTCTCACCAGTACGTGATGTTTTGTAAACTGAAGTGCAGTCTTATTACATGTCTGCTGCATGTTAATCCTATCCCTTCCATTTCCGTAGCTATTCCTTAGTATAAAATTCCTAGGTACCTGTACTCTTTCCTTACTTCCCTCCTATAGTACACATGGTACTTAGCAATAGTCACCATTACTGTCACTGTTACAATCGTACGTGCCCCTATTCATTTTCTTACTTATATATTACATAACGAGACTCTGACTCATATGCTCAACGCATCTGTACTATAGTTGCCTTCCTTCTTTGGATACGCATTTACGTTCCCACACTTCTTTTGGTCTGTGCGCACATATTGGCCTATTTAAGCACAGTGTACTTGTAGTAGATTCCCTACTTTAATCTTACTAGGTTTTACCTGGAATCTCCTTCGCTTAGGCCTCCAACCTAAGTCGTCTTGAATCGTCTCTAAGTCTAAGCACTCCTTAGCCTTAGTCTCTATTCTCGCGGATACCTCTTGGACTTATCCTTGAGGCTGAAACCTTGATCGTACTTGGAACGCGTTCCTAGTACTTTCACCTCGTCCTCTTCTGGACGTTGTAAGAACTCCCAGCAGACCGCCTGTGTCTTCTCACTGTCGCTGGTGACGCTACCCCAGTTCGTAACAAAAGATTAAAGTCCTATTGCTCGTCGACTATCCAGTCTTCGACCCTGAACCCTGATCGCAGTAGACTAGCGTACGCGTACGCTGAGCAGATTGTCGAGAAAAGCCTTCCGACAGAAGAAAATCCTAACGGACAGCAAGACAGCGCGTGTAGGAACCGAGAAAGTATAACTCATCAGAAGAAACATCAACCATGTCGTCAACCAAAGAATTCGAATACAAGATCGGCCAACCGATCGGATTTGATGGAGATCGCGATAACTCTCGCGAGTTTATCCAGTCGTGCAATTTGCACTTTGACATCAATGAAAAGCTTTACACCACCGACAAGCAGAAGATCATCTACATAACATCTTTCATGACCGAGAAGAACGCCAAATCATGGAAGGAACAATTCCTTGAACACGCCCAATCTACCGACACTTCAGGACAAAAAGTTGGTTATGGGACGATGGTGGATTTTATGAAGAGCTTCAACGAAGCATTCCAACCAGTGGATACCAGAATGACCGCACTTACACGCCTCAGAGATCTCAAACAAGGAACTGGAGATCTCCACACCTACGTCGCCGACTTTGAGGCACTTGCAGCCAAGGCTCAAATTACTGACAACGCGACGAAGATCCAGTTCTTCCAAGATGGTCTTAATTGGGGTATCCTCACAAAGCTTTTCAATACGGGAGATATCTCCGAAGTATTCAGAGATGTTGTGTTGCAATGCGTTGCTATTGACAACGCCCATCATCGGCTTAACGCCATGAGGACGCGTCATGTCCCACAACAGAAGAAGAAGAACTATGGGAATGCACGGTATATTCCGAACCGTGATTCTAACGCAATGGTCGTAGATCGAATCTCCGATATGGAGAGATCCGAATGCATGAAAAAAGGACAATGCTTCGGATGCAGAAAGACAGGACACCGCATCCATAACTGTCCTGACAGAAAGAAGAAGACCCCACTTCGACAAACCGAAGTCAAAGAAGAAGATGAAGAAAGCGTAAGACGGATTGTAGAGGATTTTTGACTTGGAGAAACAAAGACTCGACGTATGTTTCTCCTAATGTATTACTAAGACTTGTACGCGCTGTAGGTGAAAGAAAAGAACTCCGTGTCCCTATCACCCTCCACTCGCGTACTCGCTTAAAATCCGTCGACACAACTGCTGTTATCGATTCTGGAGCAGCAGGCACATTCATCTCAGAAGAGTTTGTGAAACTCCATCAAATCACACGACGAAAACTCAAGGAACCATTCCGAGTTACAACGGCAGATGGAACCCTCATAAAAGGAGGACCAATCACGCATTACTGCCTCCTAGCGGTCAAAATTGACGAACGAACCATGTACGGAAAGTTCAATATTACCAAACTAGGAAGAAGAGACCAAATCCTCCTTGGAATTCCTTGGTTACGAGCAATGAACCCAATTATAGATTGGGCTGCTGAAACACTTGCCCTTTCGCGGACAGAGAAATCAGATGAGATCGAAATCGATATTGACGAAGATCGGAAAAAGAATGGGTTGCCCAGACTTTTCAACCACCATACCAAATGGCAACATTCCCGACTCCCGAAACCATTCATCGCTTCTCCCGCTAATGCTCCAGAAGACCCAGAACCAGAAGCATGTACTCCACGTGTACAACTGCCGCGAGCAGTATCACCGATTCCCCGCGCAGAGAAGCGCAAGAATGAATTTGTACCCGAACATCGGGTCGGACAAGAACCTATTGAGCAACGGCCAATAGAAGAACAGAAACACGGAAAGAGGAAAACAGAGGAAGAACTCCCAGGACGAGACACCAATGTACCAAAACTATCCAAGTTCTTCGTTCCCCCGAAAACTCTTTCAGCTTCGATTGAAGAGATTCCTGATAAGGAAGAACCTGTGCCCTCGTTGATCCCAACCGAGGATGATGACCAATTTGACACTATGCACGACGTCTGGCATGCTCCAGAAGTGCGCGAAATTTCCTCTTATGAACTAGGAGAAGGAGAATTTCTTGTGGAATACGATACCGATGGGATTAGCATGAGGATCATCGAAGAAGTATCCATGGATACACCCTTGACACGTGACGGAACTTTTCACCATGAACAATTGAAATACAGTAACAAAGCTCAAGAATTCGCTACGGACGAGAAGGAAAAGAAAAAGAAATCCTTTGACGAATTGGTCCCGGACTATTTGCACGACTTCGCAGACGTCTTTGCTAAAGACGGACTGAACAAACTACCCCTGAACGCCCTGGTATCGATCATCGGATTGATACCAAACCCGGTTTTATTCCTCGAACGTCTAAGGTTTACCCGCTATCGGAAAAAGAACGCGCTGCTGTCAAAACGTTTATCGATGAAAACGTTGCGAAAGGCTTCATCTCGGAATCGAAGTCACCCCAAGCCAGTGGCTTCTTCTTTGTAGGAAAGAAAAGTGGAGAACTGCGTCCCTGTCAAGATTATCGCTACATCAATGATTGGACAGTCAAAAACGCATATCCGCTTCCACTCCCTATTTCCCTTGTCGCACGCCTTCATAACGCTCGGTTCTTTACGAAAATGGATATTCGATCCGGTTATAACAATATTCGCATCCATCCTGCTGATAGGTGGAAAGCTGCTTTTACCACGGAATTTGGCCTCTTTGAACCAAACGTCATGTTCTTCGGCCTCTGCAATTCCCCAGCAACTTTTCAAGCATACATGAACCGCACCTTTCAGCAAGAAATCAATGAAGGATGGATGGTTATTTATATGGACGATATCCTGATTTTCTCTACAACAATGGCGGAACACCGTGAACGGACCAGACGAGTTTTGATGAAAATACGAAAGGAACACCTGTTCCTGAAACCGGAGAAATGCACTTTCGATGCAGAAGAAGTGGAATACCTTGGAATGATAATTCGCCCCGGACAAGTTGCTATGGACACCGCAAAAACCAAGGGAATCTCCGAGTGGCCAGTTCCGAAATCTGTAAAAGATGTTCGGTCATTCCTCGGCTTTTGCAACTTTTACCGCACGTTTATTTCCCACTATTCTGACATCGCCAGACCTCTTATCGATCTGACAAAGAAAGATAAGGCCTTTGAATGGTCATCCGAATGTATGGACACCTTCGAAGAATTGAAACAACGCTTCACTTCCCAACCGGTACTCCGTAATCCTGATCCTTCCCGACAATTTGCCATTGCTACCGACGCTTCGCTCGTAGCAACCGGCGGAGTTCTCCTACAGACTGATGAGAATGGTGTCTATCACCCATGTGCATATCTCTCACAGTCTTTGAACCCTGCGGAACGCAATTACCAGATCTTTGATAGGGAACTCCTTGCCGTGATCCGGGCATTGAACGAATGGCGTCATTATCTTGAAGGAAACCCACACCCCGTCCTGGTATTCACCGACCATAAGAACCTTTTATACTTTAGAAGTGCACAAAAGCTCACCCGTCGCCAAGCACGTTGGCAATTGATTTTGTCTATTTACGACATTGAACTGCATCACGTTGCAGGTACTAAATTAGCAGTACCCGATGCACTATCCCGCCGGCCTGATTATGACTCTGGAAAAGACGATAACGAAGATCAAACCCTCCTCCCTGATGCTCTATTCGTTCGTCTTATCGACACTGACTTAAAGGATGTACTGTCATCCTCTGACCCCCTCGACGATCCTGTCTTCAAGACAGCGTCTGATGCCCTTGATGGAGTGTGCCTTCCTCCTATGAAATCGGCACTTTCCGACTGGAAGATTGAGGAGAACATCCTCTATTTTAGGAATCGCGCCTATATTCCGCCGATCCATCGCTCTGACATCCTGAAACGGTATCATGATCATCCCACCGCGGGTCATCCCGGTAGATTCAAAACTGAAGAACTAGTAAAACGGGAAGCTTGGTGGCCTGCAATGGGTTCTTATATTCGACAATACGTTGAGGGTTGCGCCCTTTGTCAGCAAATGAAAGCGGATACACATCCTGTTAAGCCTCCGCTCATGCCTATTCCCTCCTCGGCTGCACGCCCATTCTCTCAGGTCTCTGTCGACCTTGTCACTGACCTCCCTGCCTCTGGCGGCTTTGACAGTATCATGGTCGTGGTAGACCATGGCCTTACGAAGGGGGTAATTATTATCCCTTGCTTGAAAACCATCACTTCCGAAGGGGTTGCCAAACTATTTTTAAAACACGTTTACCGAAGATTCGGACTCCATGACAAAGTTATCTCAGATCGAGGTCCGCAGTTCCTATCTCGCTTCTCTAAGGAACTTGCCCGACTTCTCGACTACGTCATCGCTCCATCTACGGCTTATCACCCACAGACTGATGGACAAACCGAAAGACTAAATCAAGAACTCGAAACATATCTGCGTATCTACTGCCGCAACAACCCTGAAAATTGGGTAGAACACCTACCAATCGCTGAATTCGTCCATAATCACCGGAAACATGATGCAAGAAATGCATCACCTTTCTATCTCATGATGGGATACGAACCACGCGCGATTCCTCACCTTATCCCAGATTCATCTGTCCCCGCAGCAGAAGATCGAGTACGATCTCTGCAGAAGATAAGAGAAGAAGCAATCGCCTGTCATAATATTGCAATGCAGACAATGGCCGAACGATCCCGAGGAGATAAGTAACCCCATGGAAAATCGGAGATAAGGTGTGGTTATCTGCCGCTAATCTTAGACTCAAACTCCCATCAAGGAAACTCGCCCCAAAGCGATACGGACCGTTCCCGGTCATCGATGTCCTATCTCCTATCACGTTCACGCTTAAACTCCCTCCACAGTGGAAAATTCATCCTACATTCCACGCTTCTGTCTTATCGTCCTATAGCGAAACAGATGTACAACGGCCCGAACTTCCCCGAACCACCACCTGACATTATCGAAGAAGAAGAAGAATATGAAATAGAAGCTATTCTTTCTCACAAAGGAACCGGCATTCGCCGACGCTATCTCGTTTCTTGGAAAGGATACTCATCGGGAGATAACGAATGGCTCCCAGAAAAGAACTTGAAGAACTCCGCTCGAATCTTGAAAGCTTATAAGAAGCAACACGCCCTCTAACTCTTTCCTCAGTCAATCAACCGCACTAGCACTTGATCAACTACCAACATCGAAATGTCTTTCCCCACTGCCTACATTACACCCATCGTCGCTACCACAATGACTCCGACTCTGAAACCGAACGATACGGAACCCTTACCGCTGAAATCGACAACTCCTCCTACATCGAAGCCGCCATTCTCTGCGAGGGACATGCCCTCGAGATCGAAAGGATCCTTACTGAAAGAGGCGCCTTCCCTGCACTCCTCATCGTCAACATCATTCGTACCGCAGCCCTTATTGAAGCACTACCAAAGAAACAACAGAAATTACTCTCCGTCACCGCTTCATTCATCTTCAAAAACGCATTCGTGCTTACGCTATGTTGCTTCTTCCTGATTCCTTTAAGAATGATGTTGAAGAAGCTATTCATATCATTGCCGAACGTCGAGCAGGCGTTGCTCGACCTCCCTCTCCGCAGGAAGATGCGCCACTTCCTATCCCAGCACCCTCTCCTTCACGCACTTATACTAGTCTTGATGCCTTTACTGGCTTATACACTGCTGTCCAAGAGATCGGACAACTTACAAACCAAGTCGTCGAAAACCATCCAACAGTCCGTCAATGAAACAAGAGCAGCCCGAAGCTTAGTGGAAGAAGCTATTACTGATCTACAACAAACGCAAAATGATCTTGCTTCTCCGCGAACCCCATCCCCGATTCAACGACCAACTTCACCACCTCCTATTACATTTACCCATGAACACCCAGCATGGCTATATGAACCATGCACGGAGGAGCAGTGTGCGGCCGCTAAATCATTAGGGATTTCTGCCATCGAGTTGGTAACCCTTGGCCCTCGACTTCGTGATCTTCATATTCATCCTCCTATGGCTATTCCATCATCATTCGGTCCTATGGACCCCGTTTCTCCGGTCTTAGTAAAAGACTTCGGCATCACTTCTCCTCTTCATCCACCGAACTCCTTGCGACTGCCGAACGAACAGTCACCCCAGATCTCCCACGTCGGCATACACATTATCCACCGCCCAACAAGCGCAGCTTAAGCGACAGAACACCCTTGCCTTAAAACGTATGACAAAGAAGAAGGGAAAGAAGCGCGCCAGATCCACCAGTCCCACGCCCATCATTTCCCCGTCTCCTCTACGCAAAGTTTCTTCCAACCCTGACGAGAACATGAAGTGCAGGATCTGTGGATTACTAGGACATCGCCAAAAGAACTGTGCGGAGTATCAGTGCAAGGTTTGCAGATATTGGTCGCCCACCCATTTATCCCTCTATTGTCCTGATCGAGTTGGGCCTCCCGCCCTTCAAGTTGACTTGGAAAGATGAAGGATTTTACGACGCACTCCGTGCTTGGGAAAAGCAGCTTGACGATGAACGCAGTCGTGCAGAGAAAAGGAGAGACTCTAAGCGTCGCGCTGGTCTAGAAGAAGCGAAGTATATGATGAGTGGATCATTTGCTGATGAAGACTACGAGTTTAGTGATGACCCCGTCTACTATGCGAATCAAGATGTGTAAAGCCGGTGACTTTACGTGTAAAAAGGGGGTAATGTTACAATCGTACGTGCCCCTATTCATTTTCTTACTTATATATTACATAACGAGACTCTGACTCATATGCTCAACGCATCTGTACTATAGTTGCCTTCCTTCTTTGGATACGCATTTACGTTCCCACACTTCTTTTGGTCTGTGCGCACATATTGGCCTATTTAAGCACAGTGTACTTGTAGTAGATTCCCTACTTTAATCTTACTAGGTTTACCTGGAATCTCCTTCGCTTAGGCCTCCAACCTAAGTCGTCTTGAATCGTCTCTAAGTCTAAGCACTCCTTAGCCTTAGTCTCTATTCTCGCGGATACCTCTTGGACTTATCCTTGAGGCTGAAACCTTGATCGTACTTGGAACGCGTTCCTAGTACTTTCACCTCGTCCTCTTTCTGGACGTTGTAAGAACTCCCAGCAGACCGCCTGTGTCTTCTCACTGTCGCTGGTGACGCTACCCCCAGTTTCGTAACAGTCACTACAAAATAAAGTCCTTTACCAAAGTTACTGTCTCTAAGAATTGCTTTACCACTGCATGCACCACCGCTCTTTTACCGCTTTTCCCGCGCTTACTGCAGCTTCACTGCTTGTTTACCGCCGAATTTCCCACGCTTTACCGCAGTTTTACCACTCGTACTACCACAGTTTTACTGCTTACACTACTGCTTGCCTACCGCATTCCCACGCTTACCGCTAGTTTCACCACTAGTTGCCCATGGACCGGAGGTCACCACTAGCATCTTGCTACCTCCGACGGCATTTTCGCACCACAGGTTGGGCATTATCAAACTATATTAACTTAGCATTCCCTTTACGGTCGAACATTCTTGCCTTCACAAGTGAAGCAGACTAGGTAGAGCACGAGACTCACATACTAGCTTAGGCTGTGGTTTATCTACAGCCCAGGCTAGATTGTATCTTTACAATGCTCTGACTTTATTTAGCCTGGACACTTCACTTGGGACAATGCAGCAAACAATTGGAATGTCCATGCAGGAGCTCTCCCACTTACTCGAGGAATGCCAGATTGATTACAACCTGATCGAAACAGAATTCCCTGTTTTCTGCATGTGATCAACATATGTGTAAAACATATTGTCAATGACTATACCATGGCAGATTTCTCATGTGTGGCAGACAAATGGGATGTTTGCAGTCAAATTATTGATAAGAAGGAATATGTTGGTGCTATCACTGGTAAAGCTCTTGAACAGGCCAGAAATGTTGTGCACTCTATCCATGCATCAGACCAACGACATGGGAATTTCAGGGATACCATCATGATAGGTGATGAAAATGAATAGTTCCAAGG
>JABCPU010000019.1:0-388055 GCA_016800925.1 Suillus spraguei
TCTACAGCGCTAGGGCTAGGACTAGGTGGGCGATGGCCACGCTGTTGACCTCAGATGGAAGCGTCCTGGCTGCAAGCATGAGGCTGCAGATTGCTCGCTGCCGCAGCTGGTGATTGGTTGTCGTGCATGTGCGCAAGATGCATTGATGAGCCAGGAAGATAATCCACATAGCGGCCGTGGCATCCGAATTGTGTGCCCTGAGCGATGCGAGAGAACTGGAGTAACCTGCAGTCGTACTAATGTTATAATCATCCACAAGTTAGGAGGGCTAGAATAAAACACTTACATCATATTCAGCCAGGAATCTCATTATCTGGAATCTGTGACGGCCCTGGGACTGCGTTATCCTGCAGCAGCATTAAATTATGAAATGGTGCTAGAGGCTATGACTGAAATACGCACATCGGCCAGAGGCAGCACATCATTGTCAGGTGGGTCAGCCCAGATATCGTCATAGACCTGGTCAATTCCATCGCGGATGATCTCATCCGAGTCCTTGATCCGAGGATGTTTTGCCTTGCTGCGCTTATCTGACTTGTGCTTTTCTGTCTTCTGATAGACAGAGCTGGTCAGCTTGATAGACCTATTATGCTCGCACTGCGCAGCATGTGGACGAAGCTGTCTTGTCGATTTAAATTGCCTCCCACAGCCAAGGCATGTCGGCTGGTCTGCAGACATTGTAATTAGAATAAGAGTATGATAATGTACGGGGGATAATGACTTACCCAGACATCCCTGACAGTCTTTATAGGTGACACAGACTGCCGCTGCTGAGTGCGCCGGCCAGATTACCGCTGTTGAGTATGCCGGTTCTAGCCCTAGAGGATCAGGAACTCTGGTAGATAACCTCAGCCATAAGGTGATTAACCATAAGAGAGGAAACACTGCAGTAGAGATAGTATTGGAGGCAGCTTCTATGCTGAAGGTGGACTCGATCTTTGATATCTGATCACAAGTCACACTATGACACCATTGATTTAGAAATTGATATTGGATTGTCAAGAATACAGTACAGAGAGGGAAACATAACGGGTACCGGGAATGAAGTGTATGCATTAGTAAAAATCCACAAACAGGTACAAAGACGAAATCAAAATCTGACTCACCATCCCGAAACGCACCCAAAAGCTAGACTTGCCTTCATTGGCATGCCAATGAGGATATTCAACTTGAAAAGCGCTATGGCGATGAGTGGGGTCCGTTACTCCTGCCTGAATCCTAAGTAAGTACTAAAACATGAAAATAAAAATGAGTTTTCCCAGGGCACCCTTGGGTGCTCAGGGACCGAGATGCGCAAGTTAACGGCGGATGGTCGTGGATCAGGGCCTAAGCACCCAACAGTGTCCCGCTGAGGGGAGCCACGCAAAGTGCTCAGTATCGGCAACTGGTATGAGCAAGTGCCCAATGGTACTAAACTGAAGAAGTAAAAAGAATAGTACTACTAATTTTTATAATCACCTACTATGCAATCCGAATCTATTCTCATCAACGGTACCAACCAGGTCATCGTCCGGCGTGACAATATCATTGTCATGGATATCGAGAATATCCTAACTGGCTGGCCGACTTACGAGATTAATTTTACCCCCGAGAACCTGGGCCCATTGGTATTAATGTCGATCTTTTCATGTTACTTACTGACAATTTGATCTAGAAACTTATTATCCGACTCAAAGATCCTGTCAAGATGGTTCACATTGAAGAATCTTCAGATAGCGAGGCGGACTTGTTGATTCCAGGCAATCACAAGAGGAAAAAGCGAGTATCATTCAGTTCTCCTCTCGCAATAAGATCACTAACTGAATCTACAGGACCTCATCGACCAATCGCAAGAACAAGAGGACCAAAACATGATAATGTTGGTAGTGTTCTAGTGAGTTGTACTAACATCAAAATTTACAGGTTCGCAACCGATACCATCAAGCTCGCTGAAGATCTTGCAGGCCTCAAAATCACATCTCAGAGTTCCGGGTAAGGTTTTTTTATATATTTGTCTGATTGTGACATTGATACAACTTGATCTATAGGATTAATACCATCAAGGCGAAACCAGTGCGCCTAGTCGGATTCTGCAAACAACCCCCGCCACGCAAACCCAAATTTGACAGTAGCACTACTTGGCCGCCTGTCCATCGCCACCATTTCAGGGACGTGGAGCCTAAAGATTCCGTTGTTGGTCTAGATATTTTGCGCACTTTCCCTGCTCCTGTTACCGCAGACTTGACTTAGTTTAGATTTTGCTGTACCATTCTTTTTGCTCTCGCATTGCTTTCATGTAATTTTATTTTGCAATCTGTACACAAGAATCATGTAATTGTAGAATTAATCATTGTACTTGACGCGTCAACATAGATTTTGAGAGATCGCATAGACGCGTCGAGGTTTCCCAGGGTGTTCTCAAAACACGTCAATAGTACCAAACAAAAGTTTGTAATCGATAATGTCATGGACACGTATTATCATATTCCATCTTATTTACTACCATCATCATGCCAGCACGTAGGCACCGCTCACTGTCAACCTCCAGTAGCTCCTCATCAGACAGCGATGACTCAATGACTCGTCAGTCACGCTCCACTTCACCACCCACGACTTCGCCAGTGCACGAAGAACCGAAACGGAAGAAATCCCTGCAAAAATGCATAAGGGAATCATGGGATAGCAACACCGACGTGAAGAAACCCAACAAACGAATAAAGTAAGTTAGTTTCGCGTTATCATGTGCATATATGCATATCTAATCCCTCCTTCTTAGGAAACATAAAGACTCAGACTCAGGCAACAAATCCAAACAGTAAGTACATGCCAGCACATCCAAATCATGCTTATCTCTCAATGTCCGATACAGGAAAGGAATGTCACTGCAAGAGCAATGCTTACACGTTGCACGTTGGATACCCCGAGGGGTAGACATGTTTTGCAAACTTACTGATGTCTTTCGGGTTGCACCTCTCGTCGAGCAGCGAGAAGCAGCCGAAAGAGCGGACCATATTGAGGATGAACAAGTTAAGAATGACTGCGAAGCAATCTTGAAGAACATGTGAGTACAGCTCACGATCACATTTCATTTTCGCTAATAACACTACTCTAGCTCCAAGGATGACGAGGCACAAATGATGCGAACCTACAAGAAGATAACCACGGCTGCCCCATACCTACTAACGCTGGTCAATGGTAACAAGAAGAAGCGGTGAGAACTCGAGGCACTTCTCACTGAGGTAAGCACATCAGGAAATTCACACATTCCTTGACGAACTTAAGTTACTTATCTCAAAACTTGTTTGCTCTCTCTCACATCATTCACCTGGCATATCTTATATTTTCGAGTGCGAAATACAATAAAACATGTATATTAATATATCTCAACATTTTTTTTCTCAATACATTCACGTTGAAATTTTGGACAAGTAGATTCAATTTCACCAAGGCAGTTAAGTGTAAATAAGTCCGCATAAGGGCATGTCAAGGAATGTGTGAATTTCCTGATGCAGTTGTATGCATGCATACATGCACTGGTTTGTGCGCTAATGCCGCTTACAGATGCAAACGATTATCGGACAAGTTCGTTCGGAGGACGCTAGCCATCTGAAACCTGTCATTGGACAGTATGCAGCATATGACCCTGACGACAAAGATCTGGACCCTCCCATTCGTGCTAATAATCAACGGTCACGTGCGAAGATGGGTATTAATCACCCGCAGCTCGCCAGGATGCTCTGTCCTGTGAAGTGCTTGGGTGAATATTTGAAAGATCCTATAGCGTAAGTACCCTCCACTATTGGTTGAAGTTACTGACGGTTTTGATTAGAACACACCAAAAGTTGCAAGATGGAGATATCAAGATGCGCGCATTGGTCTGGCCGGCCATGGTATACTCTGGTAAGATCGCTGGGAAAAATTTCAACCCTCAGCAGGTGCAGAACAGGCTATTTGAAGGATACCTTCTCGAGCGAGCGAGTGATTTTTTATTAGACTGATTGATCTTCGAGCATTCATCAAACCTGTCTCTCTCAGGTGATAAGGCATCTCTTCACAGGACCTTCCTCCGCTCTTTGCACAGACAGCGAATCTGTTGGGACGCGTCCATGTAATGCACGTCTCCATAATATGATGGAGGTAGAAGCAGAGAATATTGCATATGGTGTGATTCAGGTACGTCTCTCAATACACTTACTTTTTACATTTTAACTACTACTGAATGTCCTCATACAGAGCCGTTTTGCCATCGGTTCACGCGACAAATGGAAGGAAGAAGATGGAAATTACAACTACCGAAGTGCCTATTATCGGGTCATTTCAACTATTCGTGACGCCCCAGACCCCAATTGGGCAAAGGCACTGCACGAGCATTGGAACCTGTATGTATGAACTTCTTTTATGAGCAGTGTCTAACCTTGAGCTTCATAGCAAATTGTTCAAAAACAAGCTTGGGCTTCGTGCATTGTCTTCCATGAACACCACCGATGACGACGACGACGACGACGACTTTGCTCTAATGCGAAAGCAGTACGAGCAGAGGCTTGCAGACGAAGCCACTGCGAGCATGAGTCTGCCACCCGAGATTCCACCTCCCAGTCCAGATCCAAAGCCTCAGGAATCTGCGACATCCGAGAAGCCTGAGCAGCATCTGCTAAGGAACCAGCCGTTAATGAGGATTTCAGTGATCTTAGTGAGCCTGACGAACTCGACGAACTCGAGGAAGAACCCCAGCCACCAAAGTCCAAAGCCAAGAGGGGCCGTATTCGTAAGGTTGTTGTACAGTCGCCATTACCAGCACCAAAGAAGGCCAGGAAGACCCACAAGAAGAAATGAATGGTTGCTCATCTTCGTAGGTCGCACCATGCTTTGCTTACATCGTGCTGACTGTTATGATATTCACATTTCAGGCTCGCTCACCATCGCTTTGTCGTCTCTTCACATCAACGTCTTCGCTGTGCCGTCCATCTCTTTGTTACCTTCACTGTCTCTTCGCATCAATGTTTTCACATTTTCGCATCCAAGTCTTCGCTGTCAAGTTTCATCAATCATTGTACTAATACCAGGATCTGGGATTACTCATTTCTGACCGCAATGCTCACTCTGTTTTACCCTGCCGCGCACTTTACAGTACATTCAGGACCTTACTCGTAGCTAATGCCATGTAATACGATAGCAAATTGACATCTGTTTAGCATGACATATCAGTGTGATAACCATACAGAACAATGGAAACGGCTTAGCAGGACATATCAGCATGATACATGGCTAGCAGCTGAGGAATGATCAGCAGTTGAGCAGCACATTAGCGAAAAAAACGAACCTAGGTATGACCAGATAAGCGGACCCTGGGACCTGATACGCCTGCCGTCCCTTAAACGCCTTCTAAGGGCTGATGCGACCTTAGATTACCATCTCTGGAATGGGAAATTTTGGTGATGGCATTGCTATGGAAATCGACAACATCTCGAACTCGTAGCAGCCACTACAAACTTTGAGGACACCATCAACTTCCTCTTCCCACAAGACGTTGTTGAAGACGCTGATACCTATCTTCATCGCTCATTCCTTTCCCCTCTCAATATCTACGTTGACAAATTCAATGACAGAATTTCAGACAAATTACCAGGTGATTTTTGTAAGTTTTGCAAACAGACATGAAGCACACACGCTAATCACAACACAAATCATATTCTTACTTTAGTTCGGACAACCTGAAGGAAGCCGAACGCGCCAGAACACACCTGACTGCCTTGCAATGCTAACGCATCCTGAAGTGCCTCCCCATCGCCTGTATTTGAAACAAAACTGGGTGTGCGCCATTCAACGAAACCTCTGTAGAAAAAGGATTGGTTAGAAATGCGCGCGTGCTCATAGTGGCTCTACATCGTCGTTTCATTGAAGTCCAACGTATCAATACATTCGAGGATAACACAAGGAGAGCGCTTCATGTGCAGGGCTTGAGCTACTGATCACCTGCTAATATCGGACCTTATTCACAAGCTGTTACCGTGTGTCCAGCCTTTTATGACGCGAGATGCGTTTCTAATTCCTAGATCAGGTGGAGCCGTATGTTTTCGTATCTGAGCAGATCGGTCTACTCCCTCCGTCTCTGACGCTCCCTTCTCCATCCTCGTTGGCACTTGAAACTGCGTTGGTGTTCCAGCACACAGATCCCGTCATTCACGCTGCCAACACTGCAGGGGGCCATGTGCTGCTTTCGCTTTATTGGCTTGTGGACGAAGCTGATACCATACACATTCGACGAGCTTGTGAAAGGTTTTGCGAGGTAAGCCGAGAGATGAAGAACTAGCAGACAGGAAAATCGATATTAATATAGATTCTGTAGGAAACCCCAACGTTGTTCTTGGTAGTCGCGTCCCTCCCGCGCGGTGCGCGCATCGAGAAACAAGTATTGGTACATACAGGCATATTCACGGTCTCAGACGAAGACGAAGACACGTTCACACAGGTATCTCGTACTCTAGAGTTTTTGTCTGGTACGTGCATGCATGTCTAAACCGTCCTATGTTTGTGCCGACTGCAGCATGACAGTGTCGAACGAAATAGTCCTTGGTTCGACCAGGCCGTCCATATTGAATTGGCAGGTTTCTCGATTTGACATGTCACCACAGTGCGTGGTTATCTGGACCCGTGGACGTCCATCGCAGGAGGATGCAATTGAACTTGGAAAAATACCGTCGCTCAGTGCATTCCGGGAAATAGCGCTCTCAGCGAGACTGTTTTACAGAGTGGATGCTGATTTTTCATCTGGTTGTACGTTGGATCTCAGACTCCAAGGTATTTGTGTTGACGGACGGTTTTCGAACAGTGTCATTAGTGTCACGCGTCCTGTTTAGAAACAGGGCTGTGCCCGCAACCACGTCCATCCCCTGCTGATAAATCGGCACTCGGGACAGTGATGAGCAGTGGGATTGGGCAGTGGCCTTGGTAGGCTGCGCACCAACACAAATCATCTTTTCAGGAATACCATGGCAATAATGAACGTCAAAGCAAGTAATAGACATGAATGAATGGAATATGAAAACAGATATGCAGAATACAGCTGTGAAACATGTAATATATGAATAGGTATGATACAAGCGTCATCCACCGTAGATCGTCAATCCGCCTAGCCTCACGAGAATAAAATCACGGCTCCTCTTCAGCCTTAAGCTCCTTCAGCACAGCAAGCCCACTCCTCATCTGACGCTCTGTCTTGGTGGGTGGCACCATACGACAGGCAGCAGCGCCGATCAACGCGCAAAAGCCTCCGAACCGCAAGACCCACGCTACGCCGTTCTTGCCCAAGTATGTGTTGTGATCAGGTTCGAGATCGGGAGAGGGAGCTGAGATGGGGGTGGATTCGTCTACGATACGGAATATCATGGACGAGACCAAGGCAATCTAGGCGGGAAGGACTGAGTGACGTTTCAAAGAAAGCAGATCGATGAGACTTACTATGAATTGTGGCATCACAATGGCAAGGTTATGGATGCCAAGGATCGTGCCTCCCGCCGGCCTGGTCTCACTATCGCTGGCCTCGCCCTCAGTATCAGAATCTGATTCAACCTCTGGGGAGCGGTCCAGTAAAGGATCTTGCTCAGAGGCCTCAGTTGCCGCTTCATGCAGATGAGGAACCTTTGCATGCATCTCTTTCAACAGCTACAATTCACGATAATTTAACTCAAATCCAGTTGGGAAAGAACATAACTGACCTCCATGATAATGGCGAACGGTACCCAACATGCAACAGCCCAACATATCCCAACCAAGCTAATTGCAATCGTAGCTTGCTTGACAGTGCTTATCCAGAACGTAGAGAAGGTTAGCAGGGTGAACAAGATCATCGCCGCTGTCCATATGTCCCGGAGGAGCCATGGCATCTTGGGAAGTTTTGTGATCCCTTCTTGACGCCACAGGTGAAGTCTACCGCGGAAGCGCTCAATCTGAGCATCTTCGTCATCACCTTCTACAGGGAGAAGACGACGGTCACGTCGTGCAAAGATGGGAAGTACGCCGCCGGCAAGAACGGCCACTATTTTGATGTGAGGTTTTATTTTGGATGGTATATATCCAGACATACCTATACTGTATAGCAACATTGCGAATTCACCGTTACGAGTAGCTAACTCGTTGTCTGGCTCCTCACCTGTCTCGTAGGCCATGACTTGACCGACATATGTGGTACTAGCATGTAAAATTAATCATAAAATGATATGAAATGAAATTGAGAATACTCACGAGTAGAACAAGAATGGAAACCTAATTCGACGCGTCAGCACACCCGTTCAAGGAAGCATCCAAGTCACGCACCATCCCATGAAAGCGAAGATCTGCACAAGACAAACCCTTCTGATAGGTCTCGGAAGCGTTGTAATTGCGCTATATATGTTCTCCAAAATTTCACCAACCTTGCCGCGCCTAGAAATTCAATCACTAACAAGTCGTTTCCATGTCGATCCACTGACCTTTGGCTATTCTTCTTTGCTATAGAAGATTTCTCCTCATGACAGAAGCAAGTGATCCACACAGTAATAACAAGGATAGTCATACTGACAACACAGAACTTTCGGAACTGATCGCCACCCAGGAAGCTCAGGAAGGGCAACTTCGCAAGAGGAATAAATCCTTGACATTACGTCAGCGTGGCGTCGGTGGACAAGCATAGGTAATGACATACCAAACCCGTAGCCGACGATATTGCCTGCTTGGCACATGCGACTATGCCAAGCATTACCAGCATTGAGCTGATCGGGCGGAGTGATATCCAGAAGAAGATTACGCAAAGATGCTTGGAGAGCGTTGAGAGCAAAATCAAGAACATAGAACGCAAAAACAGCTATGCCAATGGCAGCATTTGCAGCCTGATAGTGTAAGAGACATGAATAACGAACGTCAAATGTTAACGTACTTGCTTCGTACGTTCTGGATCCCAGTCACCAGCGCCTCCCCCAAAGATATCAACAAAGAAGCCAGCAATGTCCTGACAATATGCCAAGACTAGCGTTGAGACAACAAGTGCACCTGTTGATAAGACCACCCAGTATCTCCGCCGATAGTTTGAGGTGGACGAATCGGATATTGCACCTTGGGAACTGTTCAATGGATCATCCGAAACTCATATCAGAGAACATACCTATGAGAGGTTGTGCAATGAGGCCGCTGATAGGCCCAGCTAGCCAGACCAGGCTGGTAACCTGTTCTGATACCCCTAGTGACAGGAGAAATGGAGTTCCGTATCTAACGAACGTAGTTTATTAATTTTTTGGAGAATCAGTAACATAAAGAACTTACCCTAGCTCCACCGTCCACGCGATTTGGGCGCCAGCCATGGATATACTGAGGGTAATGAGATTCCATGTGGTTAGGCGTGTTCGCCCAGGTTCGCTTGCATGTTGCTTCTGCTTTCCGTTTCCATCTATCGTCTGGTATGATTCTTGTTCAACAGACTGTGTCTCTTCTGGAGAATTAGATGTCGTGCGCGACCTATGGCTAGCTGGCCATGCTATCTGGGTGGTTGGGTCAGGGTCCGCGTCAGGATTGTATGCAATAGTCATGCTTCTGCTTAAGACAGTAATAAAGAGGAAACCAAGGGCATGAAACAAAGCGAGGTAGAACTACTGATCAGGTTCGGCGGTTCTCGACGCAAAGAGGCCTTAAGAACAGGCGAGGCAACTGCTACCCCGTAATCGGCATTCTCCGAGCAAAATCGGGAGCGAATATTGTTCTTGCCCCAAATCTGAAGATCTGAGGTCTGATGCATCTGATGTACGAGGAAGTGTGCAATTGCTACAGATAAGGTGTGCTACAGTGCTAGTGCAAACAGACAATGCTGGGTAATAAAAATGTCCAAAAGGAAGCTAATCTCACTACAAGAATCGAACAATGGATAAGTTACAACCGAGGCGAGGTCCAGATAAAAGTCGTACAACAACAAAAAGACTATCCTCCCAGTTATCCGCGAATAGAAGCTGTTGAAGAGCCTCTCCGATGGCTATCATGACCTTGGGGTGGGTCGGGGGTGGGGGTAGGAGGGGGTTGAGTAGCTGAGGACTTGGACGAAAAGATACTGGGTAGTCTTCGGCTTATAGCTGCAGCAGTGGCTGATGATGCTATACGGACCCCTTTCTTAGGTGGTTCCGGGAACTGCGCGTATAGCGTGGGGGGTCCGGTGAATGTCCCAAGCTCCCCCACCAACTTCTCCTCGTGTTGAGGGGTATCTGAGGAAGATGCGCGCGCGAGAACAGGAATTGGCGAAGGCGTGGCTTGTGCTGGACGTGCGCTGGATGGATTTGTTCCAGAGCGATTTCTGAGAGTGTCTGCTTGACTGTTCTGGGTTTGTACGGCAAGAGGAGATGCAGTTGTGCGGAGCTGTGCAGCAGAAAATGAAGGTCTGAGAGATTTTCGAGGTGCTGTCGATCCGGCGATGGCTAGAGAAGCCAGTGCAGTGATATCATCACCATTTGCTGAAGGGCCAGCCGAAGTGAAGTTACTTCCATTCTGCGATTTATTGTCCGTCGACGCTGTTCCCGCACTTCCGCTACGATTTCTCCTCATGTACTTCTCTATCTCGTCCGCGTCTCGTTCCCGCATGCGGTTCACGATTGGTGACAGTGAATTTGGTTGCGCAGGAGGTGGATTGAGTGTAAGCCCCTGCGAAGGTCCCGGGGAGGGGAAAGTGCCTGTGCTGCTGGCCGAGGACATGTTATCAGATCGCTGCGAATGAGGGTAGGTATATTGTTGTGAGGGTAACCTCGAGGGCTGTGACGTTGTCGAAGATGCTGAGAGAGAAGAAAGACTAGTTCCTTGCCCTGGCCCTTGGCCAGCACTGTCTACGTCGCCGCTGTCAGATGTCGTGGTAGTACGACTTCCACCCGAGCTGCTCCGCATTCGAGACCCGTTCCTTCCAACGCTGGGTGGCTTCAATGGAATAGGTGGGGGTCTGGCAATGGGCCATTCATTTCCTCGAGCAGCAGCTTGTGCGAACACCATGCGTCTAGATTTCTTATTAGTTTCAAATTGCATACGAGCAGAGTCCTGCAAAGTGTCCCGTGTGCTGAAACTGCATTGCTGTTAACAGCTAGTAATGTATACGAAAAAGTACTAGGCTCACGAATATGCGTAATCGGACGCAGTGAACCCGTCATTGTTCCGAGCAGCAAATTGACAACCTCGCTCGATCAAAAGTTGGACAATCTGGGGCCGAAAAGTAAGCGAGGAAGAACGTCACACTAGGTCAGACGCGCTCCACATACCGGAATATGACCCCAAGAACTTGCACTGACACGGACTAGTCAATTCGAAGACCCGATAACCGGAAGAAACTTACTAATGTAGAGGAGTGTTGCCTTTATTATCCGACAGATCAAAGTCAGCACCCAAATCACACAGCATCTTGAGAAGGGCATTGAGATAAAATAAGCTCAGGCTCATGACACAATCGAGCTCGAATGACTCACGCGGACGAGTTCCTCGTTTCCCTTAAGAGCGGCCATGTGCAGCGCCGTTTTCCCTTGCACATTGGACCAATCTAGAATCCACGGGTAACGTTCGTAATAAAGTCTTGCCATGCGAAGCGCAGCACCCATGAGATCAACCTGCGAGGGGCCTGGTGCGTAAGGGTTAGGTGGTGGAGGCTTGAAATCAGCCAATAGCATGAGAATGGTGTTATTCTCAGAATCCTGATAGATAAGGCGGTCAAAACCTTTGAGGGACAAAACTTGTGGCGAGCGCGTACCCTGCTGAGTTCTTCATCGTCATGCCCAGCTGTAAGTAAAAACTCGAACGTCTCTTCATGACCCAAGACAGCAGCCCAAGCTAATGATGTGTAGCGCTTCGGACCTGGGTCAGGATTCCGCATGTCTGTTCGTTGAATGAGTCTCTTAACGAGGAAGAGATTGTTCTCTGTAGATATGGGCGTAATTAAGAGCGACAGACTGAAACCGGTAAAATAACAAACCTTTGACCGCTCTACGGAGGCGTACGGTAGCATCTTTTTCTGCCATGTACAGAGCAGTTGACGGTCGGGTGAAAGAATGAGAGAACTTGGAGATAGAAACAATTGAAGTTAATTAGGACAGCTGCCCCACGTGACCATATGACCCTTGACTTTGTTATCTTGTGCCTACCTAACATCTTGCCAAGATTTGAGACCAGCCTCGACCACGTACGCTTTTGTCCAAGCAGGAGCAAACTTTACTTTCAGGTCAAATACCAATTATGCCAAAGGTCGTCTCTCGTTCCGCAGTCTCTTCATCCACGGATGGTCGGTCACGTTTAAATCATTTGGTCCATCAGTTGCTCATTTTCTTAGCACGGCCAACGGCATCAGCTGCAGCTGCTCTCAGGGTGTATTGTGAGTACCGTACTGCCGCATTGTTAACCGCATTAGTTCACCTGCGTCCCTTGCACAGACTGTATCTGTGGCGAGTTTATCGTGCGTGTCTTCAGTCAGGCTCGGTACACCTGTTACGAACTTACGCAAGATGCATGACAGCTCGTGATTGAAAGAAGTCTTTCAGTGCTCCCAAAGCGACAGACTGATGGTGCTACCATCATTCGTTGTCAGGATAGCGGTGCAGAGAGTGCAATCGTTCTCAAATTAAACGCTATACCAACTGATCCTGTTCTAGTCGAAAGGTACGAGCAAATCGTATCCATGGTGTGGGCAGGGCTGATTGTAACGTACAGACCAGGGGGACACGAGCGTCAGTACCGATTCTCATGTCCGCGGTGCAACTTATTGGTCGGATATCAATCTACTCCACCACCTGTCAAATCTGGTCCGTATCTGTATATCCTCAGGGGAGCCCTTACACAGATGCAAGGCCAAGTTCCCAAGGACGCTTTTGATGGCGAAGCCGCCCTGGACCTTTCAGAAACTGTAACCCAATAGCGAACCTTAGTGCGCGCATAGATGACAGCATCAATCATATTTTTCAAACAGTAATAATACAGTATGATCATTGGACACATTGCAAAGTTTGCCGTTTATAAAAACTGACCACTGAAATGGTGATTGAACAAGTACCTGATGAAAACTATCGTTAGTTAGACGTCTTGGTAACAATATTGAACAGAGGAAAAGCGGCTCAGCTACCGTTGTAGAAAAAACTCACAATCCGTGCATCCAGTGGACGCCAGATTCATACAGTGTGAATAAATATGTCATCACTACCGCAGAAACAAGAGAAGAATAACACATATAACCGACACTCACCATCAGTGTACTTGCATGTTCCGATAGATCAATACATATGCTGAGGAAAGAGAATTTTCAAAATTTATCCAGGACGAGTTTGCTCTTGTTTGTGTTTGTGTTCCTGTGGCAAATAGTGAAGAGCGCACCAGCTTGAAGCTTCTGAAGCATCTATTGCGCACCCAGCTTTGGCGACGAATCACCCCTACACAGTCCAGAGATTTGACCTCAAAGTCTGCAGCGTGTGCAAATACACCTCCTTCTGTTAATTCTGTTCATCATTACTAATATCAGTCGAGTAATAGCTGTATTGGGGAGTAGAGCCAGTACTACAAGTATACGGTCTGTAGGTATTGACGATCAATGTAGCAAACTGGTTCATCCGGTATAACTGGGAAGTCAACCTGAACTAGGCCCACCTCATCTACCAACTTCCACTCAGCGAACCTCTCTTCTGGAGGAGATGATTTAAGCCCAACAAACGCGGTAGATCTGGGTTCACAGACGGGTACACAGTGGAAAATATTAGGTTCTCGATGTAGAATTAAACCAGCCGACTTGCCCCGGATCCCTGGCACATGGCCGATAAGTGAATAATTGACGATCCCGAATGCATACTGATCAATAGAGTCGAGTCGGTAGCCGGTATCGATATCAATCTTGATACTGGGACACAACGGGCAGTCGAGTGTAATGCTGTAGCCTTGTCCCGCACACATATTCGAACGCACGTTAAGAGGGAATATCACCAGAGGCACTTGCAAGCCAAGGCTGGTCATAGTCATCTCCAACCGCCTACTGCCTTCCAGCTCCAAACTTCGATAGGCTATGAAGCTTTGTGGTGATTTAGGGATGGCGTGCGAAGTGTGATGCCTCGCAGCCTCGCCCTTCCATTTGAGGACAGAAGGGTCACCAGCCTGGATGACCTCTGCAGAATGCGCGATCTCCTCCTTCTCCATACGCGATCTGCAGGCTCACATCAAACATTCCCATCAGGGAATACGCCACATCTTCGACTCTTGTTGTCTTGCGTCTGGCCGCCCACGTCATCCGTTTATCCACCTCGGATGGACTTGGACAAAACTTGCGTCGTAGGTCATCGTAAGGAATACCAGTAGCTCTCTCCAGCGTCTCCAATATTTCGGCCGGTTCCCGACGCCTCAAGCTGGACAGCAATGGCCTACTGACCAGGAACTCATTGATGTCATCCTTGTCATCTTTGTCATTTCTATCGCCGGTCATGGGCACCCAGTACTTGTTGACGAATTTGATCCGAGCGGGAGCAAGGAGTTCTTGTAACGTCCAACCCCTTTCAGTCCATTCGTCCTCCATTATGTCCTCGATAGTTTCGCTTTGTGCCAGATGGACAATGCAAATGGCCGAGTTTCCATACCATCGAAACATGGAGCGAATCGACTCGTCGAGCTCGGTACTGCTGCTTCTGTTGATGCAGCAAGTATCTGACCATGCAAATTCCATACTGTACTCCACGGCCTTTGCGCAGAAGTTCTTCAGTTTCTCGTATCCCGGACCTGCTGCTGTGCCCGCCTTGATTTCCTCGTAGGTCGGCTCTCCTTGGTTCAACCATCGGTGAGATAGGATGGCGTATCTTACAGTACCGGATGGTTGACCAAGGCGTTTTATATAAGACGTCCCGAAGTGCTCCCTCACCTCATTGCGCTCAACAAACGTCATATCTGTTAGGCGTATGAGACGTATTGGGATATCGTTTATCGCATATCGGTCGAATTCAATTCGTCTATATAGCATTCCTCTGGCAGGATCATGACAGGTCACCACTAGTCACAATAAATTATGCGACACAGTGGAGCATGCAACAAAACTCACCAGCGTGGAGGACAAGAGGATGTGAAGTTTAAAAGGGTCCTTGCGCTCGAACTCGATCAGCTGCGAATTATCAAGTGAGTCTTCAGCACCTCAATTATGGCTAAATCTTCACTCACCCCAGGCTAATAGTAGGATCGTTCAGAGATGGATGGTATTGAGATGATAAGACCCCAGTACGAGACCTTGATTCATCAACCGAAAATGTCAGCTCCTCGTTATCTGCAACATATTTGAAACCCTACCTCAACTTGAGGCGTCCTGGTGCTAAAATAGAAAGGTGCGTTCTTGGTAAAGACGGTCTATAATATAGAGCATTTTAACACTGCCATAGACTTGAGGCTATGGCCACGTTGACCAAGATTCTATTCGGATGCTGTGCAAATATCGTCGCAAGTTTGCATCACGAATAAACGATAGTATTCTCTTGACACTGGCCCGGGTGGTACTGTAGATATGGGTTGAATGGCAAATCCGACATACTCAACGTGGTCGATATGCCACTCCCAGTCCCTCGGTGGAAGTGTCAATGTGTATCAAAGGATGTTGTCACTACCGAGGCCGTGTTTAACGACCGACGTGATGATAAAATTAGTCAGGAAAACTCATGCAGCAGCCGCACCTTCAGTAAGTCCATCTCAACGGTGCTCAATATCACCAAGCTTACCGGAATGGCAGAAGAAGCAATCATTCCAAGCAACGCACCTATTCAAACGTATGAAGATCATAAAGAAAGCATACGATCAGTTGCAATCTTTCCCGATGGACGACGTATGGTCACGGGCTCGATAGACAAGACGCTTCGCCTGTGGGACTTGAAGAATGAGTGTTGAAAAAGATGGAGGGGCGCGGCAACTGGGCGCGGGCCGTGGCGGTAACAGAGAACGGGCAGATAGTAATAAGCGGTGATGACAGTGGTCATGTCATCACCTGGGATGGTGACACTGGGGAATCTCTCACACAAGCCATCCAAGCCCACAACAAGCCAATCTGCTCGCTGGACTTTTCTCCAGATGGCGCTGTTCTAGCAACTGGTTCATCGGATGAAACCATGAGGCTGTGGCGGACAGAGACACGCATACAGCTGCAATTTGAACGAACCATCTATTGTCCTCTGCGTTCGGTATTCATCTTCTGGTGAGCATCTAGCCATCGCGACAAAATGCGATATCTAAATATGGAATCCAAACACGATGGAACGCATCGTGACCTTCGAGGGACAGGACAAGGCGGTTTATGACTTGGACGCACTTGGCGGAATCATGAAGTTGCAGTCATTCTACAAGGTTGTTCGCCGTGCGGAATGTCACTAGGCGTGGAGCGATATATGTATTAACAAGACTAACAATGCCGAGCTCTAGGAATCACTCAATTCCATGTTTGTATAGTATCGACGCTTACCATTGTCTACCTGTCAGACATTCTGCCCCGGTCAAAGGCTGGTGCTTAGCAAAGAGTGCTTGGAACACGCGAGGATGGACCGCAGGAGAATCCAGAGTCATTTTTTTTATCAGCAGGATTGGACCTTATATTTCAATAATCGCTCTCCCAACCACGAGGAGTTTGCCATGATCATGCAGGAACTGGAAAATGCGGTGGGTATAGATCCGTAGGCCCTCGCCGCCTTCCATCTAGGAATGACAGGCGCACGAAAGAAATTTCAATGGCCGTCGACGCGCGTCACCACATTGCAGAAAGACATTGTATATTCATTATTCGGTGTCTTTGATGTGCACTTACCTATGGCGAGAAGAAGCAAAACGCTCTCAGGAGGCTCTTGCAGGAGATTGTGGCTTGCGCAGGCGACATCTCTTCCCTGAATTGGATCGGAACGTCATCCGAGTTAAATAGCTGTCTTTCAGCCGATATCAATTCCTATAAAGCTTCGCCACGCATATTATCATCTCTCCGAAGATGAGATGGAGACACCAGTATTTTTCCTGCAAAAGGTCGTGACTGTGGAGCTGGCTTCGGGATTTTATACCTTGCTTAACCAGCTAAGCGCCCTTCGTTTCGCAAACTGCAGACTGCATCTGTCTTGCATTACATTCCCTGTCACAGGAATGAGATGGAGGCGTGGTCCAAGCCGGGAGACATCTTTCACGTACGAAGTCAAGGCAGAAGGGCTTCACGACCTGCTGATCACTGCTGAAGACAAACCAAATCACTTCTTACGGGCGAAGATCCCCCGGCAGACCTTCCGTCCATGGACGCGCTGCTTCCTTGAACCATCTGATTTTGAGAACGATGTGCAGAGCGAGACAAACCTGTCCGAGATTGGGTCTTCGTTATACAGTATGCCCCCCGTGTCTCGGTCGCGATTCATTCCTCGCATTGAGCAGCCTTTCGGCTCATTCCTCGATTCGCTTCGCGACTCTCGTGCAGACTTTGAAGAAGGCGGTTAATTCCGAGTCGCACTTGCAAGCATTGCAGTTGACCGTGCGCGTTGGACAGCCTTTCAGCGTATTTTTATTAGCGCAGCAGCCCAGTGGAGAGTACTAGTACAAGAGAATCGCATCAGACCGCCATATTATTGCAAAAGTCAAAAACATGGCTTTCGTTTGCAGCACGATGGACGTTACGACGCTACAAATATTGTTGTTGAATTTTCTTTTGCACTTCAATATTAATGGCACCCATTCCGCTTCGAACTTACGTCACTGCATGTATGTGTTGACCACAGATTGTTATCGTTTGTTGTCTCTGCAATAAAGCTACCTTGGAGATTACAGTGATCCATCAGTTGATTATCGCAGTACCATCTCGTATTCCACCTCATGTTCCGTCCTGCGTCTAGTTTGTATATTCCAATACTCTGTATTCACATGAACTAACTGGTAGCATATTACCCTATTATCGTCAGATCCACAGTTGAACACAGTAATGCAAAACAGTGAATTACAACGTCTAAGAAGCGATGTCGAAAGACTCTCCCTCGAGGCTCAGCGAAAGGAACGCGAAGTGGCTCTGTTAACTGGTGTCATATGCCGGCTAGAAACAGAACTAACTCAAAGTTCCAACATAATACCTGCACAAGCAACCATCGGCGGCGCCGACTTGCGCGATTTACTCCAACTCTCACAGCCAGATTTATTGGCTCTGGATGATGACATTCGGTTGATGAGGAGGAAGGTGCTGGACAGAGCCCCCACAGGTGAAGCTGAGGGCGTGCAGGAGTATTTGACAAAGGCTATGAGGGAGGCTATGATCAGGAGGGGAGTTAGGTATGATGATGGCGCGGATTGCGATTGGCATGGTCCATGGTTTAATGTCTATCAGAAGCAGGAACTGGAGGATGATGCTAGTTATTGGGGTTGAGGGATAGCAGGAGGGGCGTGCCGGGTAGGGTTGTAGGTGGGAGGTACGACATAACCGTTGCTTGCGATACGCTGATTGGTTTATCGCGATGGAGAGGTATTCATTAAACGTCCTTATTTCCATTTGATACCGAGCGGTTATTAGGCAGATCAGACACTTCAAACTCACCGACAGTTGTCTCAATATTTGCTGTCAAAGACAAGACTTTTTCCCCGCCATCCGATCTATTCAAATACGTCGATTCGATGGAAAAAGTCCAGGCCTCTGATAATTCATATCGCGCGGGATTAAATATTTAGGCCTGGGCCCTGTCATAACCGGTTGACTGACAACACCTGAGCGGTATTAGTAGTACTGCTGAGACAGAGACAGGGTTTCAGCCCTTGTGACCTTGTCAGCAACAGGCAGTTCTACGTGAACACGTACCTTGATAATCACTAGTCGACGCGCTTGACTGACGTGCAGCATGCAAGTAAATATTGTTAGATGTTCAAGTTGCACATGATATTGTGCGTTGTTGATTTGGAGGGCATTGCCAAATAAACACAAACAACCGCCTATTTTTCCTATTTCGGCCTTGTTTCCATGACTCTAACTTCGAGGACATTTCAATCGCTTGTTCCCCGTAGATCGCATGTATATTGCATTTAAAATTCATGAATAAGGTAATTCTTGGCGTCATCCTGATTGCTCGACTTCTTCCTCGTCCTTGTCACACGTGGTCGCCAGAGCAGCGGCAATCGACAAGGTCTCCAAGTCGAGATACTTAAGCAACGCGAACTTCGACATGGCTGTCTCATCAGCAACAGCCTCATCCGCCTCCGAGAAACATCTAAATCGCACCAGCAGCACCGTAACGCAATGACTCACACAACCTCCAACAAAAACAGCCACTCCCCTTCTGCTCTAGCTTCTACCAATATATTTGTCCTCTTTGGTCATGCGCAGTCACCCCGTGATAACCACGTCATGTGCGAAGAGCTCCGGAAGCTCTTCGTCTCGAGTGGACGCGCTACCCAGAACTCCGGTTCCGGCTGCTTCAAGGGATTGAAGAAGATTTTAGGTGCTACATGAACCGGGGTCATCAGTGGCCGGTCCCCATATCCCTAGGCTTGGTATGCGTCTATCGCGCATTGGTAAACATCAATTCCACTACCGTTCAATCGGTACCGCGCACATTAAGTCGCGACCGGGTCGAGATTGATCTACCCTTGCTACGAATTATATCGGAGACGACGGTCTTGTATTTTTACTGAGCGCTGGAGAGGGGCGATAGGGAGGGAGATGATGACCAAGGGAACGTGTCATATGCCTATAATTTACTCATATAGAAGTTCATCTTTTCATTTCCCCATTTTCGAACGCCCCGCCCGCTTCGAACTTCTTGATGAACTGATCGTGAGTCGAGAAAGAATCAGATGCCGATCGATATAAATGGATCTGCCAACTTAATAATACCTTGCGCGCGAGAAAAAAAAGGTACTAAGCCATGATTGACAATGTACAAGTCCAGAACCATTTGACAGCAAGTCAGCTAACCGCGACTAGTACAGAACGGCAGTACCCGATCACACACAGCCTACCCTGCCCACATCCCTACCTGTGCCTTCGCGTTCATGTCAAGGGTCCACCCAGTGCTTGCTGATCCTCGGCCGTTGATGGCTCAAACGGCGAACTCGAAGAAGATGTCAAAGCTGAAGTAGGCCCAGATGCAGCAGTAGATGGAGCTCCCAAAAGAGCACCCGCGTCGCCGTAATCAGATCCCACTCATCTGTGTCCCCATGCACATCAAACATATTGACTCCGAGCATACCCGTCTTCTTTGCGAGCGCGCCTTTCATGGCGAGAGATTCGGGATCGTCGTACGGAATAGTCTGCGTGTTGGAATGTAAGAAAGGCGTCGCGGAGCACTCGTCCCAGGAACGCTGGAAGCCGCTTGAGAGCACAGCGGCGTACGTTCCGTCGTTGTTGCGCTGTAGGATTCCCTTGGTCACGAGATCTCTGAATTGGATTTGATGGTCGTCGTCAGCATTCACGGTGGTGCGCCTGGCGAGGCGGTGAAGACGTGGGGCCTCGGGAGAGCGGCGCTGTCGAAGGTGGTCTATACCGACGTTGCTGACGTAGCCATATCCTGGGATGCCAAGAACCAGTTTATTCGCGGGGAAACCTGCTGATGTCCAGGCGTTGTACCCGGCTACTGCGTTCTGAGATGGCTGAGTGGAATTTCCACATCCGTCGTACAGGGGTGCATTCGGACCAGGGGGGGTTACAGCTATGGTTTTACTATGCATCAGTACTTTCCTACCGTTTAAAATGCAAAAGAACCTTGAAAATCGTCGTAATTCATGATCAAGATCCAATCAACTATATTCCCGAACTCAGACGCGTCCTTGATAGGTCGACCGTCGCGGCCAGCGAAGGGAGTGTTCTGAACAGCGGCCGATATTTTCGCTCCTGGGGGGAGCTTCAGCCTAAGAAGCTTCAGGAACTCGACCATGTTCTCTTCGTCGCTTGGGCTTTCGGTGTTGCCTTGTCTGCCAGATTGTCCGGGGTACTCCCAGTCGATGTCGATGCCATCGATGTTGTATTGTTGGTACGTGGTGAGGATGTTGTTGACGAATGTATCCCTATTGGCGGGTGTGGACACGGCTTGCGAGAAATAGCTAAAAGTCTATGAGTAATGCGGAGGGAAAGTCAGGGGTTTTGATAACTCACTGACTGCCCGTCCATCCTCCAATACTAAGCTTGACCAACGTCTTCGCAGCATGTGCATCCGTCACGAGGTTGCGAAGTAAGGTGGGCGCATCAGGCGAATCAAAGACTAGCTTGAACGCCGCGTCTGGGAGAGCAAACGCAAAGTCGATGCAGTCGAACAGGTCAAAGTTCATGTTGTTTCGGGGGGCCCAGTCAACATAGTAAGTCATCACGCGGGTCCCTGACAGGTCAGTGGCGCTGCGTGTGACCTCGGAATGGGTTGCTGGCTGTAGGTTGTTTCCATAGCTAGAAGATAACTGGATTGAAGGAGCGGAAAGGGTAAGGAGCGGAAGGAGAGACAACGTCGCGAACATGCAGAATAACATAGTGAAACGTAGAGAAGGAGAATGTCGATCATGATAGAACATGGAGAGTAGATTTAACTGTTCTTAGCTTGATGTCAACCACCGGGGGCTGACGGCAAATTTACGACTGCAGCGGTAGCGGCAAGAAAAAATCACACTGGGGCTGACGGTGATCTAAAAGTGCATTGTAAACAAACTAAAAACTAAAAGGGCGGACGTAGAGGTATCACTGCGCCGCACATGGTGTTCTGGGCTGTGGATTCAAAAGGGCGGATACTACTGGGCCACAAATAGTGTACTACACCTTTAACCGTGACCTTGTATGCACCAACAAAGTTCCGGGGTAAAAATGCAGAACACTAATATTAGGCTCCTGAAGCTGACGGTGACAATGACGTGAAATGCAAAGGGGTTGACGTGGACGTACTACTTTACAAGATCACCCGGCGGCCAAAAGTGCGCCTGCAGGGTTATTGCTAAACTTGAAACCGCGGAATGAGTATGAGCGGAGGAGTAGTAGAGTGCAGGCGAATCGCTGTCAATTCATGGTCGGCTAGGGACCAAGGTTATATTATAGGTACAAAGCAATGTGGAAGGAAGACGTGGACAAAGCGTGAAAGGAACACGTGGTGGCGACTCGGTAGTGCTCATATTCCGAGTTACTACAGGTATCCCGGATAACGTGGCTTAAAGGTACAAGATAAAGGAACTTCCGAGGAGTTAGCTTGTAAGCAACCGGATTGAGACGACAATGGTAGAGGGACTGAGGAATCCTAATTAGGACAATGGAGGGGGTTCTTCTGAACGTTCTTCTTAGCAACATAGCATATATACTCATCGACGCATATGCGAATCGCTTTTTTTTTAATTAGAGGATCTGACTGACTCAACATTCCGCCGTGACAATTGTTTTTTTAATATTAAAAATATTGACGTATTTAACTCCTGTTGGTGGCTTACCCTGGTTTCCAAGTGAGTCACTGCAGTCCCACGCGTTCTGCGCGATTGCTGTCACTTGCTTTGTCGTAGTTCGGAGCGGCGTACTAGTCTATAGTAGATCTTTATTTCAATTGTTCATTCATATATTCTAGTACGAATACTAATTTATCATTGTCTGACTTAGTAGTGCACGTCAAAGCGAAAGCGAACACGTTCAAAGATAGTTTTCGGAGGATGATAACCCCAATCAGGCAGTTAGCACCGAGTGAACGGTAAGGATTACGTCGATCGATAAAGTGACTCTGACTGCTCTTTCGGAACAAACATCTTCACCTTTCTATAAAAACCAGTTCAATAAAAATGTACTCCCATCAGGACCCTTTTGATCATCATCATCGTCATAATCATGTCCTTGGCTCCTCGTCGTTCTCAGTCTCCTCCTCCAATGCCTTCCCCTGAGCTCGTACCAACCCCTTTACCTTCACCGCCACCCATTCATCGCAGCTCGCGTTTGACCGTTCTCCCAAATAATTCACCACCCATCCCACCTCGCCTCATAGGCTCACCACTTCTTCAAAATACTCTCAACGCGTCCAGGTCACATGACCGTTTAGACAGGAGGGCAAAGGAAGGTCTCTTTGGTGAAGACGACGAATTTGGAGCGCGCAAACGCGCTTTGGGAAAGAGAAGTAACTCATCAATATCATCACTCCCTATCCTTTCCCCCACTCCAACTCGCAATACAAGGCGTAGCTTCACTCGCTCAACAACTCGTTATCGCTCCCCCCCACCTAGCCCTTCATTGGCGTCTCCACCGCCACCCGTTCCTCCCATCCCAGCATTTATGCTCGCTCCAACCGACAGAAAATCTGTCGTGCACTCAATTGCTCCCGCTCAACACACTCTTTTCGACCTCTCACCTTCCGTCTCGAGGACACGTTGTGAATCAACTCCTCGTGCTCCTGGCGCAATAACTTGCATGCAATTCTTTGCCATCCACAATACTCCTCGCAGAGACTGCCGAGTCTGAGTGTGCATGAGAGAATTCATCGCCGAGCTTGCTTCTTCATAAAGGTCGCACCAACTGCGTCTTGTGCCATCATTGTACACAACTTAACATCATTGGGACGACATCACTTGCCAACGACCTTCTTTGTGCACATAACCGTATATTCTTTCTTTAATATTTATACTTCGTTTATGTTCTTAACCCGGGCCTTAACGCGCTCGATGCCCTTCGTTTTCGTTCCAGTCACTGATGTAATACCACCATTTCTCCCAACTCACAAAACTGTCGTACTTATTTTACACGCATCCAGTACCATAATGTTTTTTTTTTCATCGTGTTACAGTACTGGTACTAATACATACCTCCTGATACAAATGCTAAACCGTGTTTGAAACAAAGCTTGTACCCACTCGAGTTAGGCCATCTTGGAAAGTTCAATTAGAATTCCCCCTAACCGACTTGGAATTCCCGAAACACGTAATTTTATGTGTACGATATTCGGCCAAGTGAAACAAGACCACATGCCTAGTCTGTCCGATGATCCGCTCAGTGCCCACTTGGCATTGACAAGTCCAAGGTCCAAGGTTTTAGCGTCGACATAAAACTTCCGACCTTGCCTCTTGTGGCTTAACTAAACGTCAGTGCCGTATCGGATGGAACATGACGTCCCAAGATTTTTCCAGAGAAAGCAAAATCCCGGCAGAGGTCAGCCCCTGGTGACGTAGGCGCTTAAGAGCGTCATAAACCAATATTTCTGAACCTGCAACACGAGGCAGGAGGAAATTTTCTTCTAGATCCGACATAACAGCGCAAACATATCTTGGGACCCGATGGCGGGTACCGGGCGCTTAAAGCGTTGAACGGGCCTAGCGAGGTGGGTGCTTCTTGGTTTACCGTAGTGGCCCGGGCTTGCTGTGCTTGCGCGATACGGCGAAAGCGTCGGGCACGGACATGGCCACAATCAGACCTAGAATACCGCTGAGCGCTGATTGTGAGGAAATGAACTGCGACGGGACCGATAAAAGCGTGCAGTGCAGTTATCAATCACATGTCACCTAGCTAGGATAGATCAGGCCATCGTCGATTTCCC
The DNA here is from genome assembly GCA_016800925.1 of Suillus spraguei. Lineage (NCBI taxonomy): Eukaryota > Fungi > Basidiomycota > Agaricomycetes > Boletales > Suillaceae > Suillus > Suillus spraguei. The sequence goes on from JABCPU010000019.1 coordinate 24,438, forward strand.
CCTTTCAATGAGAGCGATCCAAGAAAAATGATATTTATTTTGCGGTTCTCCGCAGTAACGGAGAACGACTAAGACTTTGCGCGGCGGTGCTCGACATAATACATGACGCCTGTGCACTGCAAAGTACAGCATAGCATAAAGAAGGAATGTTTAAATAATACCAATCATGATCATCTCTGCATAGTAATGCAACGAGGATTGGAAATGTAGGGATACAGCTGTAGCAAAGAAAAGGAGTAAAGTCAGCTATCGATACAATTCTTTGATTTGATTTAATAGAGAACCGCACCAAATACACTATTGTGAACCAAGACAAAAACATGTTTTTGAAGGTCCAAAGATGCAGCGGTCATGAAAGTCAATGTTTGGCTAAAGTCCCATTCTTTCCGCCAACGTCCGATCTCCAAATGTATACGCATGACCTGTAAATCCTCGAGTCCTCCGTCCCCCTCCGCCGCCGCCGCCACCACCGTTGCGCCGCTGGAAACGCTCCCGGTCCCGGTCTCTGTCGCGCTCTCCCTCATGTTCACGTGCACGGTCTTTGTCCCGCCGGTGGGGCTCGCGGTCCCTATCATCATTTGGAGAGCGTGGACGTGTCCGTGCATCTTCATCAACTTCCATTTTCACATTGCTTGGTTTTGAACGGGGCTCTGTGGGGGAGAGGCGAGGTGAGCGAGGAGGCTCGTGGTCCCTTGGAATACTTTGGCGTGCGTTGACAATGTGGGTTTTTGTTGGAGGAAGAGATATGTTGGAACGTGCGGGTGACACTTTGGGTTCTGAGAGACGCGGCTTCTTGTGAGCTCTCGGTCCGGTTGGGGGGAGCTTCATTACCCCATTACTCGTGGATGCGGGGTGATATACGTCACGAGGCGGAGGCGCATATGAATGGTGGTTAGCATTCATTTGACGCAGAGAAGTTTGGAAGCTTTCGTAGGACTTGTCTAGTTCCGACCTATTGTGTCTATGTGTGAGAGTGGATCCACCTGGCATATCAAGTTACTCACGACAACGAAGCGATTACTTGATGAGATTCTAGTGAAACATCCCACATATAAGGAGCAATCAAAACAAAAGGAGGCAATAAACCCATACCTCGCAAAGCTCCTTCTAATCTCTCCACCACTCGTCGAAGTCCGCGAACTTCCTCCTTAAGCTTTCCAGTCTCCCCGGATTTGAGCATTTCATACAATTCGTCATTTTCTTCCTGCAGTATGCGTACTCTCTGCGTCAGCGCGGTGTTGACCGTACTCGACGAAGAAGCCACTCCCGTTCCTTCACTAGAAGCTGCCTTGTTGATGTGTGGTAACAACACAGAGACTAGCGCAGGTGGCAACGTAACAGGATCCGTTGTCGATGCGCCACTCTGAGCAACAAGATGCCGACGAAGACGTGTAACTTCATCCTAGACAAGACAAGTCCGGGTCTATCAATACAACCAATCGGCGCCTGGAAAGGGAGCACCTTACCGTTAGTTCAGCGACTTGAGCATCCCGTTTTCTGAGTTCTGTTTCAAGGTCTAGTTCCCTAGGTGTAGGGAGGTCCATTTAAAAGTGCTTGGGTGCACAGACAAGCCTGCCAGCCTACGGTTCGTTATGAGAAGGGTGCTGTGTGCAAGACCGTTTGCGCGCCTCTTTGGGTTTTGCGGTCACATGATTAGTAGACGGTGGCTGTAAACTTGGACTGGGTTACGTCGCAAGTCTTCATCTCACGATCATCATCATCTACTTACGGTGGCCATTCTGCGCTGATGCGGCTGCTGCTTGATTATCGATTGCACGAGGTATGCTACGAGGGCCCAGGTGGACGAGTATATTCAAGATATGCTACTTCTAACTAGGCTGCGCAACCCTTATCGGTTTATCTGTGGACGAGATATCCTTCTGTAGTTCTTTCTGTGCGTTTCTCATCCGGTAGATTACTGGTGAGAATACACAGAAATGAATTGCATGGACCGTCGCTAAGGCTTCTATTTAAATGTTTGTGGGATATTCTGGAAGATCAAGTTGATTTCTTCTCTGTACTTGGCCGTTACAGATATGAAACCCGAGGATAGCCCCGAGAGGGCGGTGCTGCAACCACCCTGGAGCAACGCTGGAGTATATGCGAGTACGATTAATTGCTTGACAAGGACTGCATCGTAGGAGACTAATGTGAATTAGACTCGTGAAGGCTTTGAAGTATGAAGCCTGACATAAGAAGGCCCTGATAGAACAGTCGGTGCCGTATGCTGCGCGTTGGGTCGTTAAGATGACGGTCTGTTTTTAGCAGTTACGATGTCTCGAAGCAGCCACCGCTTACATCGAATCTAGGGTCATACTGAATATAAAACGGCGGAGTCCGATCAAGCGGGACCCTGATGATGATCTCCACAATCTCATTTGTATACCCATAGACTATCATGGGTTTGACAAAGTCTTTTTCGTTGACCACATTAGCACTGACAGTTTCTGCTGTCTCTTGGAATGCCACTCCTTTCAACCCCGCATCTGTCCCGCTCGCAGTTCGGTCGCCTTACTTGTCTGCATGGTTGCCCCAAGGTGCTGGCACAGCACTGAACGGTGCCTGGCCCCAGTTTTGGACTGGATCAGTGAGTTTTGTTCATCATGATTGTACGCATTTGAATATTGACTAAGACATTGTCGTCCAGACTCTTGGATGGGCTGGCTATATCAGAGTTGATAGCGCCACGTATACCTTCCTGGGCGATCCCGTTGTTGCCGGTGCCGAATCCGCTGTCCAAAAAAGCCTAGAGGTGATTGTGGTTCGATTGTATGCATGAGAGTTCACTTATACACCATGCAGTTCACTTCAACGCAAAGTATCTTCGTGATGACTGCCGGACCTGTAGACATAAATGTGAATTTCCTTAGTCCTGTGGAGGTGCATACAGTGTTTTTTGCTCTTGCATTGCAGCAAGTTATTTTTAGCCCACAGATCTCCTTAAGCAGTCCATCCCCTTCTCGTATCTGGCACTATCCGCAGTATCTAATGATGGACGGTCGCATACCGTCAGCGTATATACCGACATAAGCGCAGAATGGGTATCCGGAGATGACTCCCTGACGGTCAAATGGACCACTACTACCGGCAACATTTTGACTCATCAAGTCATGCTTGAGAATCAAGAATTGTACACCGAATACAGTGACCATATCCAACGTGAGTAGCGAGTGCATCTTACTGACTGACTGACTCAGATCATTCTTTAGAGGGAGCAGCATATTACTCTACTCCGAATGTCAGCACACTTTGTCACATAATTTTCCTACTCACGCAGATATCTTTATCAGTCTTCCTCCGTGACGTACCAAACCGGCCAGGATGCGGTTGTTCGAGCCCAATTCATCAACAACGGTATTCTTGCCAATACTGAGGACACCAATTTTCGTGCTGTCAGCGACAATTGGCCAGTGTTTGCTTTCGCTCACAACCTTGGCACCGTGTCAACCACTGCCACCGTCCCTGTAATATATACTGTGGGTCATGTGAGAGATCCGGCAATTCAGTACATTATCGCGAACGACGTCTACCAACCTCGAAGTATCTACTTCTGGAGTGCTTACACGAGTGTCGCAGACTTGGTGCGTCCATAGTCTTGTTTGACCTATCATTAGTTTTGGAAATTATGCCTCAGATTTCTGACTTCGTCGGGAGCTACTCTACTGCGCTGGGACGTGCGCAGGCATTCGACCAGAAGGTCCAGAGCGACGCCTCGGCCATTTCAAGTAATTATGCTGGTGTCGTCGCGCTGTCGGTTCGCCAGGCTTTTGGAGCCTTGGAGCTCACGTTGTCAAAGAACGGTGATGGAAGTTGGAACACAGATGATATCCTGATGTTCTTGAAGGGTAACCCATGACTTCCTCCATATCAAATTAACTATCTGACACGAACACCTCAGAGATCTCAAGCGATGGCGTAGGTTATATGCTTTGGAACTATAGGTTACTCACTTTCGCAACTGCAGAACGTGAACACTGTGGATGTCATCATGCCTGCATGGCCTATTATCTTGTACACCAATCCCATACTTGGAAAATATCTCCTGCTTGGCCTCCTTGAGTACCAAGCTACCGGTCAATACCCCAATGCTTGGGCTGCCCACGATCTTGGTTCGTCTTCTACAGAAATCCACCGAGAGTCCCCAATTCTTCTGATTATGAATCAGGTTCATCGTACCCAATGCAACGGGCCATAATGCTGGTAACGATGAAGCCATGCCTCTGGAAGGTGATCTCTCTTTCTGTGCATATCACTCGATTCTCAGCGCCTATGCTTTCAGAATGCGGAACATGCTCATTATGGCTTTGAGTTACACTCAAAAATCTAATGACATTTCCTTGATCACCCAATATGTCAGTGCTCACCGTGACGTTGTTCCCTATATGTTCACCACTGTCTACAGACGGACCTTCTTAACCAATGGACCGGATACCTCGTCACGGAGGCCCTCATTCCCGCAAATCAGATCAGCACAGATGATTTTGCGGGAGCTCTTGCCAACCAGACCAATCTAGCCATCAAGGGTGTGATAGGCATCCAGGCTATGTCTGTAATTTCGGGCATATTGGGCGACACTGTTAATCAACGAAACTACAGTGTACGTTATTGTTGAAGTTCTATAGAGATTGACAAGACTTATTCTTCGAATATTAATATTCAGTCAATCGTGCAGAGCTATGTTCCACAAATACTCAACTATGCCACATCGAGCGACGGGCTGCACCTCACCTTGAATTACGGAAATGAGAGCTCGTAGGTCTTCTGTATGAAATATCCGTTGTGCGGAACATCACTGACGGTGTCAAGTTGGGGCTTGTCATACAACTTGTATGCAGACAAGTTACTCGGCACCAATGTTTTCCCGGAGTCTGTTTATGACATGCGTGGGTCCAGCTGTCACACGCTCTGCATAGTTCTGAACAGTTTCTTAGAAACCGCATGGTATGCCACAGTCGTCAGTGAGTGAGTCGCATGCAATCAACACGGAACAATGATTTACCCATACAACTATCCTCTCAAGATGCTTATGGCGTCCCTTTGGATACTCGGTAAGTTACTTCTCGACCTAAGTGAACAACGTAACCAACAGACTCATAGCCACACATACACTAAATCCGACTGGGAGTCGTGGACTGCCGCCATTATGACGAACACGACGACGCGAGACATGTTCATTGATTCTGTCTACAAGTATGCTGCCGATGGTGAAAGTAAACAGCCGTTGGGAGACTGGTATGAGACACTTGATGGCGCCGTGTATGTATTTAGGGCCCGCCCAGTCGTTGGTGGTCATTTGGCCTTGGTAAGCGTTACAAATCATACACTTTGTTGATGTGCTAATTTAGGCGAAAGCTTGCTTTATGAATGGAGGTACGAAGATAGGTCTCAAAAATATTCCTTGGGCCAAGTAGTACGGAAATATCTGCCCTCTGATAAATAAGATGCGAGAATGATAGTCTGACATGACGGTGGCATGAATTTACAAAGATCAAGTTGCAGACTACCGTCTCACATGACAGCTCTACTCCACCTTGCGCAACATAATCCACAGGCGATTATCAGCCAGGTACAGACTAGGTTGAACTAGTATCACTGGGACTCATAACGTATATTAGTCGATTGGTTTCAAACCGACTTATTCGAGTTGTTGGAGAGCCAGGACAAATGGGTCGAGCGGCAAGCGAACCCCAGACTCGCTTAGTCAGCGAGGGCGGGGAATGATGTCACGGTGCGATCGACCGCCATGGCGTCGATCCCGAGCAGAGAATTACGATGCAGACTAAGTACCGATCGCCAAGTACAAAGGAATCGGACTAGAAGGGAGTCCATACTTCTTTTTCCATTACGACCGTCATCATGAAGAGAACTCACAGCTCAAGCCCACTTGCGATGTCAAAGAAGGGCAGAATCGTCAACTCTCCCCGGTCCTTTGCACCCATAAAGATTGCAACAGCAGAAGCTGCAGCTGCCGTTCAGGCTGATCCGCCTTTCCTGCGGCTCCTGGATACATTACGCAATGTCGTACAGAAGCCCCCGAAAGGACAATCGATAGTTTACTGGATGAGGATGGGAGACCTGCGCAGTAGGTGCTACTTCTTTTCAACATATGTGTCTATTTTGACGCCCTGTTCCAGTTGTCGATAATAAAGCCCTCGCCCTTGCGTCTGCTCAGGCGGTCGAAGATCAAATTCCGCTCGTGGTTTTACACGTCCTCAGTCCCCAGGATTATATTGCGCACGATAGGAGTAAAAAAAGAATTGATTTTGTTCTTCGTAACCTTTCACGAGTGAAGGTGAAACGTCTCTGTTACTCGTACTTCACTACTGGAGGCTAATTTATACTTTTGTAGGATGAGCTCTCAAAATTAAATATTCCCCTTTACACTATCACGCATACGCCACGGACGACGGTGCCAGCTCGTGTTATCTCGGTCCTGCAGACTCTCCAGGCCACTCGACTCTTTGCGAACATCGAATACGAGGTTGATGAGCTTCGGCGTGACACTGAAGTCTGCTCTTTAGCCAAGAACGTGGGCATCAGGCCTACGTATGTTCACGACAGGTGTATCATTGAGCCAGGCGTTGTGAAAACGAAAGATGGTAGAACATACACGGTATGATCGTCCTATCACTTGTTCTGTTATTCTCAGTCCGTCCCTTTCAGGTCTACTCGCCGTATCAACGAAACTGGATTGGCATTTTAAATTCGAACCTCCCAGATTACTTGAACGAGTTCCCATTTCCAAAACCAAACCCCTCGGCAATCAGGGAGAATCACGTCTTTGAGCCATTATTCGATGCTGATGTACCCGTATCGGTTCATGGCTTCGAACTTGATCCTGAAGAGACCGCCAATATGGCCAAGATATGGCCAGCAGGAACATCTTCTGCTAAAGAGGCAAGTACCACACTGGCAGAGGACATCGCAATTAAACATTTATCAGATGCTCTCCCGGTTTTTGTACACAAAAGCGCGCGCGACGCAGCTTGGGGTAGCTGATCCTCTGGCTGATGGGGCAGAGAATTCCGACAAACGCAGCCGAATCCTCTTGTATGATGAGGCCCGTGACAGAGGAGACAAGGATACTACATCGCGGTTGAGCCCCTATCTGTCTGCTGGGGTCATTTCTATCAGGGAATGCGTTCGTCAAACTATGAAGCTTCTCAGAATCCAGAAAGTAGAGGCTGGACGGTCGTCGGGCGTAGGTCGCTGGGTGCAGGAACTCGGTCCGTTACTTTCAGTTGCCCTGAACACATGATTGACGTATGATGGGAGTAGCCTGGCGAGACTTTTACAACGATGTCCTCGCACACTACCCGCGGGTATCCATGGGCCGACCCTTTCAGGAGAGGTTTGCTGATGTCAAGTGGGAGATCAACGAGGCCCATTTAAATGCTTGGAAAGAGGGAAAAACTGGCATCCCTATCGTCGATGCCACGATGAGGCAGATAAACACTATGGGTATGTTTTATATATATTCTTTTGGTACTGCTTCATCAGACTATCAGGCTGGACCCATAACCGTATGCGCATGATTGTCGCTATGTTCCTGTCGAAGGATCTTATGTTGGATTGGCGGCTAGGAGAGCGCGTGAGCTCGTCTCCTTATTTTCATGCACTTCTCTGACGAGCGCTCGCAGTATTTCATGGAAAAGCTCATAGATGGTGATCTTGCAAGCAACAACGGCGGTTGGCAATGGAGTGCCTCCACTGGAGTGGATCCAGTGCCCTATTTCCGGATCTTCAATCCCTATACACAGTCCTCCAAGGCAGATCCAACAGGTGATTTTATAAGAACATTCGTACCAGAGCTGAAGAATCTCTATGGATCTGGTAAGTCTAGGTCGACTGGCTGCTCAGCTTTCAACTGATGATTATTTACGAATGTAGATATTCACAACCCCCCGGCCAAGGTTGCTGATAAATTGGGGTATCCAAGGCCCATCGTCAACCATGCTGAAGTGAGGGTGAGGGCTATTAGGAGGTATAAGACACCTGGTGAAGAGTGATCGGCACGATTTATACATAGCATTAGGAACACGATATGACAAATAGAGTGATGGAGCCAACCATCATAAATCAAACACGTCGTCATCCTGATCCGTTTGTCCACCTCTTCGTAATTTTGTTGTGTTTGAAGATGACGAGACGTTGTATGTGACACCGGATTCATAAGCATTTCGTGCTTTTTGAAGGACACCTGTGGAAGTCAATTAGACATAGGTGACGAGGTATAGAGAAAATCACTACCGCTGCTCGCTAGTCTAAGCTCAAGTACCGCAGTCTCAAATGCGTCATTATTTCCGAGTTCTTCGAACCCGATAAGACTAAGAATAAATGAGTGACTGAATGACATTGGCACAAACCCACAAGACATACCGGTCTTTCGAGACCCCATCGATGAAGCACATTAGGCACGGAAGGACTTTAATGGCAAGCTTCTCAACTAGCCATGGCACATTCTCCACGAACACACGAATAAAACGTGTAGCATAGTATTTCGGCGCGAGTTTCTGATGAGTCCATCAGCAGTCTGGTTTCTTCGAAGCACGAAACATTACTCACTGCGAGGTGCTTGTCCATGATCTCGCATCTCCTAAAATTACTATGGTAAAAATGAATCACGCAGTGGGGCTCATTCCTAAAAGCACGATGATGTAGCCAAGAACGAGACGAGCAGAGTGAGTAACTCACGCACTTATCCGGATGGCTTCTTTCTCGTTCGTGATTTCCATGTATCTCCCATGAGCATTTTCTCTCATTTCTTTGGCTCTTTGCATTCTGCAGACGTTTATGTCGTTTGTCAGGTGGCGAACACCAATGGAACGCACGACTCACTCGAGCCTGAGCTGCTCCAGGCCCCGATCTCGCACTGTTGCATCAGCATCGTTCTCTATCTCTGCTTCAAGTTCTGCAAAGATAGCATCGTCGTCTTCTTCATCTTCCTCCCGGAAATCATTGGATTCTACGAGACGCGATGCTAGAGAGTTTAACTTTGAATGTATTCTGGTCATGATGAGCTGGAGGAAGTTGCTGTGTGCTCATTTCTGACTCACACATTGTCCATAATTTCCACTACTAACTCTGCAAGCTGTGGATAACGAGGATAATAGCAAGTTCAGTGAACAGTAAGGGCACAAAACGCGATTACTTGTTTAGGGCACCTTTTGGGCGTAGCTTCAGCTCCAAGGTTCAAGACTTTACAATCACTCTCCACGATGAAGCTTGTCGGTAAATATGTCGACAAAAACGGGTCTGTGAGTCGTTCAGGATATTGCTTAGTGAATGATCAATTGATTTGAACAGGGCTATGTCAACCTCCGACCCGAGGATGATGAAGATATGTGGCATCTCTACAACATTATACAACAAGGTGACCTTGTGCGAGCACCAGCAATTCGGTAGGACATTGACATTTGCGTAATCAGCGACTCCCTTACATGCTAAATATTTGATAGTCGCATACAGAATGTATCTGCTACTGGATCTACGGAATCCCATCGTGTCAAGTTGAACCTCACTATCCGGGTCTCCCGAGTCGAATTCTCCTCATCAGGAGCACCTTCATCGTCATCAGATCAAGCTTTATCTCCTGCAGGATCTTCGTCTGCAGCACCCACAACAACTGCAGCACTTCATATCTCTGGCCCTGTTGCATCTGAAAATCGACATGTGAAGATGGGCGCGTTTCATACGCTTGACATTGAGAGCAACCGCGATGTACGGATCGAGAAGGTTGATGGATGGGACAGTGTAGCCCTCGCTCGCGTCGAGGAATCTTGTGTGCCAGGACGCGGCGCAGAGGTAGGCGCAGTTGTATGCGGAGAAGGCACAGCTGCATTTTGTCTCCTTTCACAACACATGACACTGGTTACCCATCGGATATCGGTTCCCATCCCGCGCAAGGCTTCTGCTCCTGGAACGTCTCAGTACGAGAAGGCGATGGCGAGATTCTATGCCACACTTTATGATGCATTTGTGCGACACATACCCTATACGTCACCTAGTCTGCGGGCAATTGTGTTTGCAAGCCCAGGTTGGGTACGAGAAGGTGTTTTCAATGCCATGATGACAGAAGCCGGGAGAAGGGGGGACAAAACGTTATCCAAAACTTTGCGAGAAAAGACCGTGAAAGTGCACGTCAGCAGTGCGCACGTCCATAGTCTAGTTGAAGTTCTCAAGAGTCCAGAGGTAGGCTTTTGGTTTAAGACTTTGTCACATAGGTGTATTTATTGCACTTACAGATCGTTGCACAGCTCAAGGAAACGAAATTTGCGCGCGAGGGAATAGTCCTTGATAAGTACGCGTGCGCATAGGAGCAGTTGTACTACTAATGCTGATATCTTTTGTCAGGTTCTTCAAGATGCTTGGTGTGGATGAGATGCGCGCGTGGTATGGTCCTGATCACGTCCGTTTAGCGGCAGATCGTGGAGCCATAGGGACACTCCTCATCTCCGACGAGCTTTTCCGGTGAGATGATTGTGTCACACACTGGCATACTGCAGCTCAAGTAATTCGCACAGTGCGAGTGACCCGAAGTTGCGGAAGACATATGTCGAACTCGTTGAAGGAGTGCAACAAAAGGGTGCAGAAGTTGTCATGTTCTCGAGCATGCACGAGTCTGGTCAACGTATGTGGTTAAACGTGCTTCTGTATATCGTACTTATGAGGATACAGAGTTGAATCAACTGACGGGTATTGCTGCAATACTCACATTCCCTCTCGATGTCGAAGTCGTAGAGGCAGAAGAAAGAGAAGCACGAGAGGAGGAGAGAAGACAACAGGAAACAAAGACGCTGGATGGTGGTGGTGTCGGATGAAGATGTGAGGCGCCATTAAGTCAAATGGGTGGGATTGTTACCAGGTAAGCTCGTGTGGCTATTTATACCCTACTACATACTCATGTATGTTGGACGCGCTTTTTGTATGCTTCCCAACCAGCAACTTGATACCTCTGAGCTTGCTTAAGAACCTCCCGTGTATCCACATTTTCACCTTTACCATAAATGCCTCTTCCAACAATGATAACGTCACAACCACTTTCAAAAATGACTTGCTCTGGAGTGCGGTATTGCTGACCCATAGCATCGCCTGTGACATCTAAGCCTACTCCTGGCGCAAGGACCAAGAAATCTTCCTCCGCGATGTTGTCGGTATCAGATGCACCGATACCCTCCATGCGATGTTGAGCTATGAAGCCGATGACAAAATCCCTGCGAGCTCGAGCCATACGAACTGCATCTTCTGTATATGACCCAGTGGTCAATGCACCCTTAGAGCTCATTTCTGCCAGGAGTATGAGTCCCCGATCTTTGGGAATACCAACCGAGGCGAGGCCAGTGATAATCGATGGCCCGGGAACAGCATGAGCGTTGGTGATATGAGCCCAGTCCGCAATCTTGTAGATCCCTTTTGAATACTGTAATGCCACAGTATTTCCTAAGAATCGTAATGTTCAGTGAGCTGTCATCCGAAATCTGCAACATCTTACCTATGTCGGCGAATTTGCGATCCTCGAATATCAAGAATCTGTGCCTTTCACTAAGCTCTCGGAGGCGCTCAATCACAGTCGCGTCAAAATCTTCCAGTACATCAATGTGGGTCTTTCGGTATGGCCATAAGCATCAAGCGAGAGTTCTAAAGAAGTAACAGATGCCTTTATAAGACAAACATGAGGACCGACTGCCTCAATGATGTCAAAGAAGTCTTTGGATTTAGTCACGTCGACGCTAACAGAGAGATTTGACTGCTTTTCCTCCATGACTGCGAGCAAAGCCCTCGCGGCTTTGTTGGCATGTTTTTTCGCTCGCTCGTTGTATGTCTGGAGATGAGGAGACGACATGATGGTCACTAGCAGGACAAGTTTGATTTCAAATCTATGATAATCAGGGATAATTTTGGGTTTGCTATCTTATCTATTCTCAGGCTTTTTGACTGTTCTCGATCAACCAAATGTCGTCTGCAGCTGTCCGGGAACGTGAAGACGACGCAGAACTTGCTCGTTCACCCAAACGCACCAAACTCGACGAGCTAACCGATGGGCCCATCGTCGCAGATACCTCTCCGCTCACGAGTGCGGCTCTTGCTATTACAGACTCAAAAGAGGGCTCCTCAGCAATTACAACTGAAAGCGTCCTTCCTCCTAGCCATACTCTCCTAGGCATAGCACCTACATTCTCATCGAACGGCCTTCGTCAGGTCCTTCAGACCGATGTTGGGATTTCCGAGTATATAAGCCGGGACGTTCCTCCCATCAGCGGCATCATAAAACAACGGTAAGTGTTCGCATTTATGGTGGAACTGCAACTAGACATCAATATGTCATAGGTTCACAGACTTCTTGGTGTTCGAAGTGAATCAAGATAATCAGGTTATTCATCTCAAGTCGTTGGACACGCCAGAGTCATCTTCGAAGAAGGGAAAGGATAACAACGAGGGAAGTTCTAGCACTGCCGTTGCTGAGGCCTCGATGGCCCAATCCCAGGAGCTAGTTACCAACCTTGAGTTGAATACTGCAGAGGAACCGTCTGCTGACACTGAAGCAAAGGGCAAAGATGATTCCACTCCGGCGGACACACCTTGGAATGATCAATTCGCAGAAAAACTGGCTCCGTATCTCACCGAGGCTTCTATCGACCAATTGAAAACGATGTTCCTCGAAGGACGCGAGCCTCCGAGAATGACCGACAGCGGTTGGGGAGGTCGAATTACCAAAACCACCGAGGACGGTATTGAAACCCCAGATACCGTGAAGCCATCAGAAGAAGTGGATACATCGCAGAACGATGACACAGTGAAAAGAGGAAAGAACCGAGGCGGTCGCGGTGACCGCGGTGGTCGTGGTGGCCGTGGACGAGGTCGGGGTGGCCGGCAGGGAGGAGACAGAGAAGATCACAGAAAAGTTCTCAGCAAGGTAAGACGAAATGAGAAAGCTCTCTTGCCATCAATCCTCAACCCCTTGGCAGCCGATTTCCTCCAAGACGGATCGGACGGCTCTGCATCAAGTTGTTCGAGAGTTATTCGGCGGAAAGCTTGACAGCGAGACGGACATGTCGACCCCTGCTGGGGACAATGGATCTCGCATAGTTATAAAATGGTCACGCCATGGTGGTGGTCGGGGTGGTGGTCGGGGTGGTCGTGGTGGTATGCTTCACCATCTGTTATAAGGGATCTCTTCTGATATGATATCTTTGTAGGTCGAGGCGACCGCTCAGACAGGGGAAATCATCCTCCTTATATTCATTTCACTCTCCAGAAAACAAACCGTGATACCCAAGACGCTCTCGGCTACTTATCACGTACTCTCCATGTAAACATAAAAGACTTGGCTGTTGCAGGGACAAAAGACAAACGCGGTGTCACTGTCCAGCGCGTGTCGTTGCGACGCGGGAACAAAACTGTGGAGGATGTATGGAAATCTGCGAATCAATCTAACAGGCGGTCGGTGCAAGAGATACTATCCCAGCGTGGCGACCGTGGAGTCAGAATAGCGGATTTCAATTATCGCAAGGCTGGTTTAGAGCTTGGCATGCTGAAAGGAAATGCCTTCGTTATCACACTTCGGTATGTTTCAAGTGGTATTGCTCTGAGGTTTGGTTGACAAGGTTACGAAGTAATGTTCAGGTAGAAAATGTTGAAACTCTTGACCGTGCCATGAACTCGATCAAGCATAAAGGGTTCATCAATTATTACGGTGAGTTTGATATCCAGCAAACTACTGATTCGTCTGAAATACAACTCCAGGAATGCAGCGCTTTGGGACGGCCGCGGTGCCAACTCACTCCATTGGCTTGGCAATTCTGAAGTCTGATTGGCACAAAGCTGTCTCCCTCATCCTCCAGAATCGGCCTGGAGAACACCCTGAAGTTGTCGCAGCCCGTGATGCGTGGTTGGTGGATGGTAATTTGGATCGTGCCCTGGCTTTAATGCCCAGACGGGTGGTTGCGGAGCGCTGCATTCTCGAGAGCTACAAGAAACAAGGTGGAGAAACCAGGAACGCGATGGGCGCCCTGTCTACGGTATGTCAAGAGTTTGTTTGAGGAATTATTCATGTAGTTCAACTCAGATTCCTCGAAACTTGCGGCTCATGTATGTCCATGCATACCAATCCTACGTGTGGAATGCCATCGTTTCAGAGCGAATTCGCATACATGGTGCTGACAAAGCGGTACCTGGTGATCTCGTCTTCGAGAGCGAGCCGGCCGCCAAGGGAGGGAGTGGAGAGAACGATGAGATGGAAGTGGACGATGATGTGGGTAATGAGGAGCAAGCCATGACAGAAGGAAAAGGTTGGTTCCTTTTCTGTTGTTTTATGTTCTTCTAATTGAAGATTTGTCATTCAGGTATGAGCTCCCGTGAGCGCAAGAAAGCTGCCAAAGCTGCTTATGTGGCACCCAGTATCAAAATACTCACTGAGGAAGATGCCCACCGGTACTCGATATTCGACGTAGTCATGCCCCTCCCAGGTAGAGATGTTGATTACCCAGGCGGCACGCTCGGGGAGCGCTATCGGGAATTCCTGCGCTTGGATGGGCTCGACCCGGATAACTTCATCCGCAAACAAAAGTACGCCAGACCAGTCCTGCCGTAAGCGAAACTAACAGATCATCACCAGAGAGTACACTCTTAACGGCTCTTACCGAAAAATCCTCCAGGTTCCAAAAGATCTCTCATGGGCTACACTGAGGTACACGGACCCAGATGTCCCGCTTGCGCAAGCAGACGAAGACAAGCTCCTCGGATTTGACCCACCAGTTGTCGTCGACGATGGGAAATTTTCCGCGCTTCAGATCACATTGACACTTGGGACGGCCGCGTATGCCACGATGGCGTTGCGAGAGGTCACGAAGACTGAGACAAGTTCACATTTCCAGACTGGTCTTACTCAGGCCTCTGAAGACCAGCAGTTCCGAGGTGTAGTAGCAGGAGATGTTGCCGAATTGGACGATGACACAGAGATGGAAGCATCGAATACGTTAGATTCATAGCAGCAGAAAGTCTTGTGTAGTAGTGTCTTTGAGGTGTGGGGGATTATTGGTACCCCCTTTCGGGGAAAGTACCCACGCAGCTGATCACCAGTGCACACTGTGATGATGATCAGATGAACTGCGATGCAGCCGCACAGCCTACATACAGCCTCAGCACATTTCATCGAGTTCTAAACACTCTTGGTACATTATTACTTGCAGCTGGTTTGCGAGTCACTTTTCCCATTAACTGAACTCCCGTCATTTAAATCGCCATTTTTGACGTGACCTATCATATTCACCGTTCAACGCGGGTCGTGGATATTATCCTCTAAGCTTGTGCCTCGGAAACAGAATATGGGGAAAGTAGAACGTATAGTTTTTCTGTCGCTCATTCTTGATCTCTTTGGTGAGTGAATGTGCTCAGTTTTGAAAAATGTCTTAACTTGAAGCCTTGGCAAAGCCTTTACAATCCCCCTACCCTTGTTTCCTCGCATAATCCAGTGGTATACGGTGGTGAGTGCCCCATGTCATGTGTCTCCAGTTCCGATTCAGTGATTATGTAGAGAGAAATCTCCGACCCCAATGGCCTCCTCTCCAGAACACTGTGGTTTGTTTCGGCGGTGCGAGGCATCTTCTATAAACCACTACAAAATTCCAAGAGATGGGATGTGGTTTTCCTTGGTTGGTCTAGTTTAAGCCATACGACAAGGTTCATGGTGATCTGATAATTCCTTGAAGGTGGTCTGATGGGTTCTGCTTTCTCGTACGTCTCCGAGTCACGTTCCCAGTTGCACTCACTTGGTATTTGCAGCACTTTACAGTTCTTGGTATCGCCGCACATAGGATCCTTCTCCGATAAGTATGGGCGCAGGAACGTCCTTTTGGTTAGTATGATAGGAAATATATTGTCTGCGCTCATGTGAGTGCTGAAGTCATCTTATCATCAAGTTCCTGAACCTATTTCCGATTCGCCAGTTGGATCCAGTCCACCACTTTTGCTTCTTACATGCTTTCCCGCGTCATTGGGGGTCTTAGTGAAGGCAACGTGCAGCTTGCTACGTCAGTTCTTCGTCATAATCCAGGAACTGGAGCTAACCGTTATTATTAACAGCGCCATCCTCTCGGATGTTTCAACACCCAAGAACCGATCTAAGGCCCTTGCCCACGTTGGGATCGCGTTTGCTATCTGTTTCTGTATTGGGCCTCCAATCGGTGCCTATTTCGCTTCGAGGCCAGTTCCCCTATCTTTAGGGTCTCTACAAATGGAATTGAATGTCTACGCGGTCCCGGCAATATTGACGCTCGTGCTGCTTGTCGCAGAGACCTTGTTCCTGATAGTTGCTCTTCCCGAGACCCGAAATACCCAGCCTGGCAAGCGCGATAACGATGATCTTCTAGAAGCCCATGTCAACGAGAAGTCGAAGACTGCTTCCATGGTGCGGAGTGTACAAGAGAGGACTGAACTTCTACGGGTCTTGCGCAAGCTCCATTTCCTTTTCTTAGGAATTTTCTCAGGCGTGGAATTCACCCTGACTTTCCTTACCTTCGATTGTGCGTGAACGTTAAAATACTTCCTAAATGTGCGCTCAAATTCCAATAAACAGTGTTTGATTGGAATAACACACAGAACGGAGCATTAATTGGCTCCATTGGCATTATCAGTGCTCTTTTACAGGGAGGATACGTCCGTCGTGCTATCTCCAAAGTAGGAGAGGGGAAAATGGCACAACGAGGGGTCACAAGCTGCGCACTGGGCCTCATGTTCCTAGCCATCCTGCCTCACTTCGTGTCCACCCAGCCAAAGATTGCCGTTGGACTACTTCGAGCCGCAGCGGTCTGCCTGGCTTTCACTTCCGCGACAGTCGTAAGCTCGCTTACTGCACACGCCTCCCTTCAGTGTGACGAAGGCTTCGATAAAGATACGGGAAAACCCGTAGCCGAACACCCTGAGTTGGCCAAGGGCAAGGCACTAGGTGAATTCCGATCATCAGGTCAGCTGGGTCGTGCAATAGGGCCGTTGCTTGGTAAGCTTTTAAGTTATGTCAAAAAGGTGCAAAGGCTGACTGACTGCTGCTTGTCAGCATGCGCTTCATATTGGACCTTCGGGCCGTCCATTACTTATGCTGTGAGCGGAATAGCTATGATGACTTTATCAGCGTCCATGAGATCCGTCGTCATCTTACCGGATAAAACATCACGATGAGTAAGCAAGGACGACTTTTGACCCTGTCTCGCAATCTTTTAGACCAATGGACCCCTTCAATAATAGTTTATTTCACTAGTTTATTTGCTAATTGAACGACAAACGAGTGTCTGCCGGAGTGCAAAAATTACAAACAAAAATATGTTGATATCGAGCATCACTCCAAGCGGGAGATGTGAGGTTCTCTTTCTTGCTGTTTACTTTCCCTCGCGAGTCTCGGTACCGCTCGTGTTTCACTAAGAGTGCACAAACCTTACTTGACGGTTTGTCGTGAACACCATTTGATGACTGATATCACATTTGAGCACGGACTTGAAAACATATATTTAGATTCAGAACATTCTAATTTAATGCTGCGGCCTGCGGGATTTTGCACGCAGACCACTCAGCATATGATTGTCATCAATATATAAATAGAACTTGTTGAATAATTGTAAAATGGAGAATAGTTCCAATGTTTCCGCTGTGTACGAATTATCATGAGGCCATGTCCCATGCAGTATATACGTAGAAATGATCATTCAAAAGCAGAATCTGGTGTCTAAACGCTTTCCACAGTCGTAGGTGAAGCAGGGTTTAGTAATAGCTTTTTTACTAGAGTAGTGTAAGTAGTATGAAATAAAGTCAAATGTCTCATCGTAATGCTATGAGTTTTGCTGTTCGAGATCAATAAGCGGACTCGAAGACGAATGCGGAAGACGGTTCTCCAACTGTGGCCGAGGTGATTGAGAGCAACCTTGATGAAATTCGCCTGATTCATCCCCAACTCTGCTTTCAGCTCCTTGCCAAAGCTTCTCAGGGGGTAACTGGGAAAAGGGAGGTAAATTCCGTCCAGAAGATGGTTGTGGGGGCGGGCTGCGCATGGAAATGTCTATATTCTGGGACTGGGTAAAGATAGCCGGGAGGAAGAACATGACACCCCTAGATCGTTGCCGCCGGCTACGAGATGGCGCGCGTGGTAATGCGGGTGGCTCTCGTGATAGACTCAAATAACCTGTGGCACGATCCCGTACGCGACGCATAGTATCAAGAAAGGATGATGGCGCGCGATAACTCGGAGTCGAAAATATGTCCACAGGAGGTGAATCAGGGAGTGCAGGTGAGTCCGCTCTCAACTCGAAGGGAAGGGGAAGTAATGAAACATGTTCGTCGTCCAATGGTGACTGAAGAGCGGAGTCCACGGGAGATGATGGTTGCGTAGAAGCACCAGATGCTGGAAGGAAGGACCACCGCATGTCGATGTGCCAGCGCCCATTACGCTGAGTCCATCTAGGCAAAAGGACATCATATCCTCCAATTCTCCTGAGGCTATACTTCCGTTGCTTGCTAGGGAAGGCGAGCTTGTACATGCCATAAACTAGTATGGCCAAACCCAACCACATCAATCCTTTGCCCCACGTACTCAAAAAGCTAATGAAGGCCGCATCGTCGGCATGCCAGCTGCTGCCGTAATAATGGGCGAAAAAAGAATGAGGAGCTTCTTCTGGTTTAGCGTTTTTGCCGTAAAGAGATTTTGGGAGGATTCGAACATCTCCTGGTTCATAGGATGTAATAGGATGTGACGCAGTGTAAAGGCTGTACTGAATGGAGAGGAACATGGGTCCTGTGGAGAACATCACGGTGGGATAGTTTAATATCCAAGAATGGTCAAATGTGACAAGGTTGTGGATGGTTTGGGATAGGAAAGGATGGCCCTTTGCCGCAAACATGAGGTCATTGGAAACGCCGACGGGTATGGTCTTGGGTAAAATGACGGGAAATATCAATAACGGATCCAGTGGTCGCAGGCATCCAACGTCAAGGTCGAGATATATTCCTCCATAGTGATAAAGGACAAAATAACGAATAGCATCAGCTCGTTGAATCGTGAAATCGTAGTTGTCAAACGTGTCGAGAAACCAGGAGTAGTGCTCTGCGATGAACTCGCGGGAGCTGGCATCAGTCCAGAGCATGTAGTCACTGTTGGAATAATGATAAGCACTACAGGAAGCGGAGATGAAACGGATACGGACTAGTCGGGCATCATGTTTCGACATGCCTCAGAGAGGCGTTTCCAGTCAGCTGGAAGTGTCTCTGACTTCCAAGTCTGATGGATGATACGAGGTATCTTCTCAAGCTTTCCATGTTCCGTTGCATTCCAGCGAGTTGTATTGCCTAATACTGGCACCTCCCTGTCTGAAAGATATGCTGCGGTATTGATGTAAAGGTAGTAGGAGATGGAAGACAAGACGACGACAGTGCCGAATAGAACGAGAGCGAGGAGGATGAGTAAAATATAAATTGCACGTCGTTTAGCCATGAAGCTCTTGACGGGGAGGGGAGGAAAAAGAGAGCGAAGAGGAGAAACTTGCTAAACAAGAACCTAACCGAGAACAGAAAGTCGATTTCACCTTTGCCGAATTTGGACTGTGATTAAATAGAATAGGTGTCAACGTTTAAGTAATCCTAGAACTACTAGTAGTATCATATAGGCCCCATAGCCTCACGCCCAGACTATATCTCCATCAGTATCACGGACTACGGGCGGTTTCATGAGAGTCACAGCCCAGTTGGCCGCATTGGTATCGCAAACACACGGCTGATGTGAAGTTCTGCGGCAGGTACCGACTCACGAATAGATTCTTCTTGCCAGTCATCGCCTATTTCCCTCAGCCCCCTTAACGCCGTCTCCCAGTCCCGTCGGGACCAATCTTGGCCTCTCCGTGCCCCCACGCCTTCGTACGGCCGTGTCATGAAGGTGTCCACCCTTGGACTAGTCCTAGGCAGGCGTTTCTTCCCGCCTAGGTAGTTCAAACAATCTGGAGCATCCCAAGTCGTGAAACTCTTTCTTGAATAGGAAGGTGCATGTTTTGATGCTGAGTTGCTGCAGCCAAAGCTCCGCACGTCAAGCCCCGCTACACGAACAACTAGGTCCAGAAGCAACCCCGTGAAATAATCGATCACTTGCAGGTGGAGGAGATCTAGTGAATGGCTTGGGTAGGAAAACTGAGGTACAGAAGAGGCATCATCGTCAACATCCATTCCGTCATCATCTGGCTCTGGCGTAGGCGTTGTTTGTATTAAATTTTCCAGTGAATTTCGATATGTTGGACGATATCCACTGAATCTGAAGCGAGAAGCCTCGAACCCAAAGAGAGCTTGAGCAATGTCACGGCTGGAAAATGTGTCGCGGCCGGGCGATATTGTCAACACACCTTCCCGCGCCAATTATGTATGAGAACTTTGTGCATGACATATCATATTCATATACCTACTTTCACTTTCAGCTTTCACGGTCAAAAGCTTGTCTTTGCTGCACAGAAACGTTCGTCGCTGCCGTAGGAAATATTTGCAACAATCGATAATCAAACTGTCGTTGCTACGTTCAGAACCAAATTCCTACCATCAAAATTATTATCATCAAAGATGCAACAAGGACTGATAACAATACTTACTAGTACGGCATCCAGGTCCCTCTTTTTCCAATTTCCCGAGGATTTGCACGTCTCGTTCAAGGCCTGACCTTTGACCGACTTACGTTCCTTGACCTTTTTCAGCAACCATGATGATGCTCTACGGGCGAACCAAGAGAGTCTCTCGCGATTCTTCTGCCTAGTAGATCATCATCAGTTCATACAGATTCATGTAGTTTGCCACCATACTCACCCATCAAGCTCGTAAATCACGACACCCGGGATAATAATTAATACAGGCAATCCCTGCTCTTCAACCTCCGTGACAAATACTTGTATTACATCGAGATAGTCCAGCAGTATGTTCGTATCAAGGACAACGACGGTCAGTTCCTCTGATAGAGGAGCCTAGGGGTGGCGTGCAAACAATCAGTGTGGGTTTGTTCACGGAAATGGGACAGGCTAGGCATGATGGCGTACCTGCATTTCGACATCTCTCAGAGTCAGGTTGTTTGAGAATTCGTCGATACTCTTCAGCGTTTCAAACAAATGCGTATTTGGGAGAGATGGCCCGGCTGCGATTTCGGGTAGTAAGGGAGATTTGAACTTGAATGGGTAGTAATGGACGATGGGATCCTCACTGTGCTTGAAATCCCCACTTCCAAAACTTTGATGTAGTGACAAAAGGTCCGAGAGCGACATCGAATAGAACGTACTAGTTGTTGGTTGAGTTGTTGCATTCAGCCGAAGAAACAAGCTTGCTCGGAGAATGCAGGAAGCGCGTGGAACAAAGACTACAATGCATTTACTATGATGTACTGACCTAGCCGGCGCGCAACCGAATTTATAATGACAATTCAACGACAGTAAACTCAGTCACCTCACAATTATATGAAATCAATTCAATCATGATGTATATGATATGCGTTTGTTTAATACATGTGATGATGCTCAATAAGTATTCCAATAAAGATGTGGAAAAGTCTATAATCCAACTCTCAGGCTGCAAGCGCCATCTTCTTCAAAGGCGGTGTTCCATTACTCTCCATTTTTACAGACAACCGACTGAAATCATCTACACTCGCCTTGCGCTTGAGCGTACTGCGTTTAGAGTCGGGGGACCGGGACTGGGAAGACCGTATACCTGCGTTGCCCTTTGGGGGCGTAGCTCTGGAAGCATCTGGCGTGCCAGACCTGCTCCGACTGGTCGTGTCTTGACGTAATCTCGAAGCCAAAGTATGCATCGAACTCATAGCTTCAGAATAGCATGTCGCATGATATATCTACGCCAGTGAAGAGGGTTATTGAAGTCCTTATTTCATGGACAAGCGGTGACGCACCTTCTCGTCCTTTCTGATAGCGTTCTTCCAGACCCACTCCTCATCATCCTCTAGGAACTCTGTCTTCAGAGTCTCTTTACATATGGGACAGGACAAGGGCTTCGCTTCGTCACCCGATAGCACAACAACGAACTGTGTGCGCAGCTCAGCATCACGTCGTGCTGCATCTACTGCAAGTGCAGCCTTATTGGTCGTGGGTCGAGGACCATCAGCACGACCTTTACCCTTAACATCCACACGACTTTCATGAACCCAATCCTGCGAAAGACGATGAGTATGTTTAGGGTACAACAAAAAAGTAAATCGTACATCAAGGTCAACAAACCAACTGCGACTGTGTCCACGGCCAAGGCTCTGATTTGCTTTACGGTTTTGTCTGAAGTGCATGTCAAGATGATCCTCCATCTCTTTCTTTCCTATTGTATCATCCGAAAATCTGATACCACACTGCTTACACTGGGCGGGTAATCGATCATACAACAAACGGTCAATATTAGGACGTTTTCTGCATTACCGCGTTAACACTAATCAGTAGCGAAAGGTATCAACCATACCTTGTAATATCAGCGTTCGTTAGCCTGATGTTCTGCGACAAAACTGATTTGCGATATGCTCTTGCAGCATCCCGACTCAAGTTTTCAGATGACGTTGATGATACAGCAATGTCCTCAGAAGTGGCAGGCGCCCCGGCACCAACGGGCGTACCAGTGCCAGCCACAATACCGGCCTTCAAAAGAGCGCTGTAAAGTCCAGCGATATCAGTTGACGGGGCACCTGTAGATTTCACGCTCGATAAAAGAGATGCAGAGTCGACCGGTTCAGTTTTAGGTTGATTAATGGACGGCAAGGCGTAAGATGTATAAGTAGTAGATGGAGGGTGTTGTGATACTGGAGGTGGAAAAGCAGACTGCGTAGCTTGGCGAGGGTATACAGGCTGAGCTTGGTATTGATATGATGTAGCAGTTGTTTGAGGAGCGGCCGCGGTGGGTTGAGGGCCTTGCGATAAAGATCTCAGCTGGGTCAGGATTTGACGGAGCTCATCTTGAGAAACACCTGCTTCAACAAGCTTGCGCAGCTAAATTGCTCGAGATAAGTGTACAGACAATGTCGACGCAGCATGATGCTTACCTGTTGCAGAATTTGTACATGCCTCTGTGCAGTGGTGTCCCAAGCATTTGATTGCAGGGTGCGTTCCTTCTGGCTCAGGGTAAATTCAAGTTCGCTCAAGACTTGTGCTCTCGATATCTGGCCAGACGTTGCCTAAGAAAGTATATTCAGTCCACTTAAACAGCGAGCTCATCAAAGTTAAACTCACTCCTGTTGGATTCGAATCTCCACCCCATATTCCACGTTCAATAGCAAGTTGTGGA
The DNA here is from genome assembly GCA_016800925.1 of Suillus spraguei. Taxonomy (NCBI): domain Eukaryota; kingdom Fungi; phylum Basidiomycota; class Agaricomycetes; order Boletales; family Suillaceae; genus Suillus; species Suillus spraguei. Next base: position 47,712 of record JABCPU010000019.1, read on the forward strand.
ATGACACCAAACAGTTCCTTGCCGGTCGGAGAGGCAGTTCGCCAGGTCAAAAGCATTTCTTCCATCTTGCTGCGAGTCGCCTGATCAACCTGCTGGTAAGTTTCCAGGAATAAACCAATGACGAAGGGAGCAAAATGGCGCGTATACGGGTCATAGACATTCTTCGATATCGCGTCGAGTAAGTAGAAGCCTGGGAGCTTAATCCACGGAGGAACCTAGCGATGCGAGAAAACCACGCCAAAAAGGAAAGCATGAGTCAGCTTCATGTCCATAATACAACCGACATCAGAAAGAAAAGTGTTGAGCTGCCACGTTGAGAACAGCGACATAATTCTCTTAGTAGTACGACGTCCTCCATCCGCCGTGCAGCGGGGCCACCAGGCCATGCGAGGATATCTTTACTCAAACTACGAGACAGTAACTAAATACATGGTAGAACCGCAAAGCGACGCAGCAAATTAACAGATAAGAGCCATGTGCCAACTACCCAACTGACAACAACATGCCATAAAAACGATATCAACGATGACTCACCCTTCGAATATGGGCCTCCAAACATTGAGCGACAATCTCAGCCCATTTTGAATACTCTTGAGCAATCATCGATAAGGTCTGAATGATAGGTCTGGAGTTAATGGTGAGCTCTGCCAGTCGCGTTGCATAATCACGGCGAAAAGAATTGGGATCCACAAAGTAGACAGGCGCGGGAGGTGGAGGCGGTTGCTGGTAAGGGTAAGCAGAAGATCCAGGCTGATGATAGCTTGGTGGTGGTGCATAAGCCACCTGCCCGTACATGTGGGGCTGAGAATACATGGGACAGTCGTTCTTTTTAAATTCTCAACGAAGCGCGAGACAGTCACCGCAAATGCAGCACGATCTCACCCAGAAAGTGAGAAGTAAAGATCTTGGTAAAAACACAAAACTCTTGAACGATCGACTGGCGCTAGAAACCCGTTTTTCCAATGGCGGTCTTACTCAGCCGTCAATGACAGACCACGAAGCCCAACGGAAACGATGATGGTGGTTTGAGAGAAGAAGCAGTGCGACAGACGGCTGACAATAGCCGCTTCTAATTAGACTTCAAACTCCGCTCGCAGTTGTCCGCCACTTCTGTCCACCCCGGAACATACACAGCCGCCCACCGACCTCAAGAAAACCAAAGATCGCAAGGTGAGTTCTTGCTGAATTCAGATGCGGCTCGGTCAGCCTCCATGATGTTGGTTTCTACGTTTCTGGGAGAAATTTGGCGAGAATTGGACGTCTGGATAGTGGTGGATTGACTACTCGCATCTAGGATGTCTCAATATCGAATGAAGTAGCTGACTTCGCACATAGATGCGGGACGTTCTCCAAACCGAAGAACTCGAGGTCCCTGAGGGTGTTTCAATTGAAATCAAGTCACGCATTATCAAAGTCACTGGCCCACGGGGCACCCTTACGAAGAATGTCCGTCACGTCGATATGGATATTCGGGTGTTAAAGACCAAGAAGAGCAGTAAGGTCACTCTTGCAGTGTGGCAAGGTGGGCGCAAGCACGTTGCATGTCTACGGACAATTCGAAGCTTGATTAACAACATGGTCATTGGCGTGACTAAGGTCTGTGCACCCATATGCAGAGCGTTTTTCACCGCTCACTAAAGACTCAGGGCTTCCTCTACAAAATGCGCGCTGTCTATGCCCATTTCCCCATCAACGCTATCATCCAAGATAGTGGAAACGCTATCGAGATCCGTAACTTCCTGGGAGAGAAGGTGAGTCCTTATTCACGGCGTTACTTCAGCTTTACTCAAGGCAAATAGACTGTACGACACGTAAAGATGCTCGGTGGAGTTTGTATTTCAGAGTCAAAGGCTCAAAAAGATGAGCTTATCCTTGAGGGCAATGATATTGAGAATGTTTCGCAATCAGGTGCATAATATCTCTGTTACTGATTAGATTTCAACTAAACTGCTACCTCAGCCGCCTCCATTCAGGGTGCTTGCCGCGTACGGAACAAGGATATCCGTAAATTCTTGGATGGTATCTATGTATCCGACCGCACGACCATCACTCAGGAATAGATGGGATGTGGTTTGTAAGGGGAGCTGGGCATTACACAAAATTCCATGTCACGTATGCATTAATCTCCATCAACCCTATGTTCTACGTATGACATCCTACTATTCATCGAGACATTTGCCGAAGTCGGAGACCACTGGCAAGGTATAAGTCAAACCCTGAACTCTCCAACTACATAAACATCTGGATGGTGCTGATGGTATCTTCTCCATGAACCACTTTACCATATATTCTAAGCGAAATGACTGGAACTTACTTGTAGCATAGGAGCACCCTGGAAGTGCAGGTCCAACTCGTCAGACAAAAATATGTTTGATTGAATACTCTCTCGAGTCTATCGTATGAATGGAATGTTAGTGCTGACCCTTCGCCTATAGTTTTCATATTCCTCTCCAAAGAAATTTACCAATGCCTTCTCTTCAACTGCTTCGAAATCAGTCAATGCATCCGCGACTGATATAATGAATATATACCTTTGATACGACGCGAGAAAAATCTCCACAAGACTAGCATAAAGCCGATAGAGCTAATAGGGTTTTGCAAAACCAGCTGAGTCCCTAACGCCCAGTAGAAAAATCCTGCGTATGATGGATGACGGAACACCCTATAGTCACTTGAGTATATGTAATGGCACAGTCAGGAAGATGTTCCACTTACGAGTATATACCATTAGTTACTAGTCGGTGCGAAGGCAGCTTGCGGAGAGCCACAATATGAGAAAAGTTAGTCGAAGCCTGGATCATTGCCGATGCACGAAGTGTCTGTCCGATGATAACCATGATCACACCTAGCGGAGATGTATTAGCTTCATTCTCTGGAACCAATCACAGCTAACCGATCGTCGAGATATAGTGGTAAGCCTTGAGCGATGGTTTTAGGTATAATATAATTAGATATTCCACCAGAGCAGACCCGTTGGCAATATGATACATAGCGCCATTATCAAGTAAAAACGCTGCCACATCATTCAGTAAATATCTCTCAGAGTTATCAAGACAAACATACAGTCAACGCTGCATTTATCACGGTTCCAGCCTGCTGTGACTGCAAATTCTCCCCAGTGGAAGCCAGACCAGGCAGCAAGGAAGAAGCCGAGTTGGTATGTGGCCCACCAGCGATCAGAGATGCCTCCAGTGAGAAAGAGTGTCAAACCAAGAGAAAAGATAGATCCTAATAGAAATGATATTGTGGATGCTGCAAGTGGCGTATTCGGAATATTTTCATGAGGTTGATAGTTCACGGGTATAGTTTCGAGCGTGTTCGTGTTCCTAGTGATAGAAGCGCGTTGTCGCAATCGGTCCTCAAATTTTCGAGGAGCGTCGGGAGACATGAGCGTTGTGAGGATAAAGGTACTGATAAGGCAACATTCAACTGCAAACAAAAAGGAAGGGGGACTGTTTGGTCTTATTAAATTCACAAGGCCATGCATCGAAGATTCAAAACCTTCCTCGGATTATTCCGTATACTGATCCGTAGGTCATGCTTCGTAGGGTCTTATGGTTACCACTGAGGGACCACCAACTGAAGTTTCTCAATCAACGCTTTTTGGCTACTCAGGCTCACCATGAGACTTCTCTTATTAGAAATATGGCGTTGGTAGCCCACATCGGTGCGTTCGTCAGAACCAGTCTTATAAACCACTCTAAAATAACACAGACTCTGGGAAAACTACGCTTACGGAGTCGATACTACACAAGTCGGCCTACCTGGCAGCTCCTGGCTCAGTTGACACTGGCAGCACTACGACAGACTTCTTGCCTGCCGAACGAGAACGCGGCATCACAATTCAGTCTGCGAGCATTCCAGTCCAATGGGACAAATGGACTTTCAATCTCATCGATACACCAGGTCATGCTGATTTTGGTATGGAGGTGGAGAGTGCAAGCCGCATCGTTGACGGGGCTGTCGTCCTCATTGATTCAGTGGAAGGAGTTGAAGCACAAACCAAGGGCGTTTGGCGACAACTGGATCGGTAAGTGCATATCTTATTTCGACAACTTACCCTTCTGAAGTCGTATTTAGATATGGTGTCCCCACCAGGCTTATGTTTCTGAATAAACTTGACCGACCGGGTGCTTCTTTCAGATCGTCATTGGTCTCACTGCTTACCCATAGGCTGCATCAAAACCCCATGGCTTTAGCATTGCCAGTTGCTTCCTTCCATCCTGAAGATTACGTGCGAGCAGAACCAGGCATTCAAGGGCTGGTCGACCTGGTAAAATGGGAAATTTGGAAATGGTCGGAGGACGGTCAATCTTCTATACAATCCCTTCCTAGAACGGTCGAAGAACTCAAGACAAGCGGCATGCTTCCGGCAAATCATCCCATAATACCGCACCTTGTGGCCGCTCGAACAACCCTTTTGGAAAACCTCTCGATGTATTCTGATGAATTGATGGAGCACCTACTCGCTCTGCCGCCAGGACCTTCATCGTATCTTGATGTCGAGGTGTCTGCAATCATGCCGCATCTTCGTAAAGCTACACTAAGCAATGAGATACTCCCTGTTCTTTGTGGTTCTGCTATGAAAAGTATTGGGACAGAATTGGTAATGAACTACGTTGGCGAGCTCCTGGCAAGCCCGATGGATGTTCGCTTGGACATGGAGTCAGCTGATGGACCACTGCGCCTCCTAGCATGGAAAGTGAGCTGGGATAAACGCAAAGGATGGATGACGTTCGTTCGCGTGTATTCGGGTAAGTCCGCTATGATTCATGCAGAGTATTGTTCATTGAGTGTGCTAGGGACCCTCAAGCGTCAGAGTTCTGTCTTCAACATTACCAGTGGCCAGAAAGAGAAAATTTCAAAGGTTCTTCTCCTATACGCTGCGGAAGCACAGGAAGTCGAGTCCCTGCCGTATGGCTCCGTCGGAGTCATCTTAGGCTTGAAGTTCACTCGCACAGGCGACACTCTTGTTGATGCTCGCCGCTCATCTAACTCACTGCGAACATCCCTTCGAGGAGTTGTTCAACCGCCCGCGGTTATGTCGGCCTCCGTCATACCCAAATCCCATTCTGACCTTGACCCTGTACAAGAGGCCTTGCACGCTTTATCTCGCACGGACCCTTCTGTTCGGGTTGATATGCAGGAGGGTCAATTACTTGTCCACGGATTAGGAGCCCTACATCTCGAGATAGTCGAGGGGAGACTACGGGACGAATGGGATGTTAATTTTGAATTGGGTAGCCGCCGGTCAGCTATCGTGAATCTCTGGGACCTGGGCTTAGCTCCAATGTAGGTAATTGGGCTACTGAAGTTGCAGGAAAACCAGTCACGATCAAAATCCTAATGACGGTGGAACCTCTCACTGACGACGAGCAGGGAGATCCGGTCTGGGATGGTAACATTGTCTTAGGCCCAAGTGGAAAGCCTATGTTGTCTCCAGACGCCTTCCGGGATCAACTGGATCCTATGGCTAATATCGCTCGGGGCTTGTCCAGCTCCTTATCGAATTCCCCGCATACATCCCTGCCGCTCTCTCACATTAAGGTCCATGTCATGGAATACAACCTTCCCCGCGACATCCCAACGTCCATTCTTGCCGGTGCTAGCTCCTCCATTCTACGAACTCGGATACGAGAAGCGGGAATGGGTCCTGTGTTAGAGCCATTCATCAAGCTCAAGATATCTCTTCATGAGGACACCATGGGAAAGGTTGTCAAAGATCTCACTGAAAATGGTGGCGAAGTTTTGGACCTTTCTTCCGACACGTCAGCTATGGACGGAGACGAAGTAGTTGCGTACTCCACGGATGGATTGTACGTCCCTCCAGAAGAACTATCACCTTCATCCGCTGCCTCTACGTCATCCAAGTTTTCAAACATCACCCCACGGCTCAAACGTACCATCTATGCAACCGCACCATTGAGCCGCATGCTGGATTACTCAACCCGTCTTCGTGCATTGTCGGGGGGACATGGTCTCTTCGACATGCTGAACGCAGGATTCAAACAAGTCTCTGAAGTACGTAGGTTGGAGATATTAAGAGAGATAGGGCGTGCATAAAATTATGGATTATGTTTAGATATCTAATAGACAATGTAGCCTTACTACGAAAACTCCCTCACCTCATCTGCGTCCCCGAATAATACCGCTCCATCCATCTCATCATCGTCATCTGCAGCTGCAACATGCATGCCACTAGCTGCATTGAGTGCCTGACTGAATATTATAAGATCATCACTGCCGTAGCCATCATCATCAGAATCGGGGGCAGGGTCATTAAAAAGGGGAACTGGAGGCAAGGTTTTTGCCCGAGGAAAAGGAGCAGGAGTCAGGCTTCTGCCTCTATCAAGCTCGGGCAAGAAGAGGGGCGTGCGGGCCCTTTGGTTGCTATTGCTAGGCACGAAACCAGGAGGTGCGATGGTCGAGCCTCTTGAGGCCTCGTTTGTCAAAGGCATTACAGATGGCGCTCGTGTGGCAGATCGAATCGGAGGCCATGGCTCCACGACCACACAGAGACAACGGCCAAAGATGTTGAAACCTTGGTATTTAAGCTTCAGTGCTAGCTTGTCCTTTTTGTCGTCTTGATCGTCGATCTCCATGAACGGTCGGCTTGGCTCAGAAGTAACGGCAATGGTTTCCGAATCAACAGTGGTTTCCATAGTAGATTCCAAGGACTTTTCCTCGTCTTCTTGTTTAACGTGGTTGATGTTTCAGCGCTGTGATCTATCACAAGGACATCGTCATCGCTGAGTTCCTCTACAGGAACCTCTTCTCGCTGGGTAGTCTCTGTTGGAGTAACCATTTCCACATCTAGAGGTTCGTCGGGACCAATGTCCACAGGGTCCTCGACGTCTTCACGATAACCCCAGACAGGAACCTTTCTCGTTCTCTGCGAACGTCGAGTCGTAGTAGGAGTTTCTCGAGAAGCCCCCTGTGTCTTATCCGTTTCACTACCACCATCTGAGAGGTTTATAACTTCCTCTTCTTCCTCTTCATCATCGCTATGTGCTCGAGATCTGCCTTTCGTCTTCCGTCTCTTGCGGCCAGAAGCTAATTCAGCATCCTTATTCTCCGACACTCTACTTTTTCTCTTCCCACGTCTGCTCTTCGACTTTGCCGACTGTGGCGGGGGTATGTGAACTTTGGAAGGAGGCGGGGGTGCTGGAACAAATGAACGCGTCTAGGAAGCGTCAGGGGGGAAAATACATTCCAGCCAGCTTGCGCGCACCTTAATGATTACATTATGTGGTTCCGTCTTCTGGAAGAAAAAGGCGGCCTGATAAGTCTCTGCAAGTGAGTTATAATACTCTGTTCGTAGTTTTGCACACATAAGCACCGCACCTCCCCGATGAACGTCCACCGCTCCCTTCTTTCCACTCGAAGCTCCGGGACCAAAGTGGATATCTTTCTCAGCCTGCAGCTTTGGAAGAACCCTGAAAATATCTGAGAAGCATTCACAAGAGCCACGACTGAACAGACTGACAGTGGTCGCAGGTCAGCCAGAACATGCTGTAACACCATGTCTGACATCCAGTCTACATGTCTTTCATCGAGATAGAGCTGATTATGACCGTCGTTAGAACAGGTCGTGTAGTAGGTACGGACGTACGCTTACATACAGAGGTATCACTGAACTTGCTGAAACGCGAAGGTAGTATGCATTCCGCACGCTAAACCCAGCCATGATAGACAAACTCAAGTTTGAAACAGCACTAGGCTGGCGTGTCCAACCTATTCTCTATTGCTAGAGCCAAACGCAGTCGTGAAGTGTTTGAGCCTCCGAGCTCGAAGCGGCAAGTATAGTTAATGCTTCAATTCACCAAGTTCAAACGTTCAAAACGCAAAGTGCTGTCACGTGTCACTGGCAGATAAAGGAAAAAGTTATCATTGATCAACTCAAGTCTTGCCGCTTTCAATGTAACGACCATCACAACAAAAATTCGCATACAATACAAATGACGGTCGAAATGCATGATTCCACGCTATTTTTTATCTGCAAATGCATAATACTTCACATGATTTTTCAGGCCTCGTTGATATCGACATCAGGTCCGGAGATGATGGCCTTGATGACCCCCTTGCCATCGGGGCTCTTGCCATTGCGAGTAGTTTCAAATGCCTCGCGCGCCTGCGTGAACGGGAAGCTATCGGAACTCTTAGCACGACAAGCATTTAACAGCTATCCGACAGGTAGCATACCGATGCGATACAAGGGGTTTGACGTCAACCTTGCCTGAAGTAGCAAGGGCTATAGCGAGAGGGTAGTCACCGGGCTTCATTCAACAAGGGTCAGGTAATGCTTCAGAGAGAAACAATGATAGAAAAAAAACTTACGCCATATCGGAAAGAGCCCTTGATGACGAGTTCTTTGCAAATGACCACAAACATGTCGATGTTGACATTGGGGTTACCCATGCCGACCTACTCACAATCAATCAGACAGTTCCTTCAGCGCTGTCGGTTTCAACTTACCTGGACGAAGGTGCCACCACTCTTGACGATCCGAATACCAGTTTGAATAGAAACCTCCGCACCAGAAGCATCCAAAACCAGGTCAATTGCCTGAGGTCCACGATCAGCGATTCCGAGCTTCTCCTTCATCGCCTGAGCATTGCGTATCGAGAACGCAACTCTCGATTCGTCCTTCTCCATAGGAGGAGGTAGGAATACGTCGGTTGCAGCATATGCTTTGGCAAATTCGAGACGACTAGGAACGATGTCGACAGCGATAACACGGGAAGCGCCAAGAGCTTTCGCGACGGCCATGCATAGAAGTCCAACCGGTCCACAACCAAAGACGGCGACGGACTGGTTTGACCGCAAAGCACCGAGCTTCGAGACAGCATGAACTGCGACGGAAAGAGGTTCCATCTAGAATAGAGTCAAATGTAAGTAAAATGCGATGCCATGTGGTTAACCGCTTACCATCGCTCCATCCTCGAGACTGAGGTTTGGTGGAAGTGGGTAAGCAAGATCAGACGGTAGGCGATAGTAACGAGCAAGAGTGCCATCTGTGGGAGGAGTAGCAGCAAAGATGACGTCGGGGCAAAGCTACTCGGAACCATCAGGAAACAAAACTGGGGCACAAAACTATCCTTACCTGGTAGCGACCCTCCTTGCAAGCTTCGCACTTGCGACATGTTGCGCCAGGCTCCATAGCCACTCGGTCACCCACTTTGACATTGGTTACGCTAGAGCCAACTACAGTTGAAGGTTCAGATGAAGTATTGTTCTAGATGAGAGGTAAACTATGGACGTACCTTTCGATACCACGCCCGCTGCCTCGTGACCCAGCACCTGGTAGCTAACGATGAGGCTCGGCCGTGGATCCTATCGAAACTGACATACCATGGGCTTCTCTACAACAAAATCCCCGATCCTTCCATGGACAAGAAAGTGTACCTGGTGATAACTTCGTATCCTAGTTCAGAACAATAAATAGGGGCGTACATCTGAACCGCAGATTCCTTGTTGTCATGTCGAATGAGCCTTGGGAGAAAATTAAAGGACAGAGGCTCTGTGAACGAACCTGTCTTCTTCACCTCTACAAGGACTTCATTGCGGTCAACTTCACAAGATAAGGCGATTTAGCGAGCGTGAGGGAACCAGGATCCAAAGATAGACTCACTCTCTGGAACTGGTTTTTGCTGGATTTCGACGTCCAGAACGCCCTTGAGCACGAATGATGGGTTATCAGACATGATGAGAAAAACAAAGTGGAGATCAAGGGGAATGATTCATTTGCAATTTTCAGACACCTTAAGAACTGACTGTAGGGATCGGACCGCGGCGTGCTTTTGGGCCGTACTAGACCCGTGACGAGTTAATGACAAGTAGTCTCCGCTAGTCAACCCTTTATGGGGCCAGATTCTGATAACTCATGACCAGTACCCGACGTCAAGTGATAGAACGGGTTCTAATAGGGACACTCACATCTGGGAGCTTATAGCGTGTTGCGCATGGATGTAAACCGTAAGCTCCCAGGTGTGAGCGTCCCTATTAATCATCGTGACGGTTCTTGTGCACACTCCGTTAGGACCCGTCACACCCAGGCGTCCCTCGATTCCGCTTTGCGTTTTGGTTGCTACCTTTTCAAAGTTCGAACTACAGGACGAAGCTGCTCGGGTTGCCGCCGCCGCGGACTACTGTCTCTGCATAGGATAATGTTTCTTGGACATTCCCTTCATCAGTCCCATACCCATCTCCCACAATAGACTAACAAGCTCAAATCATCGCTCTTCAACCCCATGCTCATAAGCGCACCATCACTCCCTTGCGTCCTTGCAGTTTATTCTACAAACCTACATCAACGTTGGTTGAGTATACCAGAATATGGATCGAAAAGATGTCGACATGGGATAAGCAAGTGCGTGGATACCATGTGACATGAATGAGCTCGGGTACACACCATACAATCGAGCGCATGTTACCTCGAGATCAGATATTGATATTCCTGTAGCGATTACAAGTCTTGGAGTCACACCATGCATCGAATGCTACCAGGTCTTGATATTAACCCTTGAGTTACATTTCGCCTGACGAAAACCGTAGGGGTGCAAGCAGGTGCCACCCTTTGCGTAGCTTAATTAGGAATAGAGCCCAGGACCTTGTTGTAGATCATCATTAGCATCAGCTTCTATCTGCAAAAAAACAAGCACGTAGCTGGCCACGCCAGTCTAACATGTTGCTTCATCATGGGTTGTGCGATCAAGGCGTCAGAGAAACTGCAATATAGGACGGTGAATGCTGCCTCTGTCGATCGAAAAGGTAGGGAGACTATGCCTCTCAGTTTTCCCAATCGAGAATATTTCCGCCAGTTCAACTAGTGATCGGCGATCATCGAGATGCCCTCACGCCTTTGAGTCTGGGGAATTAGTCGATGATATGCTCGTTGCCCGTAAAGAGAATAGCATATCTCAGTAGCACCGCAGACGTATGATACAAGCTGTTTTTCTGCAATATTCGTCAGGAAACATATATCATAGGAAAGTCCCCGCGATAAGAACGGAGGGAAATTGATATCTGAAAGCCGATTGAAGCACAGTGCGTCGAACATAATTCTTATCGAGAAACTCAAACGTCTATGTGCCATCGACGTAAAAGTTCATTGACTCACATTATGATCGATACCAGGATGATTCAGGTCTGCACCCAAAGGGAAGTTAAAGCCTTAAGAAAATCGTCGCGGAAGGAAGTCGTGTGAGCGGATAGTAAATAGTATATCGTGCATAATGCATCATTTGTAATCTATGCGGTATGGACGATTCAGCAGGTTGTTTAAAATAGTATGAAATAGGTTAACTTGAAGTTACCACAGTTCTGATAAGCGGACGAACTAGCAACTTGAAAGTATTATAAATACCACGAGACAGACTCGGCAGCAAATACTTTATTTTGTCGCTGGGAGAGATCTTGTCAAGTCTTTAAATGAGTCCAAGACATTGAAACAAACCAGCAGGAGCAATAGTAGCACTCCCGGCGGTCGACAAAAAAAATACGGAATACCGTGAGGTTGGAATCAAAATTGTTCAAGATAAGCTTCATCAATAGACGTAAATGAATAACATCCGCTCCCCGTCCCTCGCTAATGCCAGCTTGGTTTGAGCTACCACACGCATGACGAGAACATTGTGGGAGTTGGAGATCACATGCAAGTGACTTGTGATTTGGACTAATCGGGTATGTCGTCATTTCTCTAGGAGGAATACCTTTTCAGGTAACTTATGGCTAACATCGTCACCACCAAGTTGCAAGTGAGACCTCAGACAACCGAGAGTATAAAATCATGTACAATCCCTTTCTTATCCTTTGACACTAACCTCAACGTCGACTCATCAATCAAGAAGTACTGACGCTCAGCAAGTTCAACAATCGACTTCGAATTCACATCTCGTTTGGAACCGAACTTCGTTATCTTCAACATACTGATTAGCATCAATGGATTATAGCGAAGCCGCTCTCCCAAACTTCTCAGGTCAGATCGTCGGCAATGGTCGTTTCGAGCTTGTCGATATGATTGGTTCGGGCTCCTACGGAAACGTCTATCGTGCTCTCGATGCTCAATCAGACCCATGCGAACCTGTCTACTATGCAATCAAGTGCTTGCCAAAAACGGAACTCTCTCCTGAGCGCCTCGTATGCCAGAAACGTGAGATCTCATTGCACTCCTTAGTATCCAGATCGTCGCCACATATCTGCACCCTTCACGAGATCATCGAGGAAGAACTTTACATCTACTTCGTGCTCGACTACTGTCCGGGTGGGGACCTCTACACCGCCATCATCGAGAACCGTATCTACCAGAACAATGTCCCGCTCATCAAGAGGGCATTCGTCGAGCTTCTTGATGGTGTACACGCCTGTCACCAGTTGGGTGTGTACCACCGTGACCTGAAACCAGAGAACATCCTCTGTCGCCAGGGTGGGTTGGATATTCGTATCGCCGATTTCGGGCTAGCGACCAAAAGTCGTCTCAGTCAGGAATTTGGCGTGGGCAGTTCATATTATATGAGTCCTGGTATGTCCCGATATCAAATTGCACAGGTGCACTATCTGAAACACTGCATCCCAGAATGTATTAGTCGTGAGATGAAGTACCCTCATTACTCGCCACTTCACACGGATATCTGGTCATTAGGCATCATTCTTGTGAATATGGTCTCAGGTCGCAATCCTTGGCGATTTGCGACACCATCGGACGAGGGCTTCCTAGGATATCTCTACAACGTGGACTTCCTTCGCGAAGTCCTTCCCATCTCGAGACCTTTCAACGAAATCCTCAAGCGCATCTTCCGCCTACAACCGCTCTCGCGAATCACCCTTCCTGAGCTCAGAGAAGAAATACTCAAACTTGATACCTTCTACATGAGCGACGCTGAGCTCCGTGACGCGTCGGACAACGCGCGAGAAGCTGCTCAAGATGACTACTATAGGCGCGCCGCACCGTTGACGGGCTTGATATTCAATCAAGTCGTAGCCGACACAACCCTTGTCAACTGTCCATCGACGATATCCAACTTCCACTCCGACGGCGGTCCCCCTTATCCTGAGTGGGCTTATCGCCGCTCCGCGCCTACATCTCGACGACCTAGCGACCTACCGCCCGTGAGCGTCAACAGGACACCATCACATCTCCATATTCAAACCTTCAAGTCACAAGACTATCGACTTTACGAGTCACGGGATAACCTATCAGTCTGTTCTATGCGTTCAGCTTCTTCAGGGGCAGAGAGCGAGGGACCCATCACTCCGGAAACGCACGCCCATGAGCCTGCCATTGACGTGGCAGACTTGTCTGAGGGGCAGACACTTGATGAACCAATGGTTGCTCGCATACCTGTCAAGATGGCGTCAAAGCAATCTCGTCGGTTCTCGTTTCGTAACGTAGTTTCACGGTTTAAGATCTTCTGATTAGTACATGCTACAGTAGTCATACATACCCTAGCGTACATTAGTCTAAATCTGATTTGTAGTAACCAAGCCGTCGGATTTCTGATGCGATAAGCTAGGCAATTGCTGAGTGGGCTGTTCAGATGTTTTGGAAACCAAACTAAGTATTGACTACCCATTAGGCCAAAAAGATGAACCCGTGATAGACTGAGCGTCGACGTTTAGCCTTGATAGAATGGGAGAGTGTTTAGGCGTGTGCGACGATGAAGGGGTTTTATGTGATGGACTCCCATGTTCATGGGAGATGATGGGGAAGAACACAAGTGCTCTCAGGAATGTAAATGCTGGCAGATAAGCTGGCATGCCGTGGAAATTGATTAGATCTTTGATCGTAAACTCAGGGCAGGCGCAGACTCAGATGACTTATAAGGCGCAGCTCGATCGATAGCCTCTTCATTCCCTTCTTCCTACATCCATAACTCATTCAGAATGGTATCTTCAAGCGTCCTTGGTTTCCCCCGCATCGGTACATAGATCATGACTATAAGCTAGACCTATCTCACTCCATTGATAGGTGCAAACCGTGAGGTGAAAAAGGCTGTCGAAGCCTACTGGGGTGGCAAGATCTCCGCAGAGGATTTGCTCAAGGTTGCTGCCGATGTCAAAAAATCCAGCTGGACTAACCTCAAAGCACGAGGTGTCGACTTGATCCCCAGGTTGGTACTCTCTTCGAGATCGATGATGTTTATTTATCTGATAAATCTATTCATAGCGGAGAATTCTCCCTCTATGACCACGTTCTTGATCACTCTGCGGCATTCAACGCCATCCCTAAGCGTTACCAGGGTCTTGGGCTCTCTCCCCTCGATGTTTTCTTCGCTATGGGCCGTGGTCGTCAGGCTGGCAACGTTGATGTCCCCGCTTGTGAAATGAAGAAATGGCACGTGTCTTGGTTTTATTGTCCCTAAATGGTGTTGTTGATTTAATTTAATGTTTCAGGTTCGACTCCAACTACCACTTTGTCGTCCCAGAGTTGTCCGAGGAGACCGACTTCAAGCTCCTATACAATAAGGCTCTTGCCGAGTACAACGAGGCTAAGGAGGCCGGCGTTATCACTCGCCCAGTCGTTCTCGGCCCTATCTCTTACCTTATCCTTGCCAAGGCCGGCAAGGAGGCCCCTGCTACCTTCCAGCCTATCTCGTTGCTCCCTAAGATCCTGCCTGTTTACAAGCAGCTCCTGTCTGAGCTGAAGGCTGCTGGTGTCCAATCCGTCCAGATCGACGAGCCCATCCTTGTTCTTGACAAGGGTGCCGAGCTCGACAAGCAGTATGCGTCTGCTTACGGCGAACTTGTCGGTGTCGCTCCCAAGATCATTCTCACCACCTACTTCAACCGCTTGGACTCCAACATCAACTTCATCGCCAAGCTTCCTGTTGCTGGCCTCCACATTGATCTCGTCCGTGCACCCCAGCAGCTCGGCGAGGTCATTGCTGCCATCAAGTCCACCCCCATAATACTTTCTCTTGGTGTTGTTTCTGGACGTAACATCTGGAAGGCAGACTTTGCAGTTGCCATCAAGCACGCACAGACTGCCATCGCTGCTCTCGGAGCTGACCGTGTCATCGTTGCCACCTCTTCCTCTCTCTTGCACACCCCTGTCACTCTTGCTTCTGAGAAGAAGCTCACTGAGCAGCAAAGGGACTGGTTCTCGTTCGCCCTTGAGAAGGCGTCCGAGGTTGCCACCATCGCAGCTGTTCTCTCTGGCTCTCAAGACCCCGCGGTCTCTGCTGCCCTTGAGGCTAACAAGGTCTCCATTGCTAAGCGTCGTCAGTTCGAGTCCACTTCGGACGACGCTGTTCGCAAGCGTGTTGCTGCCATTACCCCTGACATGTACCACCGCAAGAGTCCCTTCGCCACTCGCAAGGATGTCCAGGCCAAGCACCTCAACTTGCCCAAGTTCCCTACCACCACTATCGGTTCCTTCCCTCAGACCAAAGAGATCCGTACTGCCCGTGCCAAGCTCGGCAAGGGTGAGATCTCCGAGGCTGAATACGACGAGTTCATCGCAAAGGAGATTGAGATGGTCGTTAAGTTCCAGGAGAAAGTTGGCCTTGATCTCCTCGTCCACGGCGAGCCTGAACGTAACGACATGGTCCAATACTTTGGTGAACAACTGAACGGCTTCGTCTTCACTCAAAACGCCTGGGTGCAGAGCTACGGATCTCGGTGAGCATTGATTAGAAGGAAAGTTGAATAATCGAGCCTCATTCTTTTACCAACAGTTATGTCCGCCCTCCCATCATTGTGTCTGACGTTAGCCGTCCTAAGCCGATGACTGTCAAGTGGAGCAGTTACGCACAGAGCGTCTCCACCAAGCCCATGAAGGGTATGCTTTCTGGCCCTGTCACCATCTTGAACTGGTCCTTCCCTCGTGACGATGTCCCACGTAAGCTGCAGTCGCAGCAGCTTGCTCTTGCGCTCCGTGATGAGGTCATTGATCTCGAAAAGGCTGGCATCAGTGCCATCCAGGTCGACGAGCCTGCTATTCGTGAAGGTGTAAGTGTCTTCATGTGATCAGATTAACTTGCTGCTAATCAAGACTCCTTAGCTTCCTCTCCGTCGTTCTGACTGGGATGAGTACTTGGAATGGGCTGTGGACACCTTCAAGCTCTCCACCGCTGGTGTGTCTGATGCTACTCAGACCCACTCTCACTTCTGCTACTCCGACTTCGGTGACATCTTCCCCTCCATCCAGCGTCTCGATGCCGATGTCATCTCTATTGAGTTCTCGAAGAGTGATATGAAGCTCCTCCACACCTTCAAGCAATACGGCTACTCCAACCAGATTGGTCCTGGTGTCTATGACATCCACTCGCCTCGTGTCCCCAGCGAGGAGGAAATCAAAGAGCGTCTCAAGACCACCTTGGCCATCATTCCCGACCACCTCATGTTCATCAACCCTGTAAGTGGAATGTCGAGTATTCGCTTTAAACTCACCACTTATACCTTTCTGCAGGACTGTGGTCTGAAGACTCGTGGCTGGAAGGAAACCGAAGCTTCCTTGGCCAACTTGGTTGCTGCCGCACGCTGGGCCAGAGCTAACATCTGATTTTCCGCACATTGCGCTTCAACAGCGCCCACAAAGTGGTTAAATTATTATGGCCCTTCTATAGGGGAACTGGCCTACACTTGACCTTGGGTAGTTGTCGCAAGAAAAAGAAAACAATGATGTCTGGCGACCTGTCGTCAACATGACTGGGCAACAGATAGTTGCTGCTTTGTGGGCCCGCAAAGTGCCTCGGGAGTGAGGTAGGAGCTTAGCGCGTCTGTGTTCATAGTAGTCGGATTTCAACAATCCTTAATGTATCGTATTGTGTTCCGTTGAATAAATGACATTAGCATGCAATATCCAGCGTCTCATAGATCTAAGGTATACCCGAATATACAAGAGTAAAGATAAAAAGGTATGATAGTAAGTCAACGAGTCATCAACCGTCTATTTCATCATGAGCTTCGTCATCTCTTCTACGATAGCAGGCGATACTGGAGAAGTAGTGATTGTACCACTATCATCACGCTTCTCCGGAGACATGCCATTCAAGGTATTTGTACCGGGGTGATTACTAGGAGAATTTGTCGAAATATTTATGGACGGCACGTGCAAAAGATCATTGTGGTTGTTTATCGCAAGCGCGGTTCGTAGGTCGTTTTCGATCTTTTCCGTGCGTCTGGTCAGTCGGCCACCTCGCCAAATCAATATTGCCGAAATTATCCCGCACAAAAACGACGCAGGAATGAGTGAACCTGTAGTCCACGCCGGTCGTTCAAATCTGTCGCGGAAAGAATTAGCTCGACACAAATTAAAGCTCAGAAAAGAGTTACCGGTTCATAGACCACATGCAACTCGACAGTATGACCTAAGCGCCAGTAAGTATGCGTAGTTTCGCTTTTCACGATATTTACCTGAAAGGCAGAATTTCCATCGATGAAAAGACATATCCAGAGTGCGGTACTGTGATACGTATTGCGATATGAGCAGAGATATAACCGAAGTCAGAAGGACGCACTTGATCGGAAATGCCTTCGAAATAGTGTCAACAATGCATCGTCATAAAATAGATATGAAAGAACTTACTTGGTGGGTCACAGTACCGTGCGGGCGGTACCATGTCTGACTCTCGCGAAACTTGACCTGTTCTGATCAAAGAAGTGAGCGATGCCTTTCATGAGCCACCACAAATTTAAGTACGTACGATGATGCAAATCCTGTTGTTCCCGTTCAGTGAGAACATGGACGAAGGTAGGGTCATAAGCAGGATCGGGCAAGTCATCGACGTCGGATAGTTGAGGGAGACCGTTTCTAGCTCGTAGCTTCGTTGTTCTATGCTTGTAGTGCCAAATTTTACAGATTCCTGTTTGAAAAGTCGGTTATTTCCTTCAGACTAAATATCACAGGGGCCCACTATAGGTGTCGAGAGCACGCGTAGGGATCAGGCCAATACCAGTGATAGTGAATAAGCCTGATAGAAATGATGATGGAAGTTTAGGGGAAATAAATAATGACGGACCACACACGATCTGAGAGCACACTTCAACCCAAAAACCTTGAGTGTTTGCATTATGCAAATTAATCCACTTCAGTAAAAATAACACAAGCGCAGCCCCCCAGAACACTGTAAAAGGTCAGTATCCAAGAATAGAACATAATATATCTCTGTACCAACAAGAAAACCGTAAATGCCCGTTATGATCTGCAATCAATTAGTAAGCCACCAATAAATTGTCTCGCTATACAACGAACTTACGCCTATCGCTGCGAAGAGGATGAGCATCGAAACGCAAATAACTGAAGATACACTGACGAGTTTTCAAAAACGACCAAACACCCTGCAGTGTACGCTTGACCTTGGATCGACCGGTCAGGACGTCTTTGACATGTCTGTCTAATGATTCGTCCATGCCATCAGATTCAGATTGAGCATGCCCAGCTGATTCCATGTCACAGCCTTGTCGTTCACTTGGATAAAACAACGCAATTACTGGTTTTCGAGAGTAGAAGCTCGATGGAGGGCTGATACAATCGTTAAACTTGATTGACCCATTTGAACATGAAGAACACTCACATTAGAATAGAATTGGCGGCATTGGCCAGACTGGATACAGTAGCGACCTGAGGATCTGGAGGTATAAGAACAATGTAACCTAACACCGAAAGAAATCCACTGATACCGATTGCATCCAAATGATCCACTATATCATCATGAACAATACTTTCATCGAGCTGCTGACTTTGCTGCACTTCGAGTGCGCTTTTTACGATACTGGGTGTCCTGACGCCAGGTTGGCTGTGGGTTGAAATGTTGGTCTGAAAAACCTGCAACCTATCCCCGATGGTCCCATGACCGTCTACAGTAGGAGAATCGTGACATGACAGCGACAGAGGTGACAGGGATGGCCTGCGAGAGGCTAAAACGTGCTCAACGACCTTACTTCTAGACCCAGACCTTTCGCGGTTAATGGGAGGGCGGGAGACAGACTCGCACACCCCACTTGCTGTGTGGCTCCTCAAACGTTGCTTGTTCCCCGGAGTAGAATCCACTTGCGCGTTGTGAGCATTAGTAGGTCTGGGAATGCTGCCCATACTTCGCTGCCCGCGTAGCGTGAGCGCCTCGTTATCATTGTCGAATCTGGCGGGGAGGAGAACATATGTGGATGGAGTCCTCCTTATCCTGATGGAAGGCATGGAAGA
Organism: Suillus spraguei; assembly: GCA_016800925.1. Taxonomy (NCBI): domain Eukaryota; kingdom Fungi; phylum Basidiomycota; class Agaricomycetes; order Boletales; family Suillaceae; genus Suillus; species Suillus spraguei. The sequence goes on from JABCPU010000019.1 coordinate 66,853, forward strand.
GTTGTACGCCTCTTTCTTGAAAGGCAGAACTTAGAGTAACCTCTGGAGCCATTACCGTAGCGGCGGGGGTGAGAGTATTAATAGCAATAGGTTCGTCACGGGATCGATGGGGCCTGGCCCTGGCTTGATACGTGTATACAAGGAAGAATGATAGTACATAGATAGATACTAGATACTGATTAAATAATGATACTACCATAGTACCAATAAGTAGGCGAAATAAAATAAATAAAAGAAAGCAGTAAGATATCCATCATTAGGGACCTTCTTTGGACGCTGCAGAGTCAGTATCACGAGACTGACGTCCGGACTAAACAAAGAAATCAATAGCCTGCAGCGAGTCAAGCAGAATCACTTGCATCAGGGCTATTGTCCAGGCTCTTACTGCGACTAAAAACACTGAGCAGCCGAGCGCGACTTGACGGACGATTAACATCTAGCACAGTGGGGGCGGGAGTCGATTCATCCGTGTCAGTGGGCTCGTCCGTGAGGGACATTCCGATAAATCTACTAGGGTCGACACCACATGAGGGTGATGTCCTCGGTCTCGCCGGTGCAGCTGTCGAGTTGGTGTCTGTGTATTTGGTTTTTGACTTCAGCATTTTCCGAGGGGGTTGAGGATCTAGCTGCAAGACACTTCTGGAAGCTGTTAGCTTCGTCTTTGAGAATAACTCTCGAGCCACAGGGAAGACCGGAACCAATGGTTGATGCAAAGCTATCCTGACCCAGCCTTTCCACGTGAGATCCGATGGGATAAACTGATCAACTAGCTCTTCGAACTATAGCGCTGAACTTAGTCGGCAATACTGAACACAGATAATGAAACATACACTCCAGGTCTGGTTTCTGATCTCCAACGCATGAGTTCGAATGCGCGCATCACGGCATTCAAAAGATGAAGCCTTCATGATGCTTAGCAGTAACTCCAAACTAAGAAATTGGCGTCAGCATCCTCGTGCGCAATCGTTCCCTTGTGAACTAACCTGGAGATCTTAACAAGCACGAAGTTTTTTTGCGAGGAGCGCGTTTTCATCTCATCAAAATCGGTCTTGTGCTCCGATGATACCTGTCGTACTATTGGGTGCCTATGTCGACGAGATTCATCCAGCGCATCTGCTGTCAGAGAATGCTGATTGGATTGTGTAGCAGGAAATGGCGTGATCATAGGGTCTACCGCCGCACTTCGTAGATCTGTGAACGACCTTGAGGAGCCCAACTTACGTAAAGGAGGAGTGAGACTGGTGGAATCCAGCGATGAGCGTGACTGGTGGAGAAGTTTGGAAGAGTCCAATGACGCTCGGGATCTGGGGTAGTGCGTATCGCATGTAGCTGTGGTGTCGGTGCCACTGTTCCTGCTTCTCCGCGCCGGCCAAACATATTCCATGATTCGCTGACCGAGATTGGCGTCCAGCTGGAGTCTGATTGGATGGAAATCAAGCTGAAACTTTTCATAGATAGTAATCCCCCCTACAGGGGCAAGCACTGCCCAATCAGCATCAAGAAAGACTCCTCTCTGAAATGTGTTCTGTCAAAGAGAGACCAGCGAGGTGAGAGGGCGTACCTTGCACATGGGGTGATTAGATGGGTCCTCAAATTTGGAGACAATCTCAGGCCAAGGGGCATGAGGAGAACCGTCAAATGCCTGAAGGTCTCCCACCATGAGATTAGTCGTTGTCGAACTATCTTGTTTACTGAGCCAAGAGAAATCGATGTCGCGGACTGCGAGCTTTGCAAGAAGTTCTTGATGATCATCCAGCATTTGCCACGAAATTTCCGAAGAAGAAGCTAGAAGCAGAAGCGCTGACTTCTGGTCTGAGCGCTCGTCGGCTCGATCCTGCGCTAACTTGATGGCGTCGAATATCAGATTGAGTTCCTCAGTCAGAAGGAAGATGTGGGCCTTGAGCTTAATTATTTCGAGCCTAGTCTCTGAAATGGCCGATAGCGCATGATTTTCAGCATCTCTCCGCGTCTCAAGGGCGTTTCTGAGACGACTTTGTAGGTCCGAGACAACGTTTGCCACGGATGTAAAGTCTGTAAAATCGTAGGCAAAGAGCAAAGCCTCAAGTTTCTCCAACCGAGTTTTGTGGGCGGCATCGGAGAAAAGTATGAGGTTTGTGATAATGTTAGATATCGATTGGAAGTGACGGTCGCTGGCAGAAACAGTGAACCGAGGAACACGAATTTGGACCAGATCCTGTCAGTGTGTCAATAAAAAGCAGAAAAGTTATACACGCTAGTCTCACTGTCTCGTTCTGTAAATGAGCATATTTGCCTCGACGATGCTCGTTGTCCGGCACAGTCCGAGTGACCGATGTTACGTTGTTACGCAGACGAAGGCGATTAAACCGATCATACTGGCACGTAGCATTTGTCTGGGGGACTATTCGATCGAAGGTGTCGCTCTCACAACGGTAGTCGATGAGAACTTCCAGTGGCACACATCCGTCGCCACAAGATGCCAAGTTTACAGGACAGAATGTTTGGAGACCATCCAAAGACATGTAACTCCTGTCATAAAGTGAGGCTTCCGATACAACTACCCAAAGTCCGAACGTTACCTAGTCATGATGGTACCGCTGACCGGGTCCTCCAGGTTGGACTTATCCATGATCGTGAATGATTGTAGCTTAGCCTGAACAGCAGCTAAGACAGAAACGGAATCAGTATTTCCTTCACTGCGCAAAACGATCTGAGGCTTCAAAAGCAGGCAGAAATGGCGTTTTTGCAATGCCACTCCTTCGTCCCAGCCAACAAGAGGATTGATGGTACCATCTCCGTCCACGACGTCATCCGCAACCTCGATTAAGACATCATTGCGATCCCGATTCAAGATCCTTTTTAGAACAGTTGCAGCAGTCTGAGCCGTGTTCACGGTGCCCTTGAGCTTCTCACGATCGGTCGGGGGCGCAGTTGATAATACAGTTTCAGCCTGGTCCCTGATGAACTTGACAGCACTAGAAGCCATAAACGATCAGGGGAAAGTCAAGAATGTATGTCAACAACGAATCACGGACCGTGTTGCCATGTGATACTCAAATCCCTGTCGCGCCTTTGAACAATTATAGTACTGTAGCATGACCTGTAGATTGTAATGAGCAACAAGATCGGAAAAGTATACCAAGAACACCGGACATCACGGATGGAATCGTTCATGAAAACCTTGGGGGCATGAAGTTGGTAGACATTCTCAAATTCTGCCCATTCGTCAGCCTCGACAGTCTCAGAAGGCATATAATAGTTTTCAATATTGCTGCTCCGAGAACCCGCGTGAGGGATTTCGGTCATTCGTAAATGATTCACATAATCTTGTAACAGGGCCATCATCCTGTGCAGAGAAGTTGAGGTCTGGTGTTTTACTTAGTATATTATTGCTTCACAGAGGAAGATTTAGATGTACTCCTTCCTTGGCATGAGGGTTAAGGGTGGCAAGGTCCCGGAGTTGCGCGATTCGATGATTAGCGAGGTCAATTTCGATCTGTGGAACAGCTACATTCGGATTATCAGGCACAAGAAACGAGTAAAGAAGCACTTCAAATAGCTTACACGACTCGCTCCCAAGAAGACATGTGTGCGTATCCTCTACACCAAATTTGCTACCCTCCATAGCCCCAGAAGTGGCGTTTTTCTTGAAATAAGTCAATCTGGAACAAAGCAACAATGGAAGGAGTTGTATATCTGGTTTATGTTTAGAAGACCAATCCGTTTCCACGAAATCGTCGACATCAATCCAGTCTGAAGGAGTGATTGTTGGTAGCGGTTTTGTGGAGTTATTGGCGTCCCGATTGCCTTCGAACGACAAAGGAATGGCTTGCTTCAAGGGCTCAGAAAAGGTGGCGAGCATGGCACGAAGGTCCATGTCTTTCATGACCACCTCCGCCGCATAGAAGGGTTTATGTCGCACAACCTTAATGCTATCCTGACTGTCGCCTGGAGCAATGGATTCTTGGTCTCTTTGGTGCATATCTGCTTGGAAATGTCCAACATTGGCCTTAGTGCCCACAAAGGAGGTGGTTCCAGAAACCCAGGAGTCTCTCGTATCATCAATGTAAACATGAGATATGAATAGGCGAGGCACCACTAATCGGTACTTCATAGTCGCAAGGTGGCGAGCAAACTTGGGGGACACTGTTTTGGACGGATAGTACGAGCCCTGTCTGACTGGCAAGGACAAATTGGCGTCGAAGAGTGCCCACCAGGACCAGAAATGAGCAAACGCGTGTGGTGTCAAATGGAAACTGCTCGGGCTGGATGGATCGGTGCAGGTATGCGAATGCAGGGAAGATGTCAAAGACACGGATAGGTGGATGAAGTCTGATCGGAAGCCCTTATAGGAGTCGTGAAGTGTCTAAAGAAACAATCAGCGGAAGGAGGCAATCAGAAGAACGAACTAACCTGGGGACGTATGTCCGTTCTCGTAGTCACAAGCTGTACATCATAATGAGGCCGGAAGGTGAAAAAGCGGCAATGACGGTCGAAGGGGGAACTAGGGCAGCAAGATGTACAATCTTCGCTGCTGCAAGACCGTTCTAAGATGACACCAACTCCAAAACGTACACCAGAGCCAAGTTTGGCACAAGTTTTAAGGCAACCAGGCGCGGCGCGGTATACTTCACTGGTGTCCGGCCTGTTTTGAGTAGCATCCCACTCGCAATGAAACCTACTCTCGGTTTTCAGTCAGTTTCGTTGGTGTGAATTGAGACGACATTACTTTGGAATGATGATAGACATGGTATCACTTGATACCTGAATAAGTTCATTGACGTCGTTCGGAAACCCAATGAGTAATTTGGAATTTCCTTTCCAACACAATCCAAAGCCAGCACCTTCATCGTGAAGGATGTATGGATCACGTGTACCTAGCGCAGTAACATAAATCAAAATATATGATAGATGACGATACCTCAAGCCGTACCTTTCATGTAGAGCCTGACCTCGTTGGTGAATGACACTTCGATGGTCCAGTGAAAAATGAGCCTCAGCTAAAAACAAAAATCAGATCCATAAACAGCAGTGAAAATAAGTATGGGACGTACCTTGTCCCAAAATCCAATGCTGGGAGACGGATCACGCGTTTCTGATGTTAAGCTCTCCAAGACCCGAACAAGATCTTGAGTAGTTGCGCTGTAGCTCACGCCCCAACCAAATGCTGTTACTCCATCAGTCATAACTTTGACAGTGGGGTTAGCGTATGATTTGACAGGCATGATGGTTTTAGGAATTTCAATAATGAGAGGGCTACTCGGAACGAAGCCACCTTGAGCCCCGCCGATGGTACAGGGAATCCACTCGACAGATTGCGATGGTCCCATGTCCTCGGAAATGACCAAGTCAGAAATGAACCTCAGGACAGGCAGGTCTTTTCCTTCACAATGAAACGGGATGTACAGGAGTGGCAACGGATAGTCTCGGAGCGTGACTCGAAGAGATGTCAAGGAAACATGGAGATGCATTGGAATAAGGAGCGTGTAAAGGGTGTCCTTGGGGATGCCCTGGCCTTGAACATACAAGAAGTCAGGTAGCTGTTCCGATGGAAATGATGGCTGAGAGAGCTGTAGCTGAAATCCATAAATGACAGCGCGGAATAGGGGTGGTGTATGGTGGCTACCGGTGACATTCACGAGATTAGGGACATTAGTCGGACGCCTCAATGGATTTGGTCCTCGGAAATCTCGGTGGAAATTTTCTTCTTTGACTGCCCTTTTTTGCCTACGTTGTTTATGTCGCAGAAGCCAATCGACAGAATGGAGCATGTGTAACCTTTCCCGGGCCTCATGAACCGAAATAGAATGACCCGCGTCAAACTGGTAGTCTGAGCTGAATGCAGTGTTATGTGACGGCGAAGTGTCAACTCCTTCTGCAGCCAATATTGCGGCAACTTTTGCGTCAAATGCATCTTCTCGCTGAATGCGTTCTTTAGCAGCGTCAAGGCCAATTCTCCAAAGTAACCCGAGCTGAGATTCGAAGGGGTCATCTGCTGCCTCCAAGCATATGGCACGAATGGACACCGAGATGTTAGGCACAACCTTCGGACCTTCGGCCTCTGGGAGAGGGAAAGGAAAGTATGCGCCTGTGGTGACTATACGATGTATGTGACGCGAAGCCTTGATTGTCAGGGTAATAGCAAGGAGTAAGTCTGCGAATACATATCCTGAAGGGACTGCGAAGCGAATACTGTCCCCTTCAATCAGGATAGCGTCGTCAGGTTTACCTCCATAGCTAATTGTGCACCTATGCAAACGCCCAAGTTCCTCCCATTTACCTTCCTCTATCTCCTTCCACCGATGCGGCTTTGCAGGCATCGGAACCCAGAACACGAATGAATTAAAGCAGCACTCTGCATTCCCAAGGCTGACGGTCGCCTCAAGGTAGTTGATCCGTGTCACAGGTTGTTGTTGCCCTGGTAAATTCCACCGGATCTGCAATACCTTGACCATTCCCCGGAAGCTCAAGCCCAGGGCACGCGAACCACTGGACATTTTTGCAGGTCGTAACATAGGTATTATGTTCTGTAATACTTGGAGTGCAAGGAGGGAGGCAGTGACATGACCCAAGTCAAAAGAAACCCGGACTTCATCGACGGTTGCAGATATAGAGTGCGTACTACACTGCAAAATCCCCGGATTTTGTAACCTGGTCCCTCGGGAAGTGACGTCGATCTCCGTTCTGTGTAAGAACACAAACTGTTTTCCCGTGAATGCAGGATCGTCTTTCTCAAAGATATATGGGTCGTCCATCGAATATGTGTCAGCAGCAGCTGAACGCAGAGACGTGTTCCACATAACCAATTTCCCATAAGCAACACTTTCAGTGGATGCCACAGAAGCCCTTGCGGAAACCAATGCTTCTGCGAGGTAGTCTGCAGGAAGATATAGCTTATGCCTGTTCTGCGCACGTTCACTCGCATTGTCTACAGACTGAACTTGTTCTGGATGCATGGAACAGTACCGCGTTGCTATGCCTGTGCTAAACGCGACACCACATGTGACATCGCTTTCAGCGTTGGGATTGATATCTTGACCTGTGACGAAAAGGACCAGCCGAGCAACAGACAGAGACACGGCGTAACCCAAAGGCAACACGAAGGGTTTATCAGAGGGCGTAGGCGTGCTCTCCTTCACCAGGAGCAAGGGAATAACGGTAATTACAGCAGCCACAGACTGCGGGTGCCACAATTCCAATATGATCCCTTCTGTGTAGCAGTGTAGGTCGAGGAAAAGAGACTTGGTGCGCAGCAAATTGAATGCGGTTCGTTCATCATCAATAAATTCTCCTACGGCAGTTAACTTTCCCTTGGCTTCAATTGCTTCGAGGGAGAGCAGGCTGTCATACCCTTCCGAGTTCGGATTGTGTGCGGAGAACCGCCTTGACGCTCTCCGCGAAAGAGAAGTAGTGTTCATGTTCAAGAAGACAGGTTCCATATGAAAGTCCCACTGCAGTATCATGTACAACCCAGTCTGATCAGAGAACGCATGACCAGAATTGCATGTGATAGACCGCTTCGTGCGGAACGTCGACGTGCAATGTGCATTAAGACCTTTGGACTCCAAGACTAACGAAAATGGCGTCTGAGAGCCCATTGCATCCACACAGATCAGACGTGCAGAAAGGCGCCCAACTTCAATATTGGCGATAATTCGGGGGATAGGTGACAAGGTCTCAGGGAGTGCGGGGGACGCGCGGGGAGGAGACGATATTGATTGGCTGCTTAATAGTTGATGTACCACATCCAAGCGGTCCGTAACAGCAAATTCAGCGAGTGTGAGATCCATCATCAACAAAGGCCGATTTGGATCACCCGGTGAAATATGTTGCAGGGACGAAGGCCATTCTAATGCCGTGAAGGACGCATCTAAGGTACCGACAAGAAGCAGCTGGAGGCCACTTGTAAAGACGTTACTGATTCTGCTGAGGGCACTTTCCCTGATTTTGAGTTGCAAGACGTAAGCAGATGAAGTAGGCGAATGCTGAGATCCGAGCCAAGCGCAGTGCGAAGAGTTGTGATTAGGGTCGCTTGGACCGCACACGCAGGATAAATCCTGCACAGAGGCACTGTAAACATCTCCTCTGAATATTTTGGTGACGTTGATTGAATATATGTCCACTTGAATCTTGGATAACAAGGACAATAACTGTGATGCATAGTTGGATGATGAACCTTTATCTCTCGTCAGGATCTATATTGGCTTACCATGTGAGACTTTCTCTTGCGAAAACGAGCGGGCGGCAATGAAAAGTGAGGACGATTAAAGGACTCGGGTGAAGCATTAAAATATTGAACATCGACACAGCTACAGATACGCACTGCAGAACTACTTTCACTCGAAAGCATAGGACTTTGAAGCGGAACCGGCGATGTTAAGGGTGAGGTAGGAGATTGTGTGTTATTGGTTTCCAGGCTTGCAAGGATGGATTGCCAACGGTCGATGGAGATATGGACATTCGGAACGCGCAAAGTAATCTCGACACTCCCCGCTTCTATCTTCCCGTCTCTTGGACTGAATCGAGCAGCCCCACTGAGAGTCACTGTCTCAGATAGACACATAATGGGTTCGCCGCACAGATGACCTAAAAATAACAGTATTAATGACATTCATCGATTCTAACCATGGACACTCACTATGAATAGGGGTGTCACCAATAACTTTATTGACCATCAAATCAAACGTTAAGGAGGCTTTTGTTTGGCCCAGTGTGCTATCCCAAGCATGTCTCCACGTACGCTTGAAGCCCATCGCAAGCCGAGACTTCCATGCTCCCATGGCCAACGCTGCAGCAGATGGTCTATGGTCCCCTTGACCATTGATTTTGTCGGAATGGGGAACTGGGACCTGGAGACGACTGAAAGTGAGATGCGCATCTAACTCTACTCCTTCAATGACGAGTTGGGCATCTGGGATAGCTGTGTGTGTGATGACAGCTGATTCAATTTCCAGACGAAGGGCTTGGGTTAGACTAGGGATGCGGTGGATCACCTGATTCAAAATAGATGTGACAGAAATGCGAATGACAGGGCGGATGATCGGGTCGAACACCCAATATACAGTTGAGATGATGGACCATAGATGCAGAGCCAGTGGGGAGGGCGACAAGTTCACGAGAGTGATTCTACGCCTGTGCTTAGTCCGAGCGGGTGGTTCACGAGATATTTTCTTGATCTCAATTCTGAGACCCTGAATCTGGAATAGTATTCCTCTGGGCTTGCCCTCCTCAGACGAACGGAAGGAATACCCAATGCGTTCGATATGCCACGTACGACTTCCCCGACGAAAGTATAGACCGCGAATCGAGCGAAGACTAACGCTCCGCACGCGTAGATGATTGGAAAAACGCATGACGACGTAAGGAGCGATATACGCCCTCACAACAAACAGAAACACGACCACTGCAGCGAGGGAAGACACCAGCGTGAACCATGACCACAAGCTAGTCGGGCTAAATTCATAGAACCAGAGCGGGAGAAAAACCATGCCAAAAACAACACTAAGACGATACCGCAGAACTGTTCGAATCATCGACACGCTCTGTGGGTAGGACACTTGTGATAGAACAGAGAGAGTTAGGAGGGGCGGCCAGGAATGAAGGTGGAAGGAATGTCGGAAAGGAGAGGAAGATTCAACGATTACTATGTACTAGCGGAACGTTGTCAACGCGTAAACCTCGAGTTGATGATGTAGTCCTGGTCGTCCAGCTTTACCGAGTCGTAATTGCTCAAGTCAAGAACCAGCATGGTGCCATAACGCAATGGCGCACAGCCACAACTATCGAACATGTCACTCAGGAATTCATGCAAACTAAGAGCGCTGATAGTACAGATTCATGAAGGCCTACTTGCATAAAGAAAGCAATGAAAAGAGTAATGGAAATATTGCAGTATGGCATATCATATATCTGATGTCGTCAACCCACCCAGCTCCATGATCCCAGCGTCCTCTACAATTAGAATACCATCTGATGAGGGAACTGACCCTTCGACAGGCCAAAGGTAGCCTTAAGATATTTTGCAAGGTTCTCCTGCTTCTGCACGGCAGCAATGACAGCCTTGTCGACCTCCTTTTGGTCGGCAGACTTGGCCTCTGGAAAGGCCTCCTTTGCCTTCGGCCTGCCCTCCTCGAAGAACTCAGCCTCTGCAGAGCTCGACTTGGTAGCGGGCTTTGCAAAGTAAGTATCGTTGATCTTGGCATCGACCTGATACATGTACTAAGTTTGGCAATAACTCAGACTTGCTCTGACGCCATCCACGCACCTTGAATTCACCAAGATCAACCTTGGTGGATGTGGCAATAACATATGCTTGGTTCACCCGTCTGAGGGGAACGCCGTTGATCTTGTAAGGTCCAGTCACTAATAACAACCCGCTATCCAGCTGCTTCAAGAAAACCACTCTCTTCCCTCTGAAACGGCCCGCGAGTAAGATTAAGACGGTACCAGGGACGATTGTAGGGCGAAGTTTGGCAGGCTTTGGCGACTTTCGGCTCTTCTTTGGTTGACGCACATCTTCTGCAGGGTAGAATCGGGGTGCTTTGGAGGTGGGTACGAGACGCGTGCCGCTGTTTTTGTCGCCGCCCACTGTTACTTCCTTGAAGGCGGGAGTCTCTGCGGGTGCGGGCTTGTCGGATTTTTTGAGACCCTTGTAAAGACCACGGCGTGAAGCAGCCTGTGAGCGCGAGAAGCGCCCAACGCCGGGTGCGAGTTGTCTACTGCGGGCCATCTAGAACGATTTGAGTCAGTTACTGCTTAAGAGTCACATCCATGGGGCGGGATAGTCATCCAACTCTGATCTCCACCAAAATCGACGATCTATGGGATATATATGTCCCAAGACCTTCTAGCATCCATCCTGAGATCAAAAAACGCAAAAAATCGTGCTCACAGTGTCAGTCTTGAGGATACTGTCTGTTGAGGCGTCCGTCTATCGATATTACGAGGTACAGAGACCGTGGTATCGGAGTTCACAGCGTGAGAATTAATTCTACATTTGGAATGGTACCGGGCTTCCCTCGATAAAGCATGCAAGACAGCGCTGATAATCCGATTTATACCATAATCTTCATACCCTCACTGACGATGTCTCCAGATATACCTGAAGAAGGTCAGTTTTATTTCCGCATTGCATCGCGCACTCTGACTAGTGTCAAAGATTCTAGATCAATCGTTTGGTTCGATATCGACAATACATTATATTCTGCCAACACCAAGATTTCCCAAGCTATGGGTCAGCGCATCCATGGTCCGTCAGTGTCTGAATTCCCTAAATACCCTGAATGATCAATATGGAAAGAGCAGCATACTTCCTCACTCTTGGGCTCGATGATAACGAAGCCTCCGAGTTGCATCACAAATACTACACTCAGTACGGACTTGCACTTCGCGGTCTAACACGGCATCATGACATAGGTAGGACCTATGCTGCGAGCACTAGCTGCTGAATAGACATACGGCTCTAGATCCCATGGATTTTGATCGGAAATGTGATGGAACACTCCCTCTCGATGAGCTCATCAAACCAGACCCGAGACTACGAAAGCTCTTCCAAGATTTGGATAGAACCAAAGTTCGTGTATGGGCGTTGACGAATGCATACAAAAATGTAAGCGCCGATCCACGCACTTGTGATATAGATATATAACTTAGATGACCCTTCAGCACGCACAACGAGTGCTCAAGATATTAGACTTAGAGGACCAGATCGAGGGCCTTGTTTACTGTGATTACGAGCAGATCGGCTTTACTTGCAAACCGGAACCAGAATATTATCATAATGTCAGTTCTTCATACTTGTCTAGTTGTGGATGTCGACTCTGTTTTAAACAGGCCATGAAACAAGCGAATGTTTCAGACCCATCTAAATGTTACTTCATCGACGATAGCCAGCCTAATGTCACAAGTGCTAAAGATCTTGGCTGGGGTCATTGTGTACACTTTTGCGAAGTCGGTTTGGAAATTGTGGATGGCGGAAAGGCGAAGAAACTTGTTCAAGATATTAATACTAATGGCATCCCGCAGATCCGTAATTTGGAAGTACTAAGGACTGTCTGGCCCGAGATCTTTGTATAACAAACTTTCACGCGAAACAGTCTAAAGTACTTAAACAGTCACATTTTCGCAAGTCGCCTCGGGCTTGTTTGGCGTTTTCATTCCCCGATAATGTAAAGTTTTGTGTCGAAAGATAAGCCAGAACACCAAGAACATCTCCAGCGTATAGGTCGCAAACACCTCGGCGTTGAGCAGCGTTTGTATATCTGATATCAATCCACTGACTGCTGATAGCATGAGCTTCACGCTTCGAGACTGCATCACCTTCTCAATAGAGGGCATCAAAAGGGTCACATAAACATGATTAGAACTATCAATTCCAGGACGCTTCAAAATGTTCATCCGCTTGCAACGGTCTCTGGTGATAATTTCGAAGGTCCCAAGACCCGAATTGATGTTACTTGATGGAGAGAGTTTACTTTACTGGAAAGTATTCGCAACGCGAATAAAATTATGGACGTAAATTTTACCTCGGACTGGGACGTGGACGGGAAATAAGTCTTGAAAGGAAGAGCATTCGACTTTGATGTTTGCGGAAACTGCAGCGTGTCGACGATGGATTCGTGGGACCTGCAGCGGCAGATGATGATGAGATTATGGTCGCGGACCATGATGTAAACGATGGTCATTTCTGGTACCATCATAATAAAATATGCTACCAATCTGCGGTCACGTTGGCAGGACTACTTGGGTTCACTGTTCTGCCAGTTATAACTGGCAAAACTTACTCTGGACTAGGCGCCAACATGTAACGTGGAACATCAGCGGTAGTAGAACTCCCAGAAGCAGATTGAGCAGTGAGACCGGATGATATCATAGGGGCTATCACTATCTGATAGTACATAAGTCACTGCAGTTTTAGTTAGTTGTCGCGGTCTCAGGGTTGCCTGTCATTTCCATAACAAACAGGCGCACTAACGCTTGGCCCAGAGAAGCAGTTGCATTTTACAGCGAATGATGAGATGTTCGTTAGGTTGTACATTGAATTTGTGCCTGATGAGTTGTACCAAGTTGTGCCGTTATCATGATGGCCCATGTTTACATTTTCATTAGTAGCATTTCGAGCTGTTGTCAACTCGTTCCAGGCGCTCGAAATTGTTGTTGATGAATGATGCAGGGGGGCGTCCTCCAGTATATACTATCTTACTTTAGAGACATCGGGTTTCATGTTCTCATTGTGTTCTCAGAGATCCAAATTATATTTCCACTGCAGATAGCTTGAAGGTGGCCCCCCTTTCGTGTGAGTTTTGCCAACACTAACCATTCTGCCAGTTTTGCCAGCAGAAATACTCATGAAGCCTGAGAATTAACAAAAATTTGTCTGTGAAACTTTACAGGAACCCGCTCCTGTCTGCGTATAAAAGCAAAGTGATAACTTTCAGGTCAAAAATAAAAAGCAACATCCAGCCCTATCCTGAAGTGTAACAATGAGGTCCATTTCATTCATCACTATGATCATGTCTGCCGCAGTACTGTCGGGCATAGTTACAGCACAAAACCCGAACGGTAATCCATGCACCCAGTATGGTAAATGCCCCGTGTTTTGCCTTAGACTGCGCACTTACGGGTGCTTACAGAAACGTATCTGTGCGGAAGCAACCCGGGCTATAACAATGGCAATCCGTATTTGTATTTCTGTTCGGAAGAATACTTTATCGAGGTCATGAAGACATGCAGCTGTTCGACTTGCTGTAACGTCATCAATGGAGGTAATAAGGCTAACGGCGGGTCCTTCACCTGCACCTAAGAGAAAAGGGCAAGCAGGTAAGCCCACTTCTGCCGTGTCCATAATGTCATAGTGATACGATGTTACAGCTGTCTCCAAAACTGTGGATAGTAATATGGGCGTCACGTTGCGTTACTGTGCATCGATGGCAGTTTCTCTGCAATCTCCTATGAAGAAGGGTTATGTCCCCCGCGTATAAACAGATATATGGATCCGGTAGAGACAGGGTCAACATTAAAATTTAAAACAACATTACAGTAACGACTTGTGATGCTTCATTCACCTCCAGAATCACACCGTCATAACCATACAAGCCTGTAAACAGTCAGTTTCACAGATACATTGAAGGCACTGACGACTGACGGGTCGATGAGTTAGGCAGTGTGATGTTATCATATTCATCTGTGCGGTCTAGTAACATGGAGGGTAGCATCTCTCCAGGACTGAGGAAGCGCCTGATCGTCTCGAACTAAACTTTTGGATCAGCACTAAATAAATCTAGTAAAACCGAGAACCGGCAACCTTGTCATGAAAGTGCTTGCGGGGGGGTGAATCTGGATTATGCTCAGATGAACACAAACAAGAAAAATGAAAAAGGAGGCAAGCTACCGTCTTCATCATCTTCGGGTTTGCCCTCCAACTGCCAGGGACATCGTTTATATCGCTGAAAGAGCGGAGAGCCAGGCTATACGGGTTTGCAAAAAGATCACAAACAAGCTATATGTGTCGTACCATATTCGAATGTATGATAATCTTTCGCACAACGTGAGTCTGACCGGATATTAGGAAGTCCACACCGTGATGGAAGTAGTTATAAAAATCTAGATCATCGACACTGAGTGGCAATGTTTTTAAGGAGTTTAAATTCATTTACAATCGGTGCTACCATCATCGTCAGATGCTTGTATGTTTGGTGAATGAATGGTCATGCGTTCGTCCTCCTTGTGATGAACTCGAGAGGGAGGTCCGAGATCAATCGTCAGGTCTTGTGCTGTAGTTTCTCCAACACGAACGTGGAGAAGCAAGGCAGAAGAGAAGAAACTAAAGTGCACACCATCATGTATCTGATTTGATTGAGGTATAAGTTTGATTACACCGGAAGTAGAATCAGAAATGACCTTGATAACCGCGCTGGAAATGTCACCGTGCATGATTGGGCAAGGTAATACCTCGTCCAAAGCATCGTGTTCCTCTCCATCTACACTTTTTTGTCTGATAAAGATACGCTTTACTTCCTGTGTTCGTTGCTCTATGTGTGTAATGCCCCCTTTGAATCCTTCGTTGACGCTATCGTCATCGAAGCTGAACCATATGCCAGGATACTTTAACTCGTCTCCCGGGTATGTTGGGCCGAAGGTACGGCTAACATGCACTCTAACCAAAGGCTCTGTAGATGTCGATATGACTGTATCTTTGTAGCGAAGCATCACCGGTGGATGAGGTTCCCTGAGTCTCCTTACGCAGATAGTATGGAGGCGTTGATGGTATCCCGAAAACAAGAGGTCCAGATGAGGACGAAGATGAAGAATAACTGGTGTCGTTGCAGAGTCCTCTGGATCAAACTTGACCTCAACCTGAGGGAATAGATGTTGAAGTCCGCGCAACATATCAATGACTGCCCAAAGGGAAGTACCTGTAAATTACAGATACAAACGGCAATGAGTCTCGTACTCGTTCTGAGAGCCTTTGCAACACACCTAACTCAAACATTCCGATCCCAGATCCAGGTCTGATGTCAAGGTCTAACGTCGAAAACATGTTGCCTCAGGCTCACCCCAGTGGAGCACAAAGCGGTTGCATACTAGGTTAGTGACTAGACTCTACTAGTGACACGTGACTAAACCGGAGGTTTTCAAATTGCCGACTTAATGTTTCGAGGTCACCACTATCTTCTGATACTGTTTTGTTTGGCAAGTTTTATCACACCATCTAAGATCTCATACAATTGTATCTTGCATTTTGGACCTCCAAGACTCCCAGCCAACTCGAGGTGTTTAAATTCGGCGTGAGTAACAAGTTCCCTAAACGCGTCCGAGTCTTTCGACAGTGGCACCGTGTCAAGTTTTGACACTCTTGAACTTGAAGTTACCGTCTTCTTGTTTGCTGTCGCACATGTGCAGGAATGGCTGATGGTCGACAACTCACGATAATCAAGGTTCAAACCTCCATCATACAATTGATACTCGCAGCTGATTGTATTTACGACAAAAGGTCTTTCGAAAATACAGCCATTCACTAGGTCCAGATACTCTACAGTTTCTGGAAGAAATCCTTGAAAAACACAATATAGCAGACAATGACGTGGAGTTCTCAATCGAGACCATTGCAAGGGAGTATAACAAACAAGATGGTGACGCGTTTGTAAAATCAGTGGTTTTAGCAGGGCTAACCCTTATAAAAGATGCTGCCATGAAAGTTTCATTGGACATCTTGCGGAGAGTCTATGACGCGTTGCAGGACCAAGGCAATCCGGGAGAAGCAGAAGAACTACTAGACCCTGATGGCCACCTCTACTTTGTAGACGCATTTGAAATGCCATCATGGCACTGGTCTCAGGAAAGAGGGACATTTGAGAAGTGTGTTCGTATCATAAGTTGTTTTTTCACTTTGGATCTCATTTCGATCAAGATCTTCTAGTCCTCTCACTGTCGCGGGTAGCGCAGACTCGCGAATAGCGGCAGTACGCAACCGACTGCATATAATCAAGCAGAGCATCTTACGAAACGAACATTTCTCACCGTCTACTCTTCCATCTCGAGACCGAGAACATCTTGTCACGGTACTCAATAATCTGATATCGAGGGTCCAACGCTGATCCATGACTCGATCAGCTCAAATCCACAAAGCAACTGCTTGGTAGAGCTGGCGAACGCTTCTTGCTCTTGGGAATGCTTGCGCACAACAAAGAAGGGAAGTTATGCGTCGAGGACTCAGACGGAAGCGTCGAGCTTGATCTGTCCAAAATGGCAAGAACCTTGAGATCCCAAGATGACGTTGTTCTTATGACTTCGTTAGGACGAACCAGGTGAAGGATTGTATACTGAGGGCTGCTTCGCCCTTGTAGAAGGGGAATACAATGAGGATGGCATCCTCGAGGTCGTAGCTATGGGACAACCTCCGTGCGAGGATCGAGAGACTGCTAGGTATGTTCTGCTAATCTTGTCATCATGCTTACTCACAGAGAATAGGTCAATCTATGGTCATATTGACTTCTTAGGGCAAGGTTCAACTTCCCTACTTGAAGATGTAAGCTATCCTCACTTTTCGGTGTGAACCTCGACTAACCGTGCTGCAGTCACAGTTCGCCCGTCGGATTCGTGAAGAACTCCCCGACCTCTACTTCTTCTTCCTTTCAGATGTTTGGCTAGACCACCCTCAAACCCTAGTTGGACTTCAGAAGATGTTCGACAATTGCATCGAGAACAGTTTTATCCCTAAGGTTATCGTTATGTGTGGTAATTTCACGAGCAAATCAATAATGCAAGGAGGCGGTCGAGACATCCAGCGTTATCAAGGTTCGTGCAGGTTAATTCATGAACGTTCTCGGTACTATTTAATTTAATTGAACAGAAAATTTTGATTCCCTGGCCGATTTGATAGCATCATATCCTCAAATTACTCGAGAAACGCACTTTGTTCTTGTTCCCGGACCTCTAGATATCACGGGTAACAGTGCCCTTCCCCGCAGACCAATCCTGTCTACCTTTACGTCCCATCTCCGCAGCAAGATTCCGAAAGTCCACTTCTCTAGCAATCCTTGCCGCTTGAAGTTTTTTGGTCAGGAGGTTGTTATATTTAGGGAGGATACCATGGCGCGAATGCTGAGGAACACGATTGGCATCAAACCAAATGTCACTGGTGAAGTTTTGAGACGATATGTACGTACAGAACTTGCATTCGCATATAAAAAATGTTACTGACCTACCTCGGGCGCAGTTGGTCCAGTCGATATTAGACCAAAGTCACCTTACCCCGTTGACTACACATATTCAACCTGTATTGCCAGACTTCGACCACGCGCTCCGATTATACCCTCTTCCGACCGCCGTAAGCAGTTGTTTTTTTGTGCACGCCTAAATCATAATGCCATCCCTAGGTGATTTTGGCTGACAAGTATGAGAAGTACAAGTTGACATACTCGGGATGTCACGTATTCAATCCTGGAGGTTTTGTCGGTAATTCGTTCTCTTTTTCGACATATTGCCCTGCCGAGAGGAGTTCTGAAGAGGGGTACGTTATCTAATTGGCTTGTCTAAGATTGTTCCTGATCTTACTTGTGTCAGCGTGCTCGTCATTGAGCAGGAAGACTAACTCAAAATCGGTGGTCGAGATACCAAGAATGTTCATCTATACTAAGATCCACGTAATGCCAGAGAAGTCGGCACTTTTGCGACACCAATGTTTCCATACCAAAGGCTAACCCTGGTGGCAATCAGACTTGTCGATAAGACAAAGCGACATCAGTTGACTTGCGGCCATTGGAGAAGCCGAACCACGTTCCCCGCAAAACTTTTCAATTTGAAGCTGGAAGTCTATCTGCTGGCCAACTTGGCTGCTTGAAATTTGTTGTGTATATGATTTTATTTATCGATGCCTCCGAACACGGTGCCATTGGTTCGTGAAGTTGTATTTACTGCAATCAGATATTCGCCATTTCGAATTACAGGAGAATACTCCTTGCTAGCACGTTGCGCCTCTCAGAGAGGGGAAGCAGCAGTCATAAGCACGGTACTGATTGAGGATTTGAGTCGGCCATGTGCATGATATTTGATTTCGAAGCGCAGTGACTTATGGGTGTCGGGAGGTGTTGTAGCTAGAATAGTATACTGTGTTAAGTTTTGGACGATAGACAACTAGCCTGAGGCTTGATGTGCAATGACAAAGTGAAAACTGTTTCTATTGACCGTTATTGATTTTGCTATCACCAGCTTATTCCGCTTTAACTTCGTTCATGCTCGTTCATGCTCGCTCACTGCTCTGCACGACGAGCAGTCACCGTACTTCACCGACCATGCGGGAAAGTTCAACCCCATAGCTTCCAAAGACGAACATTCGTTAGCATCGAGACACTTACAAATGGGTTTCTGGATGTAGCCACCGCTCTGCCTCTACCACCGTCCTTCCCTCCGTATTCTACGACTATTGTTATCTGCACTGTCGTCTCGCGTCTCATCTGGACCGTGCCATTTTCAATATGGGTGTGTCTTTCTGGCTGAGCCCGTGTGTCGTCAAATAACTTTCTCCTCTTAGGCAAAGCGGAGACAGCGACGTGCAGAGGAAGAAGTCATGCCCATAATCAACTCCTTAAAACCTGGCGTCTCAAAATTAGTTCTCGCTGAAATGCAGAAATCTGGTGCTCGCGGTACGAAGGAACAAATCCAAGCAGCTCATGGCAAACGCGTCAAGCAACTCGTGAGTCGTTGGGTGTTTCTCTCATCCCAGTCTAACTCCCTCCACAGTTGACCACGCGTCGGAAACAACTTTTTTCACAGTATCACTGTAGTCCTGGATTCACAATGGCAATACCTATAATCACCCAGGTTCCGTTGTTCATGGGGTTCTCAATAGTGCTTAACCGGTTGTCACAAGCACCCACTCCGTTTGACTCCGAGTCGTTCTTGACGCTTTCCACACTGGCGCATGCGGACCCTACAGCTACCCTACCAATTGCACTCGGTCTCGTAACTCTAGCCAATGTCGAAAGTTCACGCTGGTTCATAACCGATGCACAACGCGAGCGTCAGGAAAAAGTTCAGAAGTGGAAGGAAGATCGCGTCGCTCGAGGGGAAACTGTAATCGAACCTCAGAAGATTATTAAGTCTACGCTGAGATTGATCTCTGTTGGCCGTATCGTTGTCGCGACCATGGTACCGGGGGTGAGTATGTCTTTGGCTCGTTTTGTATATTAGCTCAACCTGATCATTCAGGGCGTCGTTCTTTACTGGGTCACCTCTGCCACTTTTGGGTTGGTGCAGACATGGATTATGGACTATTGGGAGCTGCGAAGAAAGCGGAAGCTAGCGCCAGCTCCTGCACTCTCTAAAAAGAGATCAGCAGCCAAGCAATGATTACATCGGTCCTCATTCACTGCCGTGCGTGAGTAAATTCATCATGGTTGGGCGGGATGACTATAAACGTGGTTCGAGGGACCACCACGTAACCCTTCCAAGGAAGTGGCCGGTGGCTCCTATGAATATTTCTTGATCTAATATGACCGTCCTCGATCATTTCCTCCATGTACTCAGGAAGCTGATGAAATCTACCTTGACAGACTCACCCGAAGTCAATTTGATCCGTACCAGATGATGGATTCGCGTGGGTCATGGGCTTATAACTGTTGCAGTCGAGTGTGCGAGGGTCATATTATCTCACTTAGAGAATACCATCATAAACTAGTACTAAGGAAATATTGAATGCTTGTGGAATACATGTATTGTTGTCAAGATTGTTGTATCATGCATTAGCACAGCCACAAAGAAGCACCTTCATTCATGATCAACTACATCCTGCTAGTATCACGACAAGGCCTGTCACCTCCCTCCAACTCATCAAAGTATTATTGACTTATAAGATAACCAGGCAAAGTACGCCTTGCAAAATGGTTCTCCACCTTGCCACCCAAGCAAAAAGTCAAGATCGTAAAGGACGTCACTCAGCTCGTCCTGGCTCGGCGCACGCGGATGTGTAATTTCCTAGAGTACAAGGGCGAGTTCTCTCTGTGGTATGTAGGAAAGTGGAGAGCTGATGTTGATGACCCAGACACCAAGGTTGTATACCGCCGATATGCATCGTTGTTCTTCGTTTGTGGGATAACCTCAGGGGATAACGAACTCATCACGCTGGAGATTATTCACCGTTATGTCGAGGTTTTGGACCGATATTTTGGAAATGTGCTTTTTTATTTGTGCTGTTTTGAGATGATGTACTCATTAGACGGGTATTATCTAGGTCTGCGAGTTGGACCTGTGCGTTTTGAGAGTGTTGTAGTATGCGAGACCTTTTGTTCACTGATTTGTATCAGTATTTTCAATTTCCAGAAAGCGTATGCAGTGCGTTGTCAACTTTTATTGATGATGTAGTTTTCTTATATCACTCGGCAGATCCTGGATGAGCTCATAATCGCAGGAGAGATGCAGGAATCCTCCAAGAAGTCGGTGCTGCGCGTGGTTGGTTCTTTGCTGCTACGACGTTAGGGCAAATTGAACGAATGCACATCACAGGTTACGCAGTCGGATAGCGTCGAAGAGCAAGAGTCCTCTGAGGACATCATAGGTCGTTTGGGAGCTACACGCGGTTAGACTTATTTTCTTTCCCGTGGTGCTTGATGTATCTATAGCATTTCAAGGCCCGTTGATCCGCTGAAAGTTACCTCGGCCGCTTTGGATTTTATTGTCACACTGATACAAGTGGTTTACGGATAGCGAATGTCTTGCGAGATATGCGTGGATGATACCCAGAGGTAACAGTAGTGGCAATGATAGTATCTACGTCTTTGTAATCGGTTTTAGCTTGTTCAGGATATACCACCTCACAAGATCAAGTGTTGCTACAGAGTCCTCCACTGAAGAATGACCGCTTGTTCCTCCACCAGCCTGGATGGTGAGACCAAGGTGTTCTTTCGCCCTGATATAATTCCGTAAATGGGTGGCGTAGAGTAAAATGCGAAATGACGTACAGATCTCTCAAAGAACGTCGATATGGAGGACCTGCGCGATGAGGAAAGATAATAGCTGTATCGACGCACTGGTGGTGAATTATCCGAAGTGTGTTAAGATCGTTGTGAAGAGCGTGACCGATGATGATGGTATCGCGGTTAATGAATGCGTCAAGGGACTTGCGTACAGAAGATAACGAAAGTGTAGCCTGCGCATGCTCTTCTCGAGTAATGCCTGAGAATCGTGTATTATAGTCTCTGTAAGAAACACGATCGGGTTCACGATCGCAGGCGCCAAAAGGGGGTGAACGACTGACATGACTTCAACCCCATCATCCATTCTTACTAGCTCATCGAAAACTTCTTTCCCAGAGCCATCGACAACTGAAACACGAGCGACGCGCATACCTCCCGTTGTGTAAATCATTTCACAATCTAAAGCCACGACATCTAAAGCTGTATCCGTCTCCGTATCAGCGACTGATGGACGTGTATATGAGAATGCATGACGTGAATGCAAGTCTTCTGCTGCAGACTCGTAAAAGACGTGGTGGCCTCTGGTACATCCGCCTTCCTCTGCTAGCTTCTGGCAACAAGAATAGGAACGCATACGCTCGCCTTCAAAGAGCGTCAAAGAATGTTTGCTGCCTTATGAGAATTGATTACCGTTGACTTTGTGCGTGAAGAGCCTTCCCCAGTGATATTGACATTCTTCTGCAGTGGGATTGGTTTTGACCATGTATGACTGGGTGCACCGTTCGCATTGAATGATTTTGCCCTCAGCATTTGGTTGATCGCCTCCAAGCCCTTCAGGCATTTCGGTAATAAAGCCCCACGTCTGCATGGCCTCCAAAGACATGACGATTGGTTTGAGAAGGAGCCGAGTTACCTGGAGGTCATCTAATTTTTTTCTAGATTCCGCACGGGCTGCCAAATCTTCTTCAGTTCCTACGGAAGGATGTGATATAGACGTAGGTGTGAGACGTCGTTTCAAAGCTGCTATTGAATTTATGACAGCCTAAATGACAGTTTAAGATGTGCGAACTGGCAACGGATAGGGCGCACGTTACGATATGTCAACTTAGTAGATTTGCTGTAGACTTGTTCCTCTTGACGAAGGGCATGCTCAGAGGCAAGGGTTGGGTTTAACGGCAGTATAGTCTCGTAAAGGACGACAAAGTGCTCATACAGTGTCTTTAGCATTGCTTGACGAACTGGGATGGCGACTTGAGATTGCGCAGGGTTAATTCTAATAATCGGTACGCCCGTCTATATAACACGGTGAATGAGTTTCAGTGTTAAGATTGCCGGTACGTGCGTACACTAGTATGCGATGCGGCAGGGACGGCGACTGGCTTCTTTGCGGTGCCGACTCTGAGACGTTGTGTCGGGGGTCCGCTTAGGGACGCATGACTACTGGAAGATGGACCCTGTGTTAGGTCATGAAATGGTCGCTTTGAGGGTCCTGCATGAAGGCCGACGTCGGTAGATGGTGACGTCTGTGGGAGGGGCTGAACCTTCTGTACGGGAATATTCAGCGAATGATGAGAAAGCAAGTCTAGGCTGTGAGAGAAAACACAGGATGGACGGTTGCAATTATTTCTCTCTGGACATGGCAATGACTGAAAAAGACCGAAAGATGAGAACATAGTCTGTGATGATTACTGGCAGCAAGTTGCGGGCTTATGACTTGACTGATGACATAATCAAAACTTTGTTTCATTTCGGACTTTGTACTCTCTAAGTCAAACACTATTATTTACACGGGGGATAGTATATTTAGAGCTAGACATGTCTACGCACGGCCCCCTCAACGAAAAACTTCACAAAAGACGCCCTCGCGCCTCCTCTTTGCATCGTATAGAGTAGGTGTGTTTCCACTTTTCTAAATCGTATCATTCTCACTTTTATTCAGGACTGACAAAGGTCACCATCTAACAGGCCCCTTCATGGTTCAAACGTGTGTCTTCATTTTATCTGTCACCCTTTCTGTCTTAAACATCACTTCATAGACCTTTGGGGTCCAATACGCCAGAGTCTTGTGACTCCCCTGTCTCCAGCGATGATGGCTTTCGTCTGCTCAAACAGAATGGAGGCTTTATCGCAGACCTTCTCAGCGCTAGATGGGTTGTAAACCCAGGTCAGTCTCTCTTTCGCTTATGTCATTTCCGGAATGAACCCTTTTTATAGTTTCGTCCTTCAAGATGCTTATGGTACCCGTCTTACTGTATATCAATTGGGAATTATTGGCCCCATACGTTGCTCCAGACCTCCCCAATCCAATCGCCCCTCTTCTTTTCATATCATACAAAATTCCTGATTCCTCTCCCGACGACCCACGCTATGCTAAAGGTTATTTAGACCTGGTTTTTCTTGCATTCCACGTCGTTTTCTACTCGTTCGTACGCCAATTCGTCACTATTGTCCTTTGTCACCCTATCGCTCGCTACTTTGGCATAAAGAAGCGAGCAAAACTTGACAGATTCGGTGAACAAGGTTATGCTCTTCTATACTTTGCGGTCATGGGTGCATGGGGCTACGTAAGTTTATCGATCATCTTGTACCATACCTTTTTTGAACACGGCCTTAGCGCATCATGGGTCAACTTCCGACATGGTGGTATCGCACTGAATACTTTTGGATTGGTACACAACTTTCCTGCATACATGTTCTTGTCTGACCCCTATCCAGATTATCCTCACTGGCAGATGAAACCCGAACTCAAACGTTACTTCCTCATGCACGCGTCTTATTGGTGTCAGCAGCTTATCGTACTGCTCCTACGTCTTGAGAAACCACGCAAGGACTACAACGAACTCATCATGCATCATTTCGTCACCCTATGGCTAATTGGGTAAGTTTCAAAGTGTCACAATGTCTTGATCACTGGTCTGATTGCGAACAGATGGGGCTATCTCATCAATTTGACATTGATCGGTCATGCTGTCTATATGAGTATGGATATACCGGATGCTTTCCTGGCCGTACGTTCATAGTCTGAACGCATTTTTCACGATCTGACCTATGCTATCGACAGTTCTCCAAGTTACTTAATTACATGGAATTCCACAGACTTAAAGTGGTCTCCCTTGCAGTTTTCCTCGTCGCATGGACGTGAGTGCTTTTTATGCGTTCATTTTCAGTCGCCAACCCCTTTCAGTTATTTCCGGCATTGGCTGAACCTTGTCATCCTCTGGTCTGTATGGTTTGAGTTTGATCTTATCGAGTATGTGTTCTTTTACCTACCGGATTGCTGATCTTACTGGTTGCATGCAGCGAGAGCAATCGTGTATGGGCCCCTGAAACTGGCGCTTGGTTAACTTGGTGGATGAAATATCAGATAACCTTTCCCATCTTCCTTCTTCAGCTGCTCAATCTTTTCTGGTACTATCTTATCTGGCGCATTGCAATAAGGTCATACGTCCGGTTTCCATGTCTTTTTATCGCTCATTTTCGCACATTGCAGATCATTAAGGGATGTTGAGGTTACGGATGTCCGATCTGATGACGAGGATGGTGATGGTGATGACGGTGGCGATGACAATGATGAAGACGAAGATACCAAGGAAGACTAGCTGGAGATCTATTACTAGTGTTACGACCTCTTAGATGCCTCTTATCTGTGCGAATCTCCAGGACAGGACAGCACACATTGCTATTATGTTATTTGAGTACTATCATGGATACGATATACGAACAATGATGTGTTTCCAGCAAGTACAATTGTGATGCGCAACTTAGGAGATTTTATTTCATCGCGCAGACATTCCTGAATTTCATGCTTCCTGCTCCTCAGGCTTGGATTTGTCAATGACAGGTCCGACACCTTCCATGTCTGAATAATCGCTATCTTCCTCCCAGGGCTCAAATTTGACCTTCACTCCGGCTCCGGTCTGAGGAGCAGTGGGATGAGAGATGTTACCTGTTCGGTTGGGCCACCTCTTCTCCCTCTGCATATCTAGAGGGTCGCCGGAGGCCATTTCCTTCATGGCCAGCAAAGTGTACTGAACATATTATTAGTCAAGCTTGTCTTGAATTGAATAGATCCAAACGTACATGCGCATCATTACCTGCGTTGTGCAGGAATGAAGTGGGGACTTGCAGATGCCTGCATACTCGCTCTAGTGAACGTCTGTTGTGCCCTCCCTCGCCTTCCAGTGCAGCGAATAAGTCGGAGGTATCTAACACAAAGACACCACTGTCGGGTTTTGCGTCGGGAAGTAAGAAATTGAGATTGGGCAAGTCTGCATTGACGGTAGGAGATTTGAGGTATCTACCAAAGGTATTAGCTGTCAGAAGCGTGAACTCTGAATCATCCTCTCACTTGATGTCCTGGTTATTATCGTGAAAGATCAAGAAAAGTGGGCCATCCTTTTGCAGGTCAGCCAATAGATTCTGAATGCGGGTCCTGAAAGTGGTTCGATTGACAAGTTCGCTGTCTCCGAATGAAAAGTGCTAGATCATTCGTCAGTTAAAAGCAGCAACGTCTCGACTTTCCTACCTCGCGATGGTTCTGGACAAATGTATTGGTATAATGGCGATATTCCTTTACAATGAGATGTCCTTGTTCTTCGACTTGCTGGCCATCGATCCACCGGACAAAGCTCCATCCAAACTCAGTGAGCATGGTGTGGTCCCTGTCCCATGCTTCGAAGTCCAGAGCACACCAAACGCCGATTTTCTCTGCCCAGAAAGCGCGGACGCGTTCAAAAATCTCACGACGCGTTTTCAACATCGGATCCGCTCCCTTCAGACGCTTGTTGTTCTTTTCTATTTGCTGGAGGATCCTTTAGTCAGAAACGACGTGCTGAGGTGTTTGGCGCAACATACCTTGAGAGCACCCTTGAGCTCGTCTTTGGTCTTGAATGTGACGGGTGAGACGTGGCGCAGGCTGGATTCGGTTAGAAGACAATCGGAGTAAGGAAGAGATATGAGGTTTTTTGTGAGGCCCATGGCATGCAGCCAGTATCTCAGGTATTCTACCTGGGCTGAGGAAAAGAGCAATCGCGTCTCAAAGCTCTGGAGCGTCCCTAGATGGAGATCAGATACAGAAAGCTGCGTGACGTAGCGATTTTAATTACCTAAGAAGAGTTCAGCTCCATCGACGCCCTCTTTGTGGAGGGGGTGATCTGGATGAACAAAGGCATCCTGTGCCAACGATGCCCGTAAGGGACTCCGATCTGCCTCTGGTAAGGCTTGATGCCTGTACAATTCACGATTTTCCGTCAGTAAGTTGTAACTCACTAGATCTATCATACCATTCGAAGAAAATATCAGTATAACGATAATACCCTGTGATAACCGGGGAAACCATGATCGATAGATAGAGCAAAGACAACTTAGCGCTTAGATCACTCTTGTTGTTTACCATAAATGGAAAGCATGTTCGAGTTTGTCGCCGACCACACATAAACGTCCACTCCGAGTCCTCCTAGCCATTTATTACACCGTAAACCAAATCCTGTTCTTTCTCATCCTTTCCATTTCGCGCTGCTATTCAAATTAAATGGCACAAACCGTGCAGAAGCGCAAGAGACCACAAAGTGCCACACAAAATGATGGCTCAGACGAACCCGGGCCCTCCAAGCGGCCCAAACACCCAACAGCGCGTAAGAGCACCGGAAGGGAGAAACCCGCCCCCGCTTCTGTAATGAGTAGCAAAAAACGAGGTATGCACGCGTTCAGTCGCGTCTATACGCGTCTCAAGCTCACCCTCACAGCCTCGAACGCAGGCGCAGAGGACGGACAGGATCAACAGCGGAAGAAACGTCGTTATCGCCCTGGTACTCTCGCATTACGCGAAATCCGAAAATATCAGCGGAGCACAGACTTGCTGTTGCGCAGGCTTCCTTTCTCGCGCGTGGTATGTGTTTAGTCGTGCTTTAGCCTAGGTGTGCTGAATGGGAACTTCAGGTACGTGAAATTGCGATGGATATGATGACGGATACGAACTACGAGAGAGGAGAGGCCGGGCTAAGGTGGCAGAGCTCAGCAATCATGGCTTTACAAGAAGCTACTGAGGCGTTCCTGGTTCATTTGTTCGAGGATGCGTACGTCCCACTCTTGTGTCTCTAAGTCTATCTTAACAGTGGCACAGTAATTTGTGCGCAATACATGCAAAACGTGTAACAATCATGCAGCGCGACATTCAGCTTGCTCGAAGAATAAGGGGGCCATGGGGCGGTTTGGGGTAGGGGTTGATTATGGATATTTATACGATTATGTCAACTATGAAGGCATTTAGTAAGTTTATGTATCGCACTCATTATAATGGCAAGCATTTTCTACTAAGAACGATATGCATTGTACATGAGAGTAGATAAAGTGAAAACATGAACATGATGTTGCACATGGCCAAGAGCACATCGAGATATGGATATGTTCGCAGTACCATGTAGAATGAATGCTAGAAGATTAATAATGATACGATGCGCTCGTATAGTGAGAGTACGATTGAACATAAACAATAGAACTGTGCTGTGATGATTTCCGATGTGTAAGATGGGTATTCATGAGTGAAAGTAAATGAGCGTGACACCAGAGATAGGGTTCGGATGCGGTATTAAGAGTCCGTGATTAAATGTCCTTGCACCTATGGGTATACACTTTGACGCCGACTTGACGTCGAGCGGGATTGGGACGTCGGAGCTGGCCTTCCAGGTGCAGTGTGGGCGTGCACTAATACAGGTGGCTGATGGGAACGATGAAGACCACTGCTGCGGGAAGAGTGTGCAGCTTGAGAAGACGACCTTTTGTCCCGTAGGTCTGTTTGGCTTCCGTACTTCCGATCAGCTGTGACATTGCTGCTATTTGGGTGCCCGCGTGTTTCGTCGCTGGCACGCCGTTGATGGTTGGAAGAGTACCCAGAAGAATTAGGAACAGCGCGAGATGTATGGCGGATGCCTTCTGCGCTGTGGTTTGAAAAGCTACTCTGTCGTGGAGATGACGGAACTTGACCATGATAAGAGTTGGCTGAGTACGGTTGTATTCCGAACTGGTTCGTCATACCAAATTGGTTCATCATGAAAGGAGGAGAAGGGGGAAGTAAAGGGTCCAAGGAATAGAATGGCATGGCCATCATCGGAGCGGCAGGAAATGGCGAGATTGGTGGAACGGCAAAAGGCGGAACCTGCATGCTGCCCCAAGGGTTGTATGGTAGAAGTGAAGCGCGAGGATTCAACAACGGCAATGACAATTGTTTTGACGGGTCAAATGCAGCAGAGACGCGTTTACTGATGTGTCGCCCATCCCGACCTCGTGCATCGTCTGATGATGTGTAAGTCGAATAGACGGATGGAGGCCTTGAGAAACTATGCTGGCTTCCCGGGGTAGCAGGCATCGAGCTGGCAGGGGAACCATCGTAAGGCGAGAGATTTGCAGGAGAGACTTTGAGATCTGTTGTCTGTTGGCGGGTTGATGGTGACCCAGATGTGCGAGCGTCACGGGATGCAGATCTGTCACGTTCTATGTCCCGAACCAGGGAGGGTGAAGAAGAGATATGACCAGCTCTAGAGGCTTCTCGACGGGTCCGCGAAGCCTGCAACTCTGAAGTAAAATTTTTTTGTCGTCTTTCTTCCTCTATCCTCTTCCTGTGGAGTTCACGAGCCTTGTGCTCCTCTTCCTGCTCTCTCAATTGTGCTTCCTGCAGCCGGCGTTCTTCCTCCCGCATGCGCCTGTCTCCTAGTGCGCGCCGTTCCTCTTTCAATTCTCGCTTCTCACGCTCTTCACGAAGAAACCTCGCTTTTTCCTCGCGCTTTTTCTTGATACGTAGGACATGGCCCAAAGGAATCTGATCGTCTTTGCCATCTTCCGCGAACCTGACGCCTCGTTTGACAGCGGGTGCAGGCGTGGGCTCCACTGCTTTGAGCTTGCCAGTTTCCTTTTTAGATTCTGGTGAGTCAACTGCAAGCGTAAGGTGCGACAAATCAAAATCTGCGACGGCAACGGGAGGGTTAAGTTTTGCCGTCGATGGCAATGCGACTTCGGCAGCCCCTGGAATGATGATGTGAACTAAAGATACGGATTGTTTGTTTCTAAAACTTACCAGAGGCAGGTTGAGACGACTCAGGCTGAAGCTCTGCAGATGGATCGAGGCCATCATCAACGTCGGACAGCCAGCCAGCCAGTATTTGTAATGGATCTGAAAATTCGAGAGCCGCGACACCAAACTGTGACCCAGTGATTCTGGATGTGACGATTTCACCGGAAGGTTCCTGGCGAGTCCAGACAGAACTCGATCTTCGTAACAAGGGCGAGCCACCCAATTGCCGAGACCCTCGCTATTGCTCCTTAAAAACTGTTTCTTCGGCCATATGTCGACATCGGAATCGCACACCGGTGCTTCTTTCACCATAGTCACGGGCCGGCTTCCAAGGGGTGCCAGACTACATGCGTCAGAGTCTGCAGGGGAAAGGGACTCCAGGCTCTTCAAGAGCACTGCTTTATGCATCTTAGACTCTAGGGTGTCTCGGCGACGAACATGTCCCACACGAAGACAGGAGCGGGGGAACGGTGTGTTTGGGGAATATCCAAAAGAGGAGGGCAAGAAGGTCGATCACAGTCAGAGCAACTGTTGAGAATCATGACCCTCATACTATTTCGTGCCTGGGTGATAGACTGGGCAAAGTTCTGTGTGGGAGGATCCTGAAGATGATCTGCACCATCTTCAGATTCAGATGACGCATCATCCGTCTCATTCGATGTCAGAGGAGGACGTAATGCATCCCTGGCGTCGAGAAAGGCGGGAGCCAAGCTGCTTTCGTATCTCCTTCACCTCTCTGGTTTTTTGCCCCTAACCACGACCTCCAGCTACCTTTCTGGCTGGGTATGCGTACGTGGGGCGACTCTTCGTCGTCGGGAGTACGCAGCTCTGCAGAACCGGATGATGTTGAGGAGGAGGAACCGCTAGCGAAGAGCTGTGGGGGAACCGCTTTTCGAGAAAGCGATTGAAACATTCTCATACTAACCTTTCGTTTCGTAGCTTCTTGTGGGAGAGGGTCGACGTCGTTGGACGACGGTGCGTCAGGCTTGTCGACGCGTCTCGTAAGGAAGACGGAGGTCATGCGACGCATGTTGGTCGTGGTGAAAAACGTAAAGAGTGAAGTATGCCGAAGAAAGCGATGCCAAAACGCTTTAGAGCATTACAAATGGGACTGGAAGGCAATTGATTGATTCAAAGGTCTACTGGTGCAAATGGGAAGAACCCGAATTAGCACGTTTCACGGCGTCTCCCACCGGTTATGTGTCAACTCCGCTACTTATAGTTTAGACTTGAGAATTCACTGGGTTGTGAACCGAATGTGTGCGATCTCCTGTGGACACTGGAAGTTCAAGGATTTGTAGGCGCACGTCTTTATATACTTGCTCACACGAAGATCAAAGGTGCCTGGATAATTCCGTTCAGTTCGTGTGAGTCGACCCTGCATACAGAAGTATTTATTACCCCTGCTGATGATGACAGTGCCATGATGCGTATACTGATCACGTAGTATGTAACGCCAACTATTTTTGGAGACGGCTCATCTGTCCAGACTGTCCTCCTCATCGAACAGCCCTTCTCCTTCTGACTCTTGCTCTTCCTTCTCTCGTCTCCGCTCCTGTAATGCCATCGCCGCAGTCGCCGCTCAAAGCGCTCAACCACCTCGCACAAGTAATCATCACTGATGCCAACCCATTTAGCTGATCTCGTGATGATGAGCGCCTGCTCCTCTGGGAGGTTTCCCAGGACATCGCGAGAATGGTAGATAGTGTATGATTCTCCGGGTTGCAGAACTACCGTCTCGCCTACGTTGATCTTTGTGGCTGACAGTCCTTCAACGATGCTCCGAGGGGCTATTACTTCCAATCCAGTACCTCCACTTTTACTTGACAGTGGGAAATAATTGTCCAAATTTGTTGATCTACTCATCATCATATACATAACATCCACTTTCGGTGAAGGAAGATGTCTAACCTGATTCACCCTTTTGCGGTTTCACCAACACTCGTTCGCAAAAGTCGAGGAATTCGTCTATAGTCGCAAGATCCATATCGCCGGTTGACCTGGCATCCTCTAGTTAGTTAACCTGTGATGGGACCTTAGTGCCTGCTTCTTTACATAGGAACCCTGGAGCTAAATCGCTTTTCATTATGCCGAGTATCCACTGCATCCATTCTCCTGAATGCCGACAGGTAACCATGGACGTCTGGAAGGGTGGATGCGGGATCCTTTATATCCCGTGGGAGCCTGACTTGTGTCAACTGCACTGTGTGTCTCACAAAAGTAAAACAATCACCTCGGTTTCCCGTCAAGTCCGTACACAAGTTTCAGTACAACTATTGTTGTAGCTACTAGTGCTATTTCCGGTGGAACGTTGTCATAAATATGGATTTCGGGATCGCCCGATGCGATGCGACACAACGTGGGTGATAGGCTGTGGTGTAGTGTTAACGGCAGCGACAAGATATGACCGAGCCTCTTTGCGAGCCTGTACAATGTAGCTAGGGACACAAGGACTCATTACAAGCATAATTCATAACTTCAGGGAAACATACGAGTGCCGCCAAGACATTGCTGCACAACCCGCCACAAGACAGGCGACGCGTTGAGCTCTGGTGTGAACACGCCATAATTGGCATACATGAGCTTTGCCAAGCGAGAGGCAAGGCGGTGGATATAAAGCGTGCTTGGGGGAGACTGGAAACGTTCTCGTGATCAGTTCGGTTCTGCACAAAATGATGATAATTTACACGAGGAGAGAGCGCACGAACAGCGTGCTTCGTAAGATGACAGGTCATATCGGACGGGAGCAGGCGAAGGAAATCCAAATAAGGGAGCTCGTAAGATTCGATGACACTACATGTATGGGTCAATTCAATTGCAAGACAAAAGGGCATACAAGGCACGACTTACTCAATGAAATCCCTGTACATCACAGGTAAGCGCATGGTCCAACATGCGACCACAAGAACAACGATACAGTTGACGGGGCGGTCATATGTACCGACAAATCGGTAACTCGACTGGACCCCTTGTTTTTGAGAAGCGTGGTCCTTTCCCTTGTCCTCTTCAGAAGAACTCAATTCGGAATTTTCGCGTAGAAGCTCTGCAAGCTCCAGGTCTTCCTCTTCACTGCTAGAAGAGGACGACTGATGACCATCGCCATCGTCGTCATCGGATTTAGACACGTCGGACTTGTCTAATGATGGCTTTGTGTCGGCAGCATCGGAGTCATTACCCTTCTGCTCCCGCATGTAGTGGAAAGGTTCCGCAGGTGGTGGTCTCGGCAGAAGAGTCAAATGCAACGCCCATATATCCCTGCATATAGTCTAAGTCAATGAAGTGACGGGCTCTAAACGACTGGAGAACACCAACCTCAAACTCGGGGGGTAAATCCCAAAGTGCAATCAATGCTGCAATCTGCTTCCGTAGCACTAGCTGCAAGCATTGATAATAATGAAATCGTGCACGTTCGCCGTGATAGACTATTTTAGATTCGCTAAACGTTCAACATCACTGGGGTCTTGCAATCACTCACGCTTAGGATCGGCTCTGCTCTGCCTTACCCGCTTCTTACGACCCGACTTGAGAGTGCGCTTTCTCATGGTGTAATTGCCTAGATCCTGTGTTTCGCCTGATTCATTTCTGAAGTTCTGTCGAATGTGTTAACTTCTGGAGCACTCGTGCCAATCCGCACGCACCTGTATGACATGCCCTTCACTACATGCGACAAGGCCGCTTGAAGAGTCCTTGTGCCACTGTTTCGACCCACAGACTGGACATTTGCGTCGTGGCGCCATGATGCATGGAAATATCGTTGTGTACAAAGAAGCAAATTAAACGCCCACGTGACAGACACGTTGGCCTTCCAGTATGCTTCTGAGTTTCAGTTCTAACTCTTCTCAACTTCGCCCTACACATTTACTCTTTCTGCACGCTTGCGACCGCGGCAAGAGGTAGCCGTAGCTGTGGCAGATGAAGCTTTTCGTCTTCGTCGCGTTTATTGCTTTGCTAATTACTGTAGTTTCAGCGTGAGTATCATCTTCTGGCTGCACACGAGTACATTCTCTAACTCGGGGCGCGCTTCACACATTTTTTTTCTATCTTCGCTGCAAGCAGATGGACCAAAGTAAGATAGGTCATTACGCATTTCAATACAAGATCTCATGCAGATAGGAAGGAAGACCATGAAATATTTGATCTAGTCACTGCTCTTGAAGCATCTGAGGGTGTGTCCTGAGTACCATTCAGTGCTTAGCTACAGGAACTCAAAAGTCTACTACCATAGGGAAGGGCACCACGTTCTACTCTTGGCTGGATGTACCTCCGACGGCGACCCTTGTCCAGATTAATAAGGCGTACAGGAAGAAAAGCATGCAACTCCAGTTGAGCACCACCGTGCTATATGCTATTGGTTGCTAAGTGTATATTTAGTCCAGACAAAAATCCTGGTGTGAAGGGTATCCATGAAAAGTTTGCGCGTCTGGGTATTATTGCCACCATTTTGAAGGATACCGAGGGACGTAAGCGGTAGGTAGACTCAGACTTCAACCGAATTCCGAATGTTTATTTGACTACCCACAGGTATGACTTTTTCTACAAAAATGGTGTGCCCAAATGGAGAGGCTCGGGCTATTACTATGCAAGGTTCAGGCCAGGTCTAGGGGTATTCGTCATTTTTTGTTCGGATGTGAGGCCCGGAGTTCATTTTTGAAATTCAGACTGTCCTGGTATTCCTCACCATCCTCACCTCTGGGCTCCAATATCTCGTGCAGACATTGAATTACAAACAAGACCTGCGGCGTGTTGAGCTGGCAAAACGAGATGCCAGACTTGCGGCTTGGGGCCCGAAGATGGAACCACTCCAAGGAAAGCGGAAGGTAGGAATTATGTCTGAAAGTATGATCCAGATATGCAGACATGTTTTCACCTGCAGGTTAAGGTCAACCTTGGTGGTGGCCCTCGTCGAGATGAAGATGGCAATGTTGTTGCCGGAAAAATGGTTGATATGGTCGTAGAACAAGACAACGTATTCATTGTACGTGAAGTATTGATATTTTAAGATAGTTACTTATCAACTGAGCAGCTGGATCCCTCGGGTAGTCTGCACCTCCTGGATACGAGTTCGGTTACTCCTGCGGCCATTTCAAGAACATGGTTCATCAAGCTATTGATCAGCAGTATTCGTCAATTCTCCCACTCAAAAGAAGCAGATAACGAGCAAAGTACCCCCACTGTTGACGAATCCGACTCTCCTGTGAGTGGAACTAACATGCATAGTGAAGCAAGTGAGGGTGAAGAACCTCGGCATGCAATCTATACTGCAGCAGTGAAAACTGGTGGAAGAAGAAGAAAAGCGACAAGGAAGCGGTGACCACATGTCGTGCAATTCTAAACAGTTATTTGGTACACTGTAGAGTTGTGCTCACGATACTAGCCTTGCTAATTGGAGATGAGATGAGATGGTCTCGTGGTCAAAGATCATGTGGTGCTTCGTTAGACGTTCAGCTCGCTAGTCACTGGTGATTCTTTGCGCCACCACTGCTGGCAGGTGACCACTGCATCCAAATCCACGCCGCAGATGATCTTGAACTCGTGCGGATGAAAGATAGAATTTGAAATGCGAACTTGAAAGATCATTGTGGATGACCCCCGGGAGCCACGGAATGATCTTCGTGATTTGAATTATAGATGTGATAATACATGATGAGCGAGCTCCGAAAAACCAACTCTCGCAGACCAACGATGGTGAGACACGCTGCAAAAACACCCAAGCCAAAATGAGGTTTCCGGTAGATCGCTAGTGTGCTGCTAGTGCGCATAATTGCGAGGATATTGCTCCGGGTCGAGCATAACGCGGAAGCTGAAGGCCGCTGCCATTGGAGCATCATGTCGGCCGATCTAAGAAGCTCTTGGCCACATGCTCCGTTGGAGTCACGGAGAGCCTTGGCCATCAGCCCAGACTCGGAGGGAGCAGTAGTACTTGTGACACTGATGAGTCAATAATCGACATATAGATCCGAAAATACTGTGCAGGCTGTAACTTGAAGGAACTCTAATATTGAGGAGCAGTGCAGAATTGATTTCTTATCATCCAATCACTAACCAGTAAAAACTCCGTGCCTTGAGTAAACAGATGCCAACAAAAGGGATTAGTGACTCTCTCTCCATTTAAAGCGCCCCCACAAAGACCTCGACTCTCATCTCCTACGTCTAACGCGTTGTAGGCCATCTCCCTTGAACAACCAACCATGGCATATCAATATCACAACGACCTCCTTGCTCCCTACCTTGCATTGCCCCAGGGTGACAAAGTCCAAGCTGAGTGTAAGTTTCTTTCCCTCCGTTATCGATTTCAGATCAAGTCTTCTCATGCAAATCTCAATATACAGACGTTTGGATTGATGGCGATGGCGGTCTTCGTTCAAAGACCACGGTCGGTCACCGCCAATGGTTGTCCCCCACTAATCTTTATTGATCTTCCAATTCCAGACAGTGAGCAAGAAGGTCACTGATATTGGCCAGCTCCGCATCTGGGATTTCGATGGTTCATCTACAAACCAAGCTCCAGGTGGTGACTCAGATGTCTACCTCCGTCCCGCTGCTATCTTCAAGGATCCCTTCCGAGGTGGTGACAACATTCTTGTTCTCGCCGAGACCTACAACAATGACGGCACCCCCAACCGAACCAACTACCGCCACCACACCAAGAAGGTTATGGATCTCGCAAAGGACACCGCTCCCTGGTTCGGTCTTGAACAAGAATATACCCTTTTCGATGCAGATGGCTCGCCATTTGGCTGGCCGAAGGGTGGTTTCCCCGGACCCCAGGGCCCTTACTACTGTGGCGCGGGTACGCTTCCTTTAGCCGCCCATGTTTGCTCATCGTCATCGTTAATCTGGCTTCTTTTAAGGAACTGGCAAAGTTTTCGCTCGTGACCTCATCGAGGCTCACTACCGTGCCTGCCTGTATGCCGGCGTGAACATCAGTGGCATCAATGCTGAAGTTATGCCCTCCCAATGGGAGTTCCAAGTTGGCCCTTGTGAGGGTATCTCCATGGGTGATCACCTTTGGATGGCCCGTTACCTTCTCGTTCGCATTGCTGAACAGTGGGGCGTCAAAGTCTCTTTCCACCCTAAGCCCCTTACCGGGGACTGGAACGGTGCTGGTTGCCACACCAACTACAGCACCAAGGCCATGCGTGAGCCTGGAGGTATGAAGTACATCGATGAGGCTATCGAGAAACTCTCAAAGAGACATGCTGAGCACATCGCTGTCTACGGCGAGGACAATGATCTCCGTCTCACTGGCCGCCATGAGACTGGTCACATCGGGGACTTCAGTTCTGGTGTTGCTAACCGTGGTGCTTCCATCCGGGTGCCAAGGCACGTTGCTGCTCAGGGTTATGGATATCTAGAGGACCGTCGTCCTGCTTCCAACATTGGTCAGTATATCATTTTTTACTCGTTTGTCTCATTAATGACTTGTATTTGTTAATGAATCAGACCCATACCGTGTGACTGGAATCATTGTGGAGACCACCATTCTTGACAAGTAGAAGCCAATTTTCAGTTTTGTACTTTACTACATCCGTTTTTGTTGGGACGCAGCCGAATAAAGGAGGCATGCATATAACTCAGACCCACAGTAATAATTTGCCCCGGTGCTTATGCAATGTACGCTATCAGTGACTGCTTTTTCGCTTGAGGAATAGTGCAACTTGGCATTGACTCGGGTGTTGCACTTGTATGGTCATAGAATGACTTCGCTCCGCGGAAACAAACAACTTAACCCTTGTGCATCTCACACTATGAATATTATCCAATGATCACAGCCACTATTCTTGAGCACTTGTACCCCGGAACTCAGTAACAACGATAGTCTATTTTAAATATTTGTTGTCTGGTTACAGGACCTATGCATGTAGCTACACGCTAGTATCAGTATCAGATTTATTTATTCGTTTATTTGATGTTGTTGGGATCCAAAGGTCTTGATTGCCGAAATTGGTCAGTCTGAACTACACGAGACGTGATGTATTCGCAAGACAGAAAATTAACTCTACCCGCCTTTCTCAAAGTCCTCACCAGCAACGATGTGCCCGTTCCCAAGGCAATGGCAGTAGCCAGCAAAGTGTTTGTCTGCTCAATTAGCAAGTTTGTGTGAATAACTGTGACCTCAGGTACAAGGAATTCAATACGACTGGCCTCCTTGCGCAGCTTACAGATGCGAAGTTGAAAGTGAGTGGTGTGGAAGACAAGGAGACGCGGAAACTCGTGCTTGCTGCGATTCGCAAAGCGGGGTACACTGTGCAGTCCAAGGGTTCGAAATCGAGTGATAAATCCAAGGGTTTAGACGAGCAGCCTGTAGCAGGTCCGTCTAAACCAAGGATCGCGAATTCAGTGCAGGCTGTAGTGAGTCCACATCCTGTTGCCTTGAAATTGCACGCTGAAATACATAGACCACACCAGTTAAGCAGAAACGAAAACGGGACGACGACTTAAATGAGCTCCTTCCAGATGGACCTCCGGACGAAGCTGCTGCGTATGGCAGCTTGGAGTTCAATGAGGTATTGGATGAAGCGGTACGGGCCTGTTTTCTACTCGTTCAATCAGGGATACTGAGCATGTCTTTTTAGGTTCTCAAGACAAAGTCTACAGTTGTCAATCGAGCGCCACTGATGACAGCCTGGGCAACTATAGTTGCGGAGCGCTTAGGATTTGAGCGGGAGGAAGCACTCAGCATTGGTAGGTACCGGCTAGTGGGCATGCTGAATGTACTCACACGTCACGAAGCTTCCGTTTATACTGAAATGAATGCGATATCGAAGGGCGTGTCCTTAGGTCTCTTTGACAGATCACGCAAGAAGGAGATAGAGTCCATCAAGGATAGCACACAACCTTATGTCGACTTACTAGGAAGAAGGTATGCCTCGTGGCAGGTCCTGGTACCTTCTACTGACAGCATAACGTGTCATGACTTGTTGACAGGATGTACGTCCACATGTCTGTCTATTTACAAACGTTCTAACGCTCCGCGGCAATTCTGCCAGACCCCTGTATCAAACACAGAACGAGACATGGCGTGCTCTCGATGACACCTCGCCGGCTCTACCCAGCACAGCATTTTCATATATATCTCGTGCGTTTCGACAGACGACTCCGTACGTCATCGGCGCCCTCCGATTGTTGGCCGAGAGCTTCCCACCCCCGGAACTTAATAATAAAGGTTTCGGATTGTATGCTGAGTTCAGACCTGATGTAGATGGGTGGGGTAAACGTGGCGAGGTGCGCTGCGATCAAATTCTATCACTCCGCAAGAAGGACAAAAGCACTGTCGCCGAGACTGCTGTGAAAGGTGAAGTTGTAAAGCTAGAAGTCAATCGTGATTCGAGTACAGCCGAAGGTCCGGGTGGGATACAATGTGGTACGTCGGAAGGACCGGAAGACAAGAAGGCACGAACAATGACTCTGGAGGAGTATGAGGCTGCGTTGGATCAGGACAACACGTTTGATGATGTAGACCTGAACTTTGAATTTTAATCAGGAATGAATTTGATTCGTCACAAGTGCTCTTCCTGGCAGGTGTCCAAAACACTGATGCATTTGACTGCATGTAGTACTTAATGCAGTGCGATTTGAATCGGTTTTCATCGTGGTTGCATGTTTTTTGACTAACAATATGGTTCAATGTCCGAGATAGAGGGCTAGTATGCGTCTAGGCGACGACTATTCTATGGACAGAGAACTTTGGAGGACGTGTTGCCGCGTTGAAGCGTGGTGGCAGCCTGGATGGCTTGTTAAATTTTGTTTGTGACATTTTTCAATTATATTGTGCATTTCCGACTTTTCTGGTGGCGTGCCAACAAACTTATCAACCTTGGATGAGTTGTTACACTCCCTG
Source organism: Suillus spraguei (assembly GCA_016800925.1). Classification (NCBI taxonomy): domain Eukaryota; kingdom Fungi; phylum Basidiomycota; class Agaricomycetes; order Boletales; family Suillaceae; genus Suillus; species Suillus spraguei. The sequence continues at coordinate 106,148 of JABCPU010000019.1, forward strand.
GTCAATTATCTCGCAGTCGGCATCGACATACTGGGTGTGTCGCTTTACACACATCGGTTTCTTCTTCTGACCATCTGCATACAGCAAATGTTCCGACAACCTCAGTGATAAATGCAACGAATATTTTTTTTCGATGCCTGTATTTCTGTCTAATAAACTTTCAATATTTGTAGGGGCGAGATCCTTGACCAGCTCGTCGATTCAATATTAATATAATGACTGCCACAGCTGTGAGTTATTTCCGGGAGTGCCTCCGAGGCTGACAGTAATTTGTATTTGCCAGGCCTATGTACGTCGCAGTACATTGGGAGTGTGATCGTAAATGTAATACTCCGTGGCACCGAGTTGACCGAAAGATTACTATGATCACTCGGTTACATGTCGTGTATCAGCCATCCTTATGTTTCTTATCATCCTCTTCCCGGCTCCCCGACGAAATGAACACCGCAATAACTACGGACGATATTTTAGGCGGTGAGCTCAATAATGAAGACTCAAGTGCATGAGGCTCATTAACGGATACCAGAGGAGCTTGTTCTCTTCAGCACCTATCTCCGCGCTGTGAATTTGAATTTGAGGGAGATCTCCTACTCCTAGATTCCATGACTCAAGACTATATGGCGAGTCTTTGCATGTCTGGGTCGCTGTGAATTGCAACGACATCCGACTGGACGGGTTTACAGCGTTTTTTTTTCGCGGTGTTAATGAAAATCCACATGGTTTACTTTGCAAGGTGGTAGGCTCCCTTCAGCGATCTCAATGGTATGCCGATGTGACTGTCCTTTGTATGCCACCACGGTTTATGATTTCTATAGGACATTGAACACCCAGACTTGTATTGGTGTTCAAATCTTCTGGCTCGTCCAGATGGGACCACGTCAGATCCTTAGCCTTTGAGAATATTGCGCTGATTTTGTGATGTACATTGCAAAAACCGACATGACTTTTGATTGTTTTCCAGGAGCATGAATATGATGCACATGCAGTAAGTGTGTAGTATGAGGAATGTTTGATTGTTTGATACGTCGAGTAAATCCTGCAGGAGACAAGAAATTGAGTTCGAAGTTTTCATTACATTTATCTATACATACACATACTGTAAGGACGGAGCGATTTGCAAATTTCCTGTTGATGCCATATGCGCGCTCCACTGGAGTGGATGATCTGCAATTGGTGTCCACTGGAGCCCCCTTATGCTCCGAATCTTCGATGGCAGACTCAGAGTGTCGTGAACTGATAGTTAGCCATATATCACAATATATAGTACATAATAATAACAATTAGCATAATTCTGTCATCAGAGGAAAGAAGCGTTCTTATATCGAAGCTACTAATCAACTTTCTCACGGACTCCACTCAGGGGCACTGAAAGCGTAACTTTTCAATACTCCTCACTGATACAATGGTTGACCACCTTGTCAAGAGAGTGGACCATGAAACGAAACCTAAATTAGTATTCTCATTTCTTGCCGAAGAACTACGGGTATACATTCTAGCCTTCCTTTCTTGCAGAGATATTCTTTGTTGCATATCTGTGGGTCGAGCCGCCTAGACGAAATCTCTTACTGAGTCACTACTTCTTGCAGGTATGTAAGGCCCTTCGCCAGACATTCATATCCTCCTCCGAGCTCCAATACATCGTCGAACTCAGCGGTCAATGTTTGCTCCCCGGGATATCCAACACGGACGATGATCACGCCCCTATTTCCGAGCGCTTGCAACTCTTGAGGGATAAAGCTCACGCATGGTTCAAGTTTAACATCCATTCTTTCCAAACAATTATCACATCAGATACCCATTCTAGGGAAAGATACGTTTCCGGTGAACATCTGATCTACTCGTGGAACTTTGATAGTGAGTTGGTCACCATCAGCCCAATACCATCCAAACTCCCACAACGAACAATCAAACACAACTGGTCATTAAGAACGTTGTGTCCACTTCCACATGCAGTGAAATTCGATGTATTGATGGACCCAGCACAAAATCTGTTCGCCATCGCGTATAATGTTTGCAAGGCGAACTACATTTACCTGGCAGCTCTGGATGATGGTCATGTTCACCCTCACGCTGCTGGACCGGTATTGGTTATGGAGCTACCCGAAACATATTCAATGAAAGGGGAGCTCAAGTGTTATGGGAGGCATATTGCTATGTGCCTGTGGATCGTGCATTTGGAGACGTGGCAGCTGCAAATTTGGGACTGGCAGCACTCAACAAAATCCAGCGTGAGTTAGTCATTCAAGCATATAGTCAGAAATGGTTCAGAATTTTTTATTTTTATTTAGAGTATTCTCAGACTACAAGATCGACCTGAGTCTGACCTAGACAGCTTTTATTTTCTCGGAAATGACAGGTTGCTCATTGTCACCGATAATTTGAAGCTGTATTCAATTGAGGATATGTCCGAGACGCCACACAACGCCATTGCCGTGGAACCATTGGGGCCCTGCACACGTTCGCGGTTTTAGGAACAAAGCACGAAGTTATCTCAAATATTGGGGCCCTGCACACGTTCGCTGTTTTAGGAACGAAGCACGAGGTTATCTCAAATATTTTTGTATCAGCGGGAATCGAGTTTTGCTGGCGTCTGGGACGTCAAGAGGTGCCAGTGAATATGAGTTACGTATGTTGGACTTTAGTCCGCTGGCTGTGACAAATAGGCAGGGTCTAGGACGAGTTGTGAAAGAGCGATCCACGATGGTCTACAATGACCAAAGGGACGGGAAAACCCGTTGCTGGGCGATTGAAACGTCTCTGCCTTATGTCGAGGTAGTATCAGATAGGAAGTTCGGTGCAGAGTTGGAAGATATATGGATGGACGAGGATAGGATTTATTTGTTGACGCGTAAAGAAATCATTGACAAGTTTGAGGTTATTGATATTGATTAGAGTGTACGTAGAATGTTATCGGACGACGACAAGCAAACGTGGGCATCGCCATCCGTATCGGCGACAGCTTTAGTGAGTTGACTAGACCCACGATCATTTTTTTTTTTTTTTTTGGACAAGCGAAATGTATTGGTAGCAGCTGACTAAGTCTAGTTCTACGTATACGCGCTATAGCAGGGTTTCGGGAAACCCCGGTCTGAGGAAAAATGCGTTTATGCACTCCCGTATTATGCGGGGTGTGTGGGACTCTGTATTACCTAGGTGGCCTCGATCGTAGAGGGCCTGGGTGATCTAATACCCACTAAAACCTCTAGGGCGGTAGCCCAGTTCTTTTGTATTTGAGTGTTGGGGTTTGTTTGGATGGTGTTCTCCCAGGTATGTGTAACTAGTTCTGTGAATTTTTTGGTCCTTATGATTTTGTTTGCGGATATTCTGTCTAGTTGTAATCTGTTATTGATCCTATTAGTCCATCGTTTGATTATCGTGTCTGTTGTGTAAGTTTTTTCGTTAATGGTGCTATCACATCTTATTATCCAGATTAGATAAGCAGATTCTGAGATGAGGATTCTTAGAAGTCTCGCTGCGCCTTTTGTCTTGTCATTCGCTTCGTTGTTGTTGTTGTTCTCTCTCTCGTTTGGGTTTTGTTCGTCAGGTGTCTGTTCTTTCAGTTGTAAGTTCCCGCAGCCTAGGATCGTTCCTAGTTTGATTCTTGGCCAGGCGCCGAATTTTGTTGGCCATATGTCTTTTGTGAGTTTCCATATTGTTTTTTGTGAGTTATTCGGGCATTCTAACAATATATGCTCTATAGATTCGATTTCTGCATGGCAGGTCGCGCATTTGGCACGGTGTTCATAGTTAGGGATGTTTAACCAGTATTCTCCAACACGGTAAGCGCCATGTATTGATTTGAATAAGAATTGATGTATTGTTTTTTGTATGTCTTTATTTCGGCATCCAGTCCATATGGCGCTGTCGTGTTCGAGGTTGCCTGTGATTTCTTGGATCGCGTATCTTGCGATGTCGAGGTTACCTGTTGTCGCTCTTCTTGGTGGGTTCTTGGTTCCGTTTTGTTTCTTTATTCCTTTATATGCGAGTGATTGTGATATTGAGGATAGTTTTGCTCCTTGTAGGTCCCATTCGTTGGGGATCGAGAGGTCTATTTGGTCTTCGGTAGGTTTATTCACTCCTTCTAGGGCCAGGCGGTCTGCCTGCTCATTTCCTTGGTCTCCGTTGTGCCCTTTCGTCCATATGAACGAGGTTTGTGCTGACCTTTTTCGTAGGTGGTACAGTGTGGCTCTCAGGTAGTCGCTATTCGCTATGTCTATCCATCCTTTGTCTTCCCATTTACTGAAGTGTTTGGTGAGTCCGTCAATTGCATATCTTGAGTCTGATATGAATGTTATGGGGATGTAGGGTTCTGTTTGTTGTAGGGCGACTAGGATCGCTGTTACTTCGGCGATCTGGTTTGAATGCTGGTGTCCAGGTATTCTTATTCTCTTGTTTTGTTCGTTCTCTGCTGATATCCATATTCCGCTCCCCGATTTTGCGTTATATTTCCCATTGTTTAGGCATGAGCCGTCTGTATATATGGCGATGTGTTCTTCTATGATGTTTAGTCCTCTCATTGGGGCTTGCAGGCGGTGAGCTGGTCTGTCTGATTGTTTTGATGGGTCGGTAAATATTCTAAAGCAGTCTCCGAGTGTTGTTCGTATCATTGTTGTAGGGTCAAAGATGACCTCTCCCTGTCTTCGCTCGTGTGCTTGTTGGTTTTTTTCTTTTCTGCTGTGGGTGAGTGATAGGCTGTCTTTTTTTGGTTTGGATTTTGTATTGAATTTTGGGGCGATTTTGTTTAGTATTTCTTTCGCTATGATGGCGCATTTATGTGGGTTTTCGCATCCTTTATCTCTATCTTTCTTACAGTATTTGCATGCGCAGTTCTTTCGAGGGTAGTGTTTTTTGTCGCTATCGGTTGTTTCGTTGTTGGTGAGTGAGATTCTTTTGCTTATTTTAATTAGGTGTTTGATTTTCTGGGCCTTATGATTGTTTTGTAGGCACTCGTTTTTTTGTTTGTGGTATGTTTTGGGCGGGGCGCCTAGGTGGTACCACGCAGGTAATTGTTTTTTTAGTTGTTTTGAGAGTTTAATTGGTGCGAAGCTGACGTTGTATTTCTTCGCTATTTTTAGCATGTTGATTATTTCTTTTGGTATGTTGTTCGCTCTCGTTCCTTTCGTTGGTGGGTTCCAGGATTGGAGGAATGTGTTAAGGTCTGTCGTGTTGTTGATTCCTGTCGGTTTAAGGTTATTGATGATTATGTCCGTTAGGAAGGCCCATGCTGGTCTCTTTGTTGACAGATCGAGATAGGAGCGGAGCCATGTCACTTCAATGGCTTCATTTCTTGCTGTAATGTCTATCAGGTTGATCCCTCCTTCCGCTCTTGGTTTTTGTAGTTGCTCTAGGTTGATAGGTGAGCTTTTTTCATTGTTCCAGATAAAGTTCCTCATTATTCTTGTTAGTGCGGTTTCGATGTTCTTGGGCATTCCTTGTGCTTTTGCCAGGAATTGCGTCATGCCTCCTACTACCATTTGTGCAATTAGACGTTTACCGTCTAGGGATGGGTGACCTTTGTTCCAACGGATTAATGTTTTATTGATGTTGTCTAGGATTGGTTCCCATGGCGTGGCGTCATTTGTTTCATTGCCTATCCAGGCTCCTAATGATCTTATTGGGTGTCCATCTGGGGCTACTCTTATGGAGTTCTCGAGGGGGGTGTCATCTGGGTTTAGTTTCCTTGTTGTGATCACTCATTCTCGGTGAGTTTTTGATCCAATCGGTATTATCTCTGTTTTGTCCATATTGAATTTTGCTCCCGAGGCTAGGCACCATTCATTCAGTATGTTTTCAAGGTCGGAGTATTTGTCATTTTTATTCAGGTATATTGTTGTGTCATCGGCATATAGGTTTATTTTCACTCGGTGAGTGATTCCTGGGATGTCGTAGCCTTTTATTAAGTTGGAGTTTCTTAGGGTGCACGCCAGTGGTTCTATGGCCAGGTCGAAGAGTAAACATGATAGTGGGTCTCCCTGTCTTACTCCCCTTGTTACCTTGAACGGTTCGCTCAACATGCCATTTATAGCTACTCTTGTGTGGGCGTTTGAGTATAGGGCTTTGACCATGTTTATGAACTGTCACGAATTCCAAATACAAATCATTACTCTTTCCTCAATTTCCCTAAAGCGTCTAAACCCAGTGCTAAGACAAACACAAACTCCATTGAAATCCCTATAACTGCTTCTATAAGCGAACTTCCTGATGAAGATGAAGAGATCTTTTATGATGCTATCGGATAAGATAAGATAAGATAGTGTCACGTGATCTTAGAACCTTCTAGAATATGATGTCATAACAATGTCACAATCATCACATCGTACGATTCTCATTTCTATTTTATGATTGGCTAGTAGTTTCAAACTCAGTTTATATCTCAGTTTCAATATGTGTATATAGTTAGCTAGTTTCGCTGTAGTAGTTCTTTAGTTCAAACCTCTTGTATCTACATCTGTAGCAATCCAAGACGTCCTTGCTCTTCTTTTCCTCTGTGATAACCTTAGTTTGAGTCCTAGTTTCTGCCCTAGCGTTAATTCGTTTTGTGGGTTGTGACATGAACATACTCGGGAGGTTAAAGGTTTGGAGCGTTTCTATCAGGTAATCATGGCTGATTCGGTCGTAGGCTTTTTCTTGGTCGAGTGCAATAAGGGCGCTGTCTTCTTCTGAGATGTCAGCGTATTCAATCATCATTTTTGCAAGACAGATGGGGTCAAATATTGATCTATTAGGTATGAATCCGCTTTGATCTGGGTGTATTAGTCTCGGGGCTGCTCTGGCTAATTGTATTGCTAACGCTTTTGTTAAGAGTTTGTAGTCTGTGTTTAGCAGTGTTATGGGTCTATAGTTGGCGTTTTAGGTGCGTTCTTTTTTCTTATATATCGGGCACATCCAACCTAACGTGAATTCAGTTTCGTCTTTTACTCCGTTCTTTTGTATATCATTTATGACTAAGGTAAGCGTTTTAATTATATTAAAGCTTGGTTCGTTGTCCTCTGAGTCTGCTAGGTGTTTTTCGTGTAGTCGTTTCCATATTTTGTATGGTATTCCATCAATTCCTGCAGCACTACTGGATTTCGAGGAGTATAGCGCTTCGTGGATGTGGTGTTCCTCTAGGAGTTGACTTAGGGGGGAGTTATTGTCGTTGAACTTTTGTTCATTTGGTATTTCATTCATTGTTTTTCGTTTTGCTTCGTCTTTTCTCAGTTGTATTGCAGGGTGTATGATCTCTTGTTGGAGGGACTCGTGGTATTGTTTTGCGATTTCTGCCATCTTGCCAGAGTGTGAGGTGAGTCGGTTTGAGTTTGGTATTTTAAGTTGGTAGATTATGTCTCGCGGCTTTTTTGGTGTGTTTATCTTACACCAGTACTTGCTCATGGTTTCTCCGGCGGCACTCCATTTCGCTTTTGATCTAAGTTGAAGGTTTTTGAACCGTTTTTTTTCCAGGTGGTTAATTTTGCTTTCAAGCCATGCTTTTTGGCTCCTGGTGTTGCTGTTGGTGTCTATGTCGTCATCTTGTAGGGTGAGTTTGATGTCGTTTTCTAGTTGTTTTATTCTGGTGTTGATTTTGTGTATATGTTCCTTGGATGTTTTCTTAGCCTCTTGGCGTATTTTAATCTTGAAGTCCTCCCATTCTGACTGTGGGTCAAGTCCGCCTGGTTGTTGGTTTGTTTCTATTTTCCGTTGTGTTATTTGTCCTAATTTACTCATTTTGTTCAATAGTTTCTCGTCGTTTACAAGGCCAAGTGGCCATGACCATCGTCCCTTGCCTATATGTGGCATGTTCGGGGTGCGTATCTCACTAGGATCATATGGTGGTCCGTCGGGATGGCTGATGTGCATGCTGACCAGTCATACAGGCTGTTATCGTGCGAGGGGGAGGAGTATATCCTGTCTAGTCTGGAGTAGGAGTTTGCATTGCTGTAGAAGGTGAATAGACGAGATGTAGGGTGCGTTTTCCTCCAGGAGTCATGTACGTTTAACGTTTCTCTTAGGTCTCTGAGAGCGTCTGTTGCTGCTTCATTATCCATTCGTGCGGGAGCTCTGTCCAGCAGGTCTTCCATTAGGTTGAAGTCTCCTAGTAGTAAGTCAATCTGTTGGTTGTTTCTTCTCGTTTCCGAGTCTTTAATGGTTGTCCAGAAGTTGTGATGTTCCGCTGGGTTGTTTGGGGCGTATATATTGAGGATGGTGAGTTCCTCGTTGTTATGCCATCGAGTTTTTAAGATTAGCGCTCTTCCTGGTATGATCTCTTTAAATTCGATGTTTTCAGTGTTTGTTAATTCTTTATTTAGTACAAAGGCTACTCCAGCTGATGATCCTGGGCGTTCTCTGTCTCTGGAGTTGATTACTCTTAGTCTGCGGGAGTATAGAGTGTTTATTTGGTTTTCGTGTTCTTCTGTTAGGTGCGTCTCTTGTAGGCACAGGATTCCTATCTTTTTCTCTCTCATAACTTGGTGTATGACTGACCATTTTGATATCGCGCTGTGGTCTAGTTGCGAGGATGTTCTCCCTTTCATGTTCAGGGATGCGATATGGAGGTTAGCTCTTGTTTTATTTCGCTTTTTTGGTTGATTTCTAGTATCGTTATTAGGTTGCGCATGGTTGTGCGGCGCCTGATGGGGCGTGGGGTTGTTTCCACCTCCGAACTCTCGTGTAGCGTCCTCGAGGGGGGCCCGGTGGTTTGGAGTCCTCCCTCTCTGCTTCTCGGGAGGAGTGAGCCAAGACCAGAAGAACTACCGTATTGGGGGGTATTTGCAGGAGTTAATGGGTTGGTGGTCGGGTTGTCAGCGTCTTCTGAAACGACCATCGGGAAGCGTGGGTTGTCATATCCCGGACAACCACGGTGGGTACATGCTCGTGCTTTCGGAGGTAAGTGTCCAGTCACCTATCTCTTTCGGCGGTGGCTTCAGCTTCTCAGCGCGGCTAACCCTTGACCTAAATAGGTCTCCGCTGTTGGCAATTGCCGTTGAGGCTACCATAGCTTTCCTGTCCTGCTGGGCAGTCAGTAAATTTGGGCTATGGGTTAGGGTGGTCCAGAATGCGCCTCGGCATACTGTTGGGATCACGTCTTTAGCCTATGGTCAGGAGGTAGGCTATTATTGATCCGTTTTTTATCTGTGTTGGAGTATGGGTCGGAGTGGGGATGATATTCAGAGTTCGTAGTTACAAGGGTAGTAGGTCTACAAGCTATGTGGGTAGGTAGATATGTATGATGGGTGTGGGGTTGTATATATGACAGGGTTTACATGTTCGAGCTGTTTTGAAGGGTCATTCCTTAGGAAAAGGTCTTCCTTCCTCGTCCTCTACCCCTCTGGTTGGCTATGGACTTAGGGTTGTGGTGTTTTGGTCCATTCCAGAGTGGTATCTCTGGGAAAGGGCATAAGCCGCGCGGATGGGCGATTGAGTGGCATAAGGAGCAAGTGGAGAAGCCTATTGCTGTGCCAGTGCCCTCAAGTTCAGACGGGTATGTGAGGGAGTGCAGGTAAAGGCGGAGTTTGGTCCATACCGCAGGGTTACTGGTTGGGCTGGCGGCAAAGACATTGTAGCGGGGGAGGGGTATTCCTCCGCTTACTTTATAGTCGAGGTGTTCTACCCAAAGCGTTTTGATGAGTTCCCAGGTAGCGGAATCCTTCTCTTCATATGGGATGTCACTCTCGGCAAGGATTTCTCCTATTTCCCAGCATGCAACTTCTTCGGACCAGGTCTCATAGACTGCGTCTTTAACGGTTTTGGTATCCGTGGTTGAGAAGCCGTGTAGGCAGAAGAGGAGGAGGGGGGGGGTATTAACGCTGAATTGGTGGGCCGCGAAAGTAACGTCTGGTGAAGACCATATACGCTGTGAAAGAATGATATTCTTCGTTTCTTCTGAGAAGTTGTAAGCTAGGAAGCTGATGGGGTGCTTGTCATCATCTTTAATGGTAGCATCTGGGCACGGGGGGGAGACTTTCACTTCCTGGTTATCGTCGTGGACGAAGTTGGCGATGTCCGTGATAGCCTTGCGGAGGCGTTCCACGAAGATTGGGCCCTTGGCCGATGGGTTCTTCCCATCGTGGTCGAAAACTCGTATGAGGAGTTTTGGGTGCGGGACTTTCAGCCACGCCGTGATGACTTTGGGGGCTTGGAAGTCAAAGAGCTGAGCCGCATGGGATAGGTGGATTTGTGGGAAACCTCCTATTGGGACGGGGGTGAAGTGCGGGATTGCTGTAAGTGAGTTTGAGCCGTTTAACTTGACAATGGAGCGGTTTGTCTCTGCTACAGCGAGGTGTGCTCTAAGGAGGTCTTCTTCGGAATGAGCGGCGGGTTTGGAGGGAGTGGAGGTGGTAGTAGAGGGTGGGGTAAAGGGGTTTGGGATTGTGTTGTCCTCAGACATCGCGGTGTCTTCCTCATCTCTGGGGGCGTGGATAGATGTGGAGAGGTCCTCTGGGGTGATTTTGGCTACGGGTGTGGTCCCTTCTGCTGCAACCGGGGGGGGAGCAGAGGTGGGAGTCGTAGGGCTTCCAGGGGTATTGGAGTCATTGGGCGGAGGTTGTGAGTTGGGCCTTGGGTTAGGGGTGGGGGTTGGAGGTAAGGACAGTGTTTCCATGGAGTCTCCTTCGTCGGTCAAGACGTTAGGGGGGAAATATTGTGAACCAGAGCGGTATGGTCTGGGCAGCGGTTGGCGGATTCCCATCGGGATGGGCGCGCACTAACGTTGGCAGCTTTGACAGAGGATTGGTCTTTCATTTCCGCTTGTGAGGGGGTTGGGGTGGTATCGTTCGAGGTGGTGTGTATTTATATGGATGCTGGTGGTGTTTTCGTGTATATTATCCGGTGTGGTTCGATTTTGGCGGGTTGCGTGTAGATAGCGAGGAGCTGTTTTTCGTACGTGTATGGGCCATGTGTTTAGGGGGTGTTGTGGGTTCTGTGGGAGCGCATTCATTTCGTTGTCAGTTGGGAGGGTATATTGTGGGCTATAATGGTTAGAGTGGGTTTGGTATTACGTCGGTCAGTGTTCTTTTGATTCGTGTTCAGGCTCGAGGTAGGGAGTTTGATGTGTACATCGACTCTTGGCAATGGGGTGTGGCTCTTATCATTCTTTAGCGGTGTTTTACTGGGTCATGTTCTCGTTTGTCTTATGTGGAGTAGCGTTTTGTGGTTGTTGTTGTCGGGTCAGACGTTTTTGGCGTAGTGAGTGCGTTTTTAGTTTTGCGTTAGATTAACTTGGTTTGGGGTGGTTTTCAGTTGTTTTTCTTTTGTGTGTTCGTAGGGGAGGTTATAGATTATGGTGGGGAGGCCAGTCTAGTGGACTGCTGAGCGTTGTGAGCTCAGCCTTGCCTGCTTGATAGCGTGGGAAAAACCGACCATTGTGGTGGTACGAGTTCAAGGGCCCCCCCACGATCATTTATGTTTGACTCGCATGACACTCATACATGTGGCAAATTATTACGCTTCAGTTGCCCATTAAACCCTTTAGCCCGCCTTCTGGCTTGTTCTGGCTTCTGTTTCTTTCATCTCCATCTATCAGCTGACTTGTCAATGTTGTCATTTATTCCGACCTGAAACCCTACAAACGCTATTTAGCGTAGCTGTCCAACAGGGCTGGCACCTAGGGAAGGAGTTCTCGTATTATTGTAAGCACAGAGTGTTTGATCCCAATTCTCGTCGACGCCAGTGGGTATGACATTGATATATGATTAGTTGTCTGTCATTGGGAAAAAAAAAGTAAAAACATATTTCTTCCCAGACGACTGTGAATACCAAACTAATTAGTTCTTATTGCATCTTTGGATGAATCAAGCCCCATCGAATTTCTAGACAAGGTCGCCTCAAGCTGGCGTATTCGATGTATAAATTTATTGTCAGCGACAAGGTATTAATCATTTGCTAGGGGTTTGTAGGCTCGACGGTGCCAAAATACTATCACGACCTGATCATCCTACTTACTAGTGAGCGTGATTACTCGCTACTACCATTGGCTACGAGGAGCTACGAGGCTACGGTAATGATCAGTGGACCTGGCCGACGGTGGCACAATGGTATTGCCCCTCGTAGTATCAGTGTAACAGAATCCTATTCAGCAGGGGGACTTGCTCACCTATGTATAGGTAGTTACATCTCCTACTATGGGGTCCGTCAGTGGATCGTGCTGAGTATTGAGCAACACTGAATGGCAAAAATATTGATAAAAGCAAGGGGCCCAACCGGGAATTGAACCCGGGACCACCCGCAACTTCAACACCTTGTGTTGGGGATTGCTCCCGAAGCGGGTATCATACTACTAGACCATTGGGCCTTAAAGAGACGGTAGTTATTGACTCATATAACCGCAGGAAAAAAACCGTGACCAATATATATATCCGCTTTACACCAAAACTATTAGGGGTATTCATTCTCGGACGATCAGTGCACATCGTACCCGAAGTTCTTCCATCGAGAACTTGGACGACATGTGGAAGCAGCTAGAACCTTTTGATCGTGAGGTCTGCTTTGCATGAGAAGAGGATGCATGCGAAGACCTACACCTGAATCCCAGTGTCTGAACTCTGGATACGGGCTGCTCCAATTAAAGGACGGGAGGACGAGACTCATCGGAATTGTTCAGCTGACGTATGAATCACATACCAGGGATGTCGGAATCGCAGGACTTGCGTGTGAAGTCGTTAACAGAATCCATGGCCACACGGGACACACGCTGAGGTAGTTTTGACTGGAGGTTCCTGGTACCCGGTGTACTGCGTAGTAATTATTGTCCGTGACAAGCCGACCGCCACTGATAATCAATACGACTTCTTAACTGAGGAGCACAACGATATCACTCAACCACTCAGGTTGCTAAAGCTGAAGTCGTAACGCATGTAGAGGACGCAGGTGGGACACAATCCAGTGTACTGGTACATAAGCAACCACAGACGATGGCGTTGGAAGAGTATGGGGCAACGTTGGATCGGGGTATAATGATATCACCTCAACAATCACAGCAATGAACCTGATCCATTAATGCACCATCCATAGCATAAATGAGTGTTCTGAATACCGTATGTGACGGCCGCGAGGCCGATCTATATCTAGTCTCACATCTATATAGCATGTCGTCAGTCGACCCCGTATCCCACATCTGTTGCATGGGACCTAATTACAAAGACGGCTCAAAGTTTTTTGATGATAGCATCGGTAAATTCCGATGTCGTTGCGGCACCTGCAGGTGAAGCAATGTGAAAATTAGTCTTGACAGATCACGGGAAATCACTCACCACCCATGTCTGCAGTCCTCACCTCTCCAGCGTTGATGACATCGAAGGTCGCGCTTGCGATACTGTTGGCAATGGAATCGAGACTGGTGGACGAGAGAGAGTAAGAATCATGAGAACAAGGCCATGCTGGACAACATACCCAAGATGTCTGAGCATCATAGTAGCACTCAAAACCATAGCAGTAGGGTTGGCGCGGTTGGTGCCCATGATGTCTGATGCAACATGTCTACATCCGGGCTCAAAGAGGGCATAGTCCTAAATAAATGTTAGTATCGCGTAGAACCAAACGAAGTGTACGGCATACACGGCCGATGTTGCATCCTGGAACAATACCAGGACCGCCGACGAGTGCGGCACCGATGTTGGAGATGATGGCACCGTACAGGTTAGGCATGACCATGACATCAAACTGACCAGGCTTGGCCACTAGTTGCATGGATCTAAGTGGCATTAGCCGACTGGAGCGGAAAAGGGAGAGGCGTCTCACGTGTTGTCGATAATCATATCATTAGACACGATGCCTAGGGATTTGTATTCCTCCGCAATTCGACGGAAGGTGTTCAAGAATAAGCCATCACCGAGTTTCATAATATTGGCCTTGTGCACACAGGTCACTTTCTACAAATGAGCGCTTGTCTATCAGCACAGCTGCGGCCGGAAACGAGGTGATAATCAACCTTGCGATTGTTCTTGAGGGCAAAGTCAAAAGCAAAGCGCGCAATGCGCTCCGCCTTGGCCCTTGTGGATACCTTCAGACTTTCCACTACACCAGGATAACTCTGGTGCTCCAGGCCAGAGTATTCACCCTCGGTGTTTTCACGAATGATAGCGAAGTCTACATTGGAGTGGCGTGTAGGGAATCCAGGGAGAGACTTGCACATCACAACAGATGCGTAAATGTCGAGCTGTTGACGCATAGCCACGTTCCATGAGATATGACCGGTTTGAGAGATTGGCGTGAAGAGAATACCTATGACGACAAAGATAAATGTTGGTTTTGTGAGTCAGTGGGAAAATAACTTACCCTTGAGACCAACTCTGTTGCGTTTGAGACTTTCCATTGCCTGCTTGAAGAGGTCTTCCCCTGCTGAAGATACACCGGAAACATCATACTGCTCCCACTCTATGGGCGCGTTTACATGCTCGAAGATCTCCTTGACAGAGTCTGTGATTTCACCGCCAATACCATCACCGGGTATGAGGGTAACCTGGACACACTCAATATCAGTACTATACCCAAGGATAAACCACGTACCGTATATACACCGCCGTACTTGGTTGGTAGCTGAGATGATACGATTAATTCAGGGATGCTATTCGGTTGGGCGTGGAACTTACTCTTTGCGTGACTTTTGGAAAACCAGCCGAAAGAGTGGTTGCAGTTCGCTTGAAAAAAAAAGATAAACATCACGCCACCTTATAAATTCAGTTACCTACGGACTGTTGAAGAGCAGAGCGGGTCGCCGCCGACAGAGCGTTACGGAGCATTATTTACGGGCGTTGTGGAATGAAGGAAAGAAACGGAGAGTACTCGTGGTCGTGCAGCTAGTAGCGGATCGGTTTGTTTTAGTTTTAGACATAAATTGTAGGAAAAATATGACGGGAGCGCGCCGCGCCGTGTAATCGGTTCACTTCATATATTTCAATTCCGCGTTCGTCCGTGCCAAAATTGCTCCCATTTCACTCACTCTTTCTCCTTACAAGTCTTCCTCCGCTTCCCTTCCAAAAGGCTCAATGGCTGCCGCCCGTGCTGCTTTCTCCCGTGTTGCTCCTGCCATCGCAAATGCTCGTGCGCGTCCTTCATTAGCTCTAAAACGTGCTGCTTTCGCTCGCGGATATGCAACAGCAAGTGAAAACTCGGTAGGAGTTGCGCTGTCGCGCCATTCTCATACATCATGCTAATTCTGAATCATTCTGTAGATGACAGTTCGTGATGCACTCAATGTTGCTATGGAGGAGGAGATGATACGTGACGAGAACGTCTTCATTCTCGGTGAAGAGGTAGCTCGCTACAATGGTGCCTACAAGGTCACCAAAGGTCTTCTTGACAAGTTCGGCGAGAAGCGTGTCGTTGATACTCCCATTACTGAGATGGGTTTCGCCGGTATTGCTGTCGGTGCTGCACTCTCGGGTTTACGACCAATGTAATGCAGTCCTTTCCTGCTGACGTGTTTTTCTCATTATTTGCTTAAAGATGCGAGTTCATGACCTTCAACTTCGCCATGCAAGCCATTGACCAGATCGTCAACTCCGCTGGAAAGACTTACTACATGTCCGGTGGAAACGTGCCATGTCCCGTTGTTTTCCGTGGCCCCAACGGTGCTGCCTCTGGAGTCGCTGCACAGCACTCCCAAGACTACGCAGCCTGGTATGGCTCAATCCCCGGTCTCAAGGTCGTCAGCCCCTGGAGTGCAGAGGATTGTAAGGGTCTTCTCAAGGTTCTTATTTTCTGCAGTTCCTTATCCGTATGGCTGACAAATGTATAGGCCGCCATTCGAGATCCTAACCCAGTCGTGTTCCTCGAGAATGAGATGATGTACGGTGTCACGTTCCCCATGTCTTCAGAAGCGATGTCAGACAACTTCACTCTTCCCATTGGCAAGGCAAAGGTCGAGCGTGAAGGAACTGATGTCACTATCGTGGCACATAGCAAGATGGTCACCCACAGTCTAGAGGCTGCCGACGTTTTGGCAAAGGAGGGCGTCAAGGCTGAGGTTATCAACCTCCGTAGCATCCGTCCCCTGGATATTGACACCATCAAGGCATCAGTCAAGAAGACTAACCGGTTAGGCAGTTATTTAGCCTAATAAATCATTACTCAATCATTTTGTCACAGTCTTCTCATTGTCGAGGGTGGTTTCCCCGCCTTCGGTGTTGGTTCTGAAATTTGCGCACAGATCATCGAGAGTGAAGCCTTCGACTACCTTGATGCTCCGGTTGAGCGGGTAACTGGTGCTGATGTCCCTACGCCTGTACGTGTCAAGATGATGACCATATCCCAATACTAATACTTTTTATTAGTATGCCACCAACCTGGAGGCACTGGCATTCCCCGACACACCCCTCATCGTCAAGGTCGCGAAGCGGGCACTTTACAGGACCAACTAGGCACACTCATACTTTTATCGCATGCATCTGCTTTCATACTTACACACTCATGGGCGTTAGTAGTCCCCTGGCCGCAATAGACACATTACCCATCTAAATTGGACATGGTCAGACCGGCCTTCGTGCCTAGTCCGTAAAAGTCGTTTCTGCCAAGTCGTGGGGTTGCCTACTCACGCCATGTCACTTGTTAGTGTCGTGAGTTTAGTAAGGGTTTCTTGAATCGTGCCTTATGCTGGACCTCCGACAGGTGAGAGTGTTCAGCTATAATATTTCTCTCTCGGGACCCGCGAGTGCCGGATGGGTATAATGCGCTACGGCAATGATGCGTGATGCGCGGCCCCTTTATTGAGTAATATTAGTGGTTCTCAAAGTTAACTTCGTATAGAAATTTCAAACGTTGAGCATTTTGGAATTTGCCGGTTAATTGAGGCTCCGACGCTGACACATTAACCCTAACCTTATACTCAGACCGTCATCATCTACTGCAGTCTGCGACACCATCTTTCAATATCATTATGCCTCGGGAATCCGATCGTTCAAGGCTCCTTCGCAGCCTCAAACAAACTAGTCATGACCTTACTATCGCGCGATACATGGAGTTAGTTGAGTTTATGGTAGATGAACTACTAGTAGATGAGGAGGAGGACTCATCAGAGATCAGCGACACTGCCAGTGGTCATAGTGGGTCTGATATCAGCATACGGACAGCATCACCAGCATGGCCTGAATCCCCTACCTCATCGGTCACATCTGCCTCGTCAATCAATTCCCTTGTATCACTCTCAACAGCATACTCGAGCGTCCTATCACATGATATCCCAGACATGTGTGAACGAGTTTTTACACAGTTCGTTGACGCAATCGGTGCATTGCATGATGAGGTGGAGAAATGTCGGGTCCTTACTGTCCGTCCACGTCTGAGTCGCGCTCCTCAGCTACACTTGCTGGAGGAGTGGGCTCTGTTCTCAACTGACAAATTTCGACGCAAGCTTCGCGTTGATGCAGACATATTTGCCGAACTTACGAAGTTAATCCAAGGGCACCCTATCTTCCATAACAACTCAAACAATCCCCAACTTCCCGTCGCAGTTCAGCTCGCTGTCTTTCTCAATGGTGTCGGCCATTATGGCAATGCAGCAACTACTGAAGACATTTCTGACTGGGCCGGAGTGTCCGTAGGGACCGTCTATAACTGCTACAAACGCGTGATGATTGCGCTGTTGCAGCTTCATGACCGAGCCATTCATTTTGATCCGCTTGACCACGAGGACCAAGTTGAACGAGAGCGAGCGAAAGCCTATGTAGAAAGAAAAACATGTCATGAGTGGCGTGGAGGTTTTCTTTGTGTAGATGGGACTCCATCCCCCTTACATGAAAAACCTGGTTGGCATGGGGAGGGTTTCTTTGACAAAAATTCGGACTACTCTTTGACAGCACAGGTAAGTATCAGTTCGGTGTGCAGCACAGTAACTTACAATTTAAAAGGTCGTTATATTCCCTCATAACCTTCGTATTGTGGACTATGTCATCGGCGTACCTGGAAGTCTTCATGACTCAAACGTATTTGCACGAACGAGGGTTTCCCGGAACCCTGAGTCATTTTTTGGTGCAGGAGAGTGGTTGTGGGCCGACTCGGCATATGCTGCACGAACCTGGTGTGTGCCACCATACAAACGGCCACCAGGAGGGAGCTTGACGCCAGACCAAAAGATATTCAATACTAAC
The DNA here is from genome assembly GCA_016800925.1 of Suillus spraguei. NCBI lineage: Eukaryota > Fungi > Basidiomycota > Agaricomycetes > Boletales > Suillaceae > Suillus > Suillus spraguei. Next base: position 124,204 of record JABCPU010000019.1, read on the forward strand.
CTGTCGACGGTGAGTATCAATGGCAATATATATTAGTAGTCCTCACCCAATGTCTAGGTTCGTGTTCGTTCAGAACATTTTTTCGGCTCTATCAAAGGCCGGTTTCAATCCCTGCGGGAGCTTCGCATCCCAATCCAAAGCCAGAAGGACCTCGACTACGCAAACATGTGGATCCGTTCATGCTTCGTTCTGCACAATTTAATCGTCGAAATTGAGGAAAAATTAAACCATGAGAACTCAAATGTCCGCTTCTATGAAGAACCTCGGAGGCCAAGGCAAACTGGTGCTGACGCTGATGCAGGAGAGGATGATCAGCGAGAGGGCGGTGGTGCAGTAGGTGATCAAACTTACATTGGAAGTGTGGGGCAGGATTTTCGCAACACGTTAAAGACACGGTTGCTTTCCTCGTTGGCGCAAAGGAATTAGCAAGTATATATGGCGCAAACCTGTAGCATTTAGGATTGTCAATTAGAAGCTCTTCCTCTTCTTTAGTACCCAACGAGGGAAATTTGCGCAAACCTGTAGTATTTATGGTCATCAATTAGAAGCTCTTCCTCTTCTTTAGTACCCAACGAGGGAAATTTGCGCAAACCTGTAGTATTTATGGTCGTCAATTAGAAGCTCTTCATCTTCTTTAGTACCCAACGAGGGAAATTTGCGCAAACCTGTAGCAATCATGCTTGAGATTTTCTCGAGAAAGTACCACTCATATTTCTAAATGAACAGTTGCAAGATGACACGGTACAAACCTACTTCAGCTTTGATCAAAACCACGCTCCATAGCAATACGACGAATCCGAGCCTCCTCCTCTTCTCGACGTGCATGAGACAGCTCGAGTTCAATTCTTGCAATCTCCATTTGCCGAGTCATCCTCTCCTGTTGGTGGTGATGATCTTGTTCAGCAAGACGCATTGCATGCTCCCGCTCATCACGAGCACTGCGGGCCTTGAGATCACGAGCCCATATTTCGCTCTCGAGCTTCATGCGTTTATAGCGTTCATGCTCGGCACGAACCTCACGTTTGCTATCAAGGTGCAGCATCAGAGATTCTGCCGTTTGGGACATCCTTTCTGTGGTCTGGTCAAGAGTACTGCTGCCAGGGCGTTTGCGTGATGATGAGGGGGGACACTGAGATGCACTTGAAGGAGATGGACGAGACTGTTTTGTAGCAAGAGAAGGTGAACTTTCACGACTTCCCTTGAGTGAACTGACACGAAGAGACTGTAGTGCTCGGCTGGCACCAATATCTGAGTCCTCTGAGTCAATGGGCGTAGACTGACGACTGGGTGAAGACTCCTTGTAATCGGAAAAAAAAGACAGTGAATTGTCGACTGGGTTTTTTTTGGCTACCGGCGAGTGTTCAGGAGAGTTTAATGATATCATGCCTGGGCCAAGTGCGTCAGAGGTTGAGATGGGAGGGAGCTGGGGTCGTTGGTACCACTGTGGCAATGGGACCAGTGAGAATGAATCCGGCGTGTTGCTAGGACTATGGTCCGAAGGTAATAGTGGCGATGGCTGGAGTGATGCTATGCAGGGGGGCTGGTCAACAATCATATCATCCGTCACACCATTGTCCATAGTGTGACTATTAATCTCAACTATTTCTCCATCCTCAGGATCATCGTCTGCATGAGCGTCATCGTCACCTGTAGCCGGTGGTTTTGAAATATTAAAATGTTCCAATGCAGCAGAGGCAAAGTCTTGCCCTGCATCTGCAGTAGAGAAGGCATGATTGAAGGCTGGATTGGTCCGCCACCAGCCATGAAGCTCAGGCCACCAGGGAAATTTCTCAAGCCTTGTATCTGATGGAGACATGATTAAGACATGCGCAAATCAACGCAGCAGAGACTTACCGATCAACGACTTCATCTTTGGATCCTCTTGAAGCTCTGCATATGTCTTTCCTGCTCCTGACTGCTTGAGGTCCTTATTAAACTCATTGTATTTTTTCCGGAGTCTGAAACATCTTATCAGTGATTCTAGTAGACAGATGATGCAAGAACTGAATACTTACGTGCCAAAACGAGTTGAGACAGGTTTGATAAATGCCTTAGGGTCCTCCTTGAAGAGTCGTTGAACCTCTGGATCTTCATCATTCGAAAATACAGCTTGTGCAACCTGCAAATAGACGACATCTCTTGAACTACCGCTCTGCTTCTTCTTCCGACCTTGCTCCTTGGCATCCTTTGCTGAATCAGAGAAAAGCTTGATGCGGGCATCTTCATTTTCCTTGCACCAGGCAAGTAAGCGTTCAGTACGAGCACCACGGACCCCCTCCCAATGAATAGTACATTTCTTCCCAGTGTCCACACTAGTGGATGTATTGCCTCGGACTCCACCACCTCGACCTCTTTGACTTGTGCGTGACATGATACAGGGTGTTCTTAACACAGCGATTAAGGATCAGATTGGAGCTTGACCACCATCGACGCCAATGACAACGACGAGCAGGCAGGGCATACCGGAGTTCGAAAGCTGCCGTACCGGCAGCATCCGAATTCGCAAATTTTGGCTGAGAATTTCTTTCTAGGTTTGACTTTGAGAACCGTTATTGACTGCCCGAGTTATGCTTCTCCGACGTCAACCATTGTATCCCCTGTACCCTACCGACTTTGACCATAAGCTTGTCCCGTGCTGACCGTGGTGCGTTTTCTTTAGTCCCATATGACTCTGTTTTCGACCTCCGGCCAACAATGCATAATGCATGCACGTGTTTGTACGCAATACACAAGGACAACTGGTGACGAGCAAAAAACAACATATGAAGGAGGGAGCAAGAAAGAAAACAACCGGCTTGTGTCTTCTATATGAACAAACACGATCTCCTACTCCAGTGGAATCTTGCACGACTTCACAGCCTTAGGTAACGTCGTCGTGCAGTCCAATATCCCTGAGTCATCGACCAGGTTGTCATAAAACGCAGACACGATATCCTCGTCATCGACAGACCACAATAGAATTTATCACACTGAAATCCGGAGCATTGGATCGCTGCAATAAGATGAATCGATTCATCAGGACTCTTCTCATGGCCCACGGTAATGTGGCAACCCGATGAGAATGGTTTCTACTAGTCAAATTGTATGACGACATTAACGACCCGTCGCGTGTTGAGAAGGGAGACTTGAGTGGCTGTTGTCGATCCGGTACTCCATGACAGCCTAGGTGGAGCTACTGGTTTTAATGCAATGCATTGAATACACCCATATGTACTGTTGCATCAGTGTCCTGCAGTGATGTGAAGGACGCAATGGGCACTAGACGTTGGACTACAACGGCCAACTCACACATCGGAGTCCCTTCCTTCTGTCTGGCTTTGCTCGGTCAATGGTTACAAAATGTAGCATGGACGCATCTTGAGAAGCCTGCCGTCTCGCCTGAATGAGTGTTTCCGAAATGGAGGTGTAAGAGAAAATGTAGATTTGAGACAAATTTTGGTCTTCTTCTCATAGAGTCTGAGTCCTGCGGCATGTAGCAGTGCCACATACATGAGTTGGTTTGAATCAACTCCCGGAGAGCTTGGATCATGGACCCAAAGCCAAAAGTTGCGCAGTAGTCTTGAGTAATTGGAGTTAATGATTTGAAGAACCAACATCCTCCACGAGTGAGCAGACGACTTGGAGAATTCGGCGTGTGCGACATCAGGTATGTAGGATATGAACGAGATGCTCCTTCACCCGCTTTTTGAAGGTCTGTAGGCAGGGAAAGATATTTTTGAAACAGGATCAATCCGAATGACCAGGGGACGTATGAATAATGCAGCCCGATCGAGCTCAATGGTCTCACCAAGGTCGGAGGGAATGCCCAGCTACAGGAATCTGGAATGAAGACGTGGATCTCTTAGAATGACTAGGGGAGCAGCTGTAAAGCCGCTCGATTTGTCATGCTTTTGTGTTACACGGAGACTTTTACGTAACGAAGTTGTGACATCGTGACCTTCTGCAACGGTGTGACTGAACTTACATGACCATCTATTTACCAAACTGAAGTATGAATCTTTTGTCGTCTGCTTTGCTCCGCGTATTTCCTCTCTGCGTATACAGGCCTCTAAATCTTGCCGTCATTTGAGGGCACGAGATAAGGCTAAACGTTGTGATAACGCATGTTTGAAGTAAAAGAAGATAATTTTGACACCTGTATTCACTTTAGGTAGCTGTAACCACATTAAATCAGGTACTGAAATGAGCTGGCATTGCCCCAAGCATGACTTGACCCCAAAATGAGGCTCTGATAACGCATAAAGTAGTTCAAAGGCCTATGCGTTATGCGTTATTATGTCATGCATTATGAAAAAGTAGTAATATCCAGCGAGCTTACATAATACATGATTCAATCAAAATAGTAGTGGCAAGAACATGATTGTGAGCGCCGTCCTGCATCCAAAATGATACTAGCATTTCCTTCGATGATTCCGCGCAGTCAGAGCAGGGCAGGCTAGTAGGACTAGTGGCGATTACTGGGCCGCGTCATCCTAAGCGCCTGGCTTAAATTTCCTGTGACCTGGCACTTGTTCGGCGCACGTATACAGCCTGAGCAGTCATCTAATATGGCTGAGCAGCTCCCCCCACACGCTACGCTTCCCCAGTCAGCACCTGAACCACCCCAGTATACTCTTCCAAAGACCTTCAACATCGGACGATCCAACACACAGCATCTCATCCGCCCAGATCAACTTAAGGCCCATCTTCAGCTTCTGGCAGCGTTCAACAACCTTAAGCAGCGGGTCATTGAAACCGAGAGCCTTATTGAAGGATTTGAGTCGGACAGTGAGAAATGTTGGGTATGGTTTGTCAATTTGGCTGTTGAACGGTGTGTGCCTAGCATTCTGCGTGTACTTGCACTGGTAACTCACTGCACTGATGGAGCGCAGGTTTGAGAGATGGTGTTTGACAATCGAGCAATCAGATACAGTAGAGCAACGATTGCCTCCCATTGATGTCACTATGGTGTGGCACGCCTATCTCCTCAATCCGAGGCAAGCATGTCTTTAATTCCTCATGAATGATGAACCTTATTGTTCTTGGTTACATCCGCACAGCTGGTATGCGGAAGACACCGGGCGGATCTCCAAGCTCAAACCTCTCGCTCGTTTCACTGATTATTTTCCTAAACTTCTTGTGCGCCACAATACTTTGAACAATGTCCCGAGCTCGCTGAACGTTATGCCAGGCCAACCCTGATCTACTAACTACTGACGCACCACAACATGAGCGTATCTCTGCTTGGGAGCATCGTACCAAATCACTGTATGACCCATTCGCATCTGCTGCGGATCTCACGCATAAATCCATTGAGTGTCCTTACTGTTATCGCACTATTCTCTCGCGTATGTTCCTTGTTGGCATTGGAATCCATTCTGACAACTAGCCATAGCGTTTTTGCAGCCTAACGGGAAAGGCTACGCCCAGAGCAACTTTAGCGTCGAGTGTAAATGTGCTAGGCAGATCACCAAAGAACTTCTCGGCCTTTACAAGTTTGCGAAAAACATAGTGGAACGAACAGAGCCTGATGCATATTTGGCGTTAGTGTTGCGTTGTATAACATTTTGTACAATATCTAATATAATTTCATGCACACAGTGGAACTCTTCATACACCAAGTAGCAAATACAACACTGTGCGCGGAAACATGATCAAGAGGAGCGTCGTCACCCCGCACTTTATTTTCTGGACGAAGAAGGCAAGCGATCCTGTGGGCCAGATCTTGGTAAACGTCCGGTATGACGTTGCGCGCATGCGTACCGTGCTGAACAAGTCTTTGAAACCAAGATTGTATGTCTTGTTTTTTTGCAATCAACACATCTTCTCAATTGAGAGGCAGGTTGAACAAGATTATGGGTGCCTACATGGACGACAGGGTGTTTTCACTCGATTTGGTCGGTGCTGTAAGTAGACCCTGTGCCTCAACGTTGATCATATTCAAAGACTGATGTATCTACGAATCTAGGTCCTCCGTCAAGCCTCGTTTGTGAAGAAGATGGTCAACCTTGGGTGGACCGAGCCAGGATATTTTGCTACCGAGGTAGATACAATGGCACTGCAACATTGCGTAGCTCGGTATCACGCGTGCGTACTGACTTCTTTTTTCTACCGGCCGCACAAGAACATTTCTCTGCAGCTTTTTGAATATCATGGCAGAGTCGCCTGCTTCGTTCTTCGTGCCCACGCTTGACATTGATCTCGGGTGGCATACTCATCAACTGATGGCGAGTCGGTATCAAAAGGACTGCCTCTCGCTCGTAAGACGATATGTTGATCAGTAGGTGTTGCCATGAGTACAATGCGGAATACACATAATGAATGCACATTTTTTAGTGATGATAAAGTGGAAGAAGGTCAACTCTCAACTTCTTTTGACCTCACCTGTCGTGCATGGAACGTAAGCTATTGTCCCTTGGAATATGATAACTCTATTGAAACTCCTCCAAATGGTAGGATCGTTATCACGTACCCTACATGCACTGCGGGTGTCCATTGCCAGGAGACACAATCGGCCAAAAGCTCCGACGCCTCCTCTCTTTTCAAGCCACTAGCAATGTGCTTTTACTCCCTCCCAAATCTGACGCAGGTGCTGCCACACACCCAAGCGATCACAACGCCGTGTTTGCCCTGCAGAACATGTCCGCAAGCCTTCGTTGCCGGGAGAACCGTACACACAAGGCAGAGATGCGGAAGTTGCGGGCGGAGCAGAATGGGGGGGCTGTGAAGAAGGATGAGAATGTTGATCATGGAATTGCATTTTTACATCCTGTGCCGATGTTTTATTCCTACCCTGGTGGATGCGTTGCCACTACTGGAGCGGTAGTGAATGGAGGTTTGGGGTGTGCAGTGGTGAGTGTCGTTGTTGTGTTTGGAGAGTAAGGGGTGCTGATATCACGCTTACAGGGGGCAGGCAGCTGCTCGGTTGGTGCCTCAAGTAGCGCTGGTGCTTGTGCAACGGAAGGTGGGGGTAGAGCTGAGGGTAGAGCTGGGGGTAGAACTGGGGGTAGAACTGGGGGTAGAACTGGGGGTAGAGCTGGGGGTAGAACTGGGGTAGAGCTGGGGGTAGAGCTGGGGGTGGTTATGCAGGGGGTGTATTTGCAAACGGGGCTTTAGCTGTAAGCGGCGGTGGAGGCGGAGGCGGAGGTGGAGGTGGCGGTGGAGGCGGCTGCGGAGGCGGAGGCGGAGGCGGCTGCTAGACCAGACTGCCTATGATTTTTTCTTGAATCTTGAATGTCTCTATGTGAGCTTACTGTGGTATACTGAAGATGTTCGCTCGGTATCAGATACTGTACTATATCTTCATAGCATCATGAGAACATCACTTTGCGGCAGCTGGCAGTACCGTTCTCAATCACCGTGAGTTTGAATTTATGATTGAAAACATTCAGACCTTTGCATATGAGCGGCATGGGACTCCGTGAACCGTCTATATTTGTTCTCCTGTGCTAATTACATAATGTAACTGTTTTGCGAAAATCTTTGAATTGAATCGGCATCTGTGAGTGAACATGACAATGTCACTCCCGTCACTTCCTGGCTGCTACGAGGGCTGGATATTGGCACGACTCGGAGTTTGTCGTTTCGGAACTGTCAGACGATCTCAAGTATATTTATTCACCCGTGCTGCGACTATCCATCGGAAAGCTCAACAACATCGACACGAGTGTGTTCCCGTCCCTTACTGCGATGGCTGCATGCCATATGATTTCCCCTTCGTCCTATTTATTATGCTCAATTCTCACGATTTACTCGTGCAATCGAGTTAAGTTTAAAATTAGAGTTTTAATATTCACACTGGCCTGTGTAACGTTTCCGCGTGATGGTCAAGGACAATACAATACAAGACTAGGATCGACGGACCCGATAATCGCTACAATCCTGTCCTCCGCTGAGAAGGTCACATAACCAGACCGCAACCACAACCCTCGCGATCAAAGCGATTCAATGATAGAACACACAAGGTTTGTACGATTTCACCGACAACAGGAGTCTGTTAACTAACAGGCCTACGAGTACCATGTACGAACACGACAGTTTTTGGAGAAGACCCGATGGAGGCACAAAATACACATCTTTTCATGTGATGCGCAGTACCACCCATGATCAATACACACTTGTTGCTATTCACCACTTTCCAGAATTCCCTGGGTATCACTACATGCCCAACCGGATACGAACTGCGTTTGCATGGGCTTGCAACCCTTCGCAGTCTGCCAAAGTCGCTACTATAGGTCCCAACGTCTGCAGTCCATCCATAGTGACTTCCTGCGACGTTATGTGCTTCTGGAAAGACTGTGTGTTGACACCGCTAAACTGGCGTGCATATCCGTTTGTGGGAAGGGTGTGATTCGTGCCCGAGGCATAGTCTCCACAACTACAGCAATGTAATCAACAGAAAGCGTATGTCTGATAAAAAGGACTGCTTACCTTTCCGGAGAGTACGGTCCTACAAACACACTCCCTGCATTTTTCACTTGGTCGACCCAGGCTGGCGCGTCCCTCAAGTGTAAAATGAGATGCTCAGGAGCGTAATCATTTGAAAACTCCATAGCAATCTCTGGCCCTTGTGTCTTTACGATCAAACTTTTTGCCACGCTTTCACGAACGATGTCGACACGACCCAAGGCATGCGCTTGTTTATCCACTTCTTCTTCGACTTCCGCAAGCACGGTCTCCGGGAGAGACGAAGCGACCAATACAACTTGAGAATCGATGCCATGTTCAGCTTGTGAAAGAAGATCGGCGGCGACAAAAGCAGGGTTGCATGTGTCGTCTGCTATCACCTTAGGGGGAAGTACCGTATTCGTTAGTCTTCCAAGGACAACGAACACGGTACGTCCGCAGTTGAAAAGCCAAAGTCACTTACCAGTACCTCGGATGGCCCAGCAGGCATATCTATTGACACCAGTGCATCTGTGTCATTTTGTACGAGCATCTTCGCAGCCGTAACCCATTGATTTCCTGGCCCGAAAATCTTGTCAACTTTTGGAACGGTCTCGGTGCCATATGCCAAAGCGGCAACTGCTTGAGCCCCGCCAGCTCTGAGGATGGCATGGGCGCCCACTTTATGAGCAACATAAAGCACCTCCGGGGAGATACTTCCATCAGCCCTGGGTGGCGTAGCCATGACGATTTTTTCACAACCAGCGACTTGGGCTGGGACGCCTAGCATAAGTGCCGTGGAAGGGAGGACGGCAGTGCCTCCTGGAACATAAAGTCCCACCCGCGCGATGGGGCGGGCAAAGCGGGTGCATGTCACCCCTGGCATGGTCTCCACAATGAGTGGAGCACCATCAATTTGAGCAGCATGGAATTTGTAGACGTTGCTGTAAGCAACGTCAATGGCATCACGCACAGCAGGATCGAGCTGTTGTGCTTCTGGTGCAAGAGGGTAGAATGGTGGAAGGAGAAGTGGGGTATCCAATTGAGCCTTGTCAAATTTGGCGGTGAGCTCACGAAGAGCGGAGTCTCCGTGAGTGCGAACATTATCAACTATGGGCTTGACCTTAGCAATCATTTCATCAGACTTGAGAACAGGTCGCTTGAGAAGCTTCGCGCGGTCCTCGGGGGATACAGCAGACATATCAACGGTCCGCATTTGAATGGGCCCATTCCGGTTGATAAATGGTGCTGACGAAGCTTTAGGCGCTTCCGCCTTGGACAATTCTACTTTAGGGGACTCAGTCTTGGCCATCCACTGTTGCTTCGCGTTTCCTGGCCTTCGACTGATCTTCATCGCCTTCTTGTCTAGTGACCGCTCGATATGCTTGATGCTCACTCCGGCAGCGACACACCGTGTTAACGTAAAGTATATAAGATCAGCAGCTTCGAATGCCACTTCCTCCTTCGTCTTTGCACGACACAGTTCATCGGCTTCTTCCATAATCTTTGCTCTCAGAAGTTCCTCGTCATTGAAGAGCCGGCGAGTATATGAACCCTCCGGCGCGTCAACTAAACGTGAGACCAAAGTACGCTCGAGGGCGGCGAGTCCGTCTAAATCGCCGAAGCACGAAGCGCGGTTAAGGTGACAGAAACCAGCGCCGTGTTGTACCACACTAAACTCGAGCGCATCGACATCACAGTCTACGCGGATGCGCACGACGTCCTGCGTGGCTCCAGATGTCTCGCCCTTGCGCCATAAACCGTGTTTTCTGGAGTGATACACGCCTTTGCCTGTGCGGATTGACTCAGCAACCGACTCACAAGACGAATAGACGAGGCCTAAAGAGCGTTTGCCATGGAGATCAGAAGATATTACTGTAGGGAAAAGCCCGTCGGGGCGATCCGAAACAATGGGTGCAAGGAATGCATCTGCAATGCTGATCATTTCTTGGGAAGTGGAGCCGAGGGTGAGCTGGGAGAAAGGAATGACTACAGATGCGCCAATGGCTGCTAGTTTTCTAATGATTGAGGGCGTAGGGAGGTCAGGCGCTAAAACGTGTACTGATGCGCTAACGAAGAAGCGTGATACGGAGTGGACAAGGTCCACATCGAGGCCAAAGTCGCTCGAAGAAGATGTTTTAAGCAAGACGCCAGACACAGCGTTGCGAACGGAGTCGGAGACGGCGCTCACGTTAGCAACATCGAGGAGAAGGAGTAAACGATGAGCGGGCACCGTCCCCAGTAAACTTTTTGCAAGAGAAAGAGGCACGATGGCCTTGTCGGCGCCATTATCGAGGACGGTAATGATTTGATTGACATCAGTAGATGTACTATCTTCCACAAGAAGGTAACGGATTGTGCTTTCCGGGGTTGATCCAGAGGCGATGACTGGTGCGACACGCGAGACTGCGAGGAGGAGCTCCTCGTCGACGTGCTCACTGTCGAGTAAAGCAAGAAATGGGAACATGACAAAACTTGACAAGGAGATTGATGATTAGATTCGGATGACTTCTATTAGAAATTTATCGTGTTGAATAAGTTACAAAAGTCCTGTCTCCAACGGTCCAATAGTGTAGCGGTTATCACCCAAGATTCTGAAACACGATTTCTTGTGACCCAGGTTCGATTCCTGGTTGGACCTTGTAGTTTTTTTCCTTTGCTAAGCAATACTCTTACATAATTATGTCAGTTTGATTTCAACACTGGCTCGGACGTCACTACGGTCCTGCACATAGTGTTGTGGGCAAACTCTGCCATTCTGCCATGTGGCAGGGCAGAACCTCCCGGGCAGAATGTGGCAGAACTCCCACACCTGGGAGGATGTACTATATAGTTTCATGTACCATTTCGGTGTATTATAGCGTGAATCAAAGCACTTTAAACCTCTCTACAATGGCTGGAGGCCGGCCTTTGAACACCCTCATCAAAAACAACTTCAAAAAAGGGGATGCTACTTCTGCCAAGTCCAACGGATACTGGTGGGATTGAAACTACTGTAATGCTTGCATTGATGGACGTAATAATAACCTTTTTGAACACCTCACGGATGCCACAACCGAACTTCCAGGAATTGATACAGAGGTTGCCAAACAGCTCGAGACTGACTTTGCATTCGTTCCTCCACTTTCAGCAGTCTCCAGTGACAATCTCGAAGGTCCCAAATCAATCTCACTTGATGATAATGATGCTGAGTTTGCTCGACTTGAATATATTCGTAATGTGGAAGAAACGATGGGCACTTAGTTTGCCTTAGACTGGGATGTGGATGGGAAGAAAGTTTTGGAAAGGAGAGCATTTTACTTCGTGAGACTGCAGCGTGTTGACAAGGGATTGGTGCCTGCAGTGATTGAGGATGAAATTATGGTCATGGATCATGATATGGGACATGGAATATTGATTCTATGTTGCTATCGAGCTCTTTAAAACATCACGTGATTCTGCCATCTGCCACGCTGGCAGAACATAATTCTGCCAGGTTCTGCCGGTTCTGCCAGGTTCTGCCAGTTCTGCCAGGTTCTGCCAATTCTGCCAGGTTCTGCCAGTTCTGCCGGCATAACTACCTCGAAATAGTTCTGCCCACAGCACTACCTGCACATGATAGCGCGCATGTGCGTACGCTCACGTACTGACAGCTTCGGTGAGCCTCATCCGGGAAATCAGCTTATTCTGCGGGGAACTCCGAATGCCGAAAGCAGCATCCATCATTCCATAGTGCATCGCATGGTCCGGCGGGACAACAGATGAACAAATGAGAGGATCATGCAAAGCAATATATAGTAGAGCATTGACAATCAACAATCTGCTAACTACTTCCGCGTGTATTTGGTGATTACCAGTTTGTAAGCACACTAGCTGAGTGATCAATTGATCCACAGGGCAGCTGTTCACGCGTACTGCTCGGAGCCTCCTGAATCAACAACTTCGATCCACCTAGCCCACGCAAGATGTTCCTTCAGGTAAGGTTGTGCTACGACAACAACTCCATACTCACTGTCTACTTATCCTCAGAATATGCGCATCGACGTTCACCACCATTTCTTTCTCGACGCTCAGAAGAAGGCAAAGCAAAGTTCGAAAGTAGGCTTCCGAACACCAGATGAAAATTTACCTTGGGGGCCCCAGACCAGTTTGGCTGCCATGGACAACTTGGGGGTTCAAACAGCAATTCTCTCTCCCCCTCCGGTCTCATCTAATTCATCTGGAGCAGAAGTCCGCGCGGACGTAAGGCAGCAGAATATACACTCATCGCAATTATGCGCCGCATATCCTGGCAGATTCGGATTTCTCGCTGGCCTCCCACTTATGGATGATGTTGAAGGTACCTTTTCCTCCAAACCTTCTTTCCGTGTCGTTGGCCTCACGTCCTTTGCGAAATACAGGTTCGTTAGAGGAGATAGCATTCTCCCTTGATGTTCTTGGTGCAGATGGAGTGACTCTGATGTCGAGCTATGGAGTCGGCGATTCTGCGAGTACGGCTTTTTGAGTTGTCACCGGCTGCAAAAAATGACACGATAACGCACTAGAGTATATCGCTGACGACATGTATGATCCTATCTGGGAGGAATTAGACCGAAGACACGCCGTCGTGCTTTTGCATGGTGCTCAGACGCCTTCCTCTACCCCATACCCTCATCCTTTGCTTGGTGTCCCAATTTCTGAGGTGAGTTGGGTAGAGTCCAAACAAATGCTCTCGCTCACTCTAAGAAGGTCCCGAACGAGACCTACAAAGCTGCCGCCCAGCTGGTGGTTAGCGGAAAGAAACGACGCTTTCATAATGTGAACATAATCCTCACACATCTGGGCGGGAGCACACCATTCCTTGCTCCACGCGTTGCTGCCCTTTCGCATTACATGGGCTGCCCGTTGACGCCGGACGAGATCATAGGAGATTTCAAGAGCTTTTATTTCGAGACCGCTCTTAGCGCGCACGAAACGACACTTGCCGCAATGGCTACATTCGTACCGTCTGACCGCCTCCTCTTCGGAACTGATTTTCCAGGTACTTGCAAGAGTTGCGCAATGCATTACACAACTGATAATGATCCTATTTTAGCTGTGAGTATCAAGTCAGTCAGATGGTACACAGAAAACCTGGAAAATTATTTCGCCGGAAGACCACTGGACCTTGCTAACATAATGCGCGATAATGCTCTCAAGCTTTTTCCAAACCTAGGGAAAAGCAGAGACCAATATCCCAGCGGTGTACACCAGATCAGTGATCAACTACACGACGAGCCACAATGCACTGTGAATTTGTGAAAGGAGAGTCCATGCATTGAGGGCCGTACAAAATGATAAAATATGTAGAAATCATAACTCGATCTAAGGTAGCAGAAATATAAAGACGTCTATACACCGAGCCTGGGCAGAACATCAACCCTGTCACGAATGAACAAGACCCAAAAGAAAACGTACCTTCGCTTGCTATGTTCATAGACAAGGTATGATATAGAGACTGAAGGAATTACCTATGATGGTGATTAGCATGGTAGCTACACCATAACCCACAATAGTATACCTTCGCTAATGTTGGGAATAATCCGCGATAAAATCCTCTCCATCCATCTCGTTGATATGTCCTTGTAACTACGTCCCAAGGACCCTTATAGCGCTGCGGATGTCCTGATGAACCCGATGCTTGTAACCGCGTCCGTACCAAATTTAACGGATACACGCTCGTGGCACCTACACTTCCAGATACACTCCCGAAGGCAAGAAGAGCAAGCATACCGGGCTCGTCTCTCCCAGTCGATCGTAAATATGCCAATTTTAATGCCTCAAAGGTGCTCATATCAATCGCCGAGTATCTGTGATTCGATTAATGGTATGACTTTGCAAGGCATCATCATACTGACGGGAAAACTCCAATGAGACCGATCTTGTCTCCGGTCAGATGGAAGGCAAGGATACCAACAACGCAAGACGAACCGTCAAACCACGGTAGAAGGCTCGAAAGCGGCCAAGTTGCCACACCCTCCGGGCAGCATCCACGAGGCTTCGTTTCTGGCCGCCTGTCGAACTCATCATTTGTGTCTGTAAGGCACATGTTCATTATATTGTCTATCTGGGAATTCCTTTGCTCCATACCTTTAATGTCTCGATTGGGTATATACCTTCATGGTGATAAGATGAAGGAACGAACAGAGGGGAAGCCGTGCTACTCACTAAGCTGACTTGAAATCCCACCAAGACCTCCAGAGAGGAAACGGCTCGTTCCGCTAATGTCCCTCGTGTCCTCCACACGATCCCAATACTGTGCGAAAGCTCGTTTCTGCAAAATATAATGTCCAGATAGACCGGAAGCAAGAAGAAGAAGGCACATACAGCTGATTCATACGTCAAGAATTTGATAGCCGATTCAGGGAATATCTTCAGTACGGAAAGGCCATTACCCGTCCAGAACGCAAGTACACCGCCTTCAGAATAGATGCGTGCAACTGCGCCCACGATCGCTTTTAATCCTCCCATCCCTGGCCTGGGTTGAATCGCGGTTCCGCCCATCTCAGGGGGGCGAGTGATTAGAAAAATTTTCATTCGATCAAAGGGTGCTGTACATGTCCGAGATACTTCGACGAATATCAACTCAGGGCGAGGTCAAGAGTCATAGTTGCGTACCAGCTCCTGCCATTCCACCAGCCATGAGAAACTTGAAGGCAGTATGAGCCTGCAACCAATCATGGGGTTCCTCTATCTCTTCTTCCTCGAATTCATCGTCTCCGATCACATCATCACTTTCCCATAGTGATAGCAGAGACGGGGGCTTGTCCTCCGCACTGAGACTGACGTCACCTGAAATCATATTCATCCTTCGAATCAGTGACGGGAATGAAATGGCAAACCTTCCATTGTTACCCGTACCGCTCCCCTTCCATCATCCCCCATAAACCTTTTAACTTCATAGTACTGGTATATCTCAGCCGCAGATGCTTTTCGAGGTAATAATAATAAGAAATCCCTGAACTCCCGAAAGCTGATAGTATGTGAATGTGGCGACCAAGTCAGATACGTCATGAAGTCAGTAAGTGTGGAGAGCGGAAGTGTTATCCCTGAAAGATCATAAGGGCAAGCCATGTAAAATCATAGCAATCTCACCGGCTTTGCTCAATGCTAATGTCAATTCTTGTTTATCGAGGTGGCCATTGCCGTCAAGATCCAGTTCATCGTGGAATATCGACCAAAGTTCTATATCGTCTTTTTAAGACAAACCTCATACATAAAACAAAGTACTCACCAGCTTCCTTAGTCTCGGCATACCGCCTAAACTCGGGCCACCTAATATGACTAGGCCGTTCATTCGTTGTATGACCTCCACACTTCCCAAGTAACTCATCCTCATACACCTTCCTCATATCCACCACTCTCTGTGTCATCAGTGGCTCCCCAGAAGGAAACATTCTCGGTGCGGTCACTTTCGACCCATGATAGCTCGAATTGGGCAAACGCTTCCATAGTTCGTACAAGCGTCGCTCCCGCTCCTCCTCCCCCTCTTGCTTTCGAAACTCGACAAGACTATGCGGAAGTGGATGAAAGGAAGGAGGGTCCGACCTCAGTCGCGGAATAAACGGCCGATCTTGGGCACCGGAGAGACAAGATTCGTAAAGTTCGCGGCTCGTGGGGTGTTTTTCTGGAGCGTCCGCCATGAACTCAAGCCGGGCGAGATAGATAGATTGTGATACCCGGTTAAGATAGTCAGTGTAGGTTTCATAGAGACATTCTACACGTTTTTGAAACGTTCAGCTGGTGTACTGATGCTAGTATTAGACCAATAGAAAAGTTGACGGACTTCTATTTGCCACTGCTTGCCGAACCAAAACGGTATGTTCCCACTGGTGGCAGATTATGATGTCAAGGAACTCGGAGTCTATCTTGCAAACCAGTCGCAAGAAATGTGCTGCATAGTATTTTTACAGAGAGATGGTAGTGTAAGAATGAGCAAATGCGAAGTACAGTAGAGCTACAGTAAAAATAGTATTATCCATCAGAGTCCCAATAAACATAGCAAATGCACGAAGAAATTCAATATCCCGCTGCATTACAGACAACATAGGGCAGACATGAAACGCTTGAAGCCACTGGCCACAGACTTCCACCAGCTGCGCTTTACACGACTAGCGGCATCTCGATCAAGGAGGGCAGCAGGAAACTCAGAGACATTCCCAGGAGTCTCTGTCTTAATCAGGCCTTGAGCAGAGGGAGTCGTAGTTCCCTCGGTCCATTTGTCAGAATTATAAGTGAAATTAAGAGTCGAGTTGAGAGTAGAAGGACGCCTATCGTGACCAGGAGAGTACGTGGGAGGTTGAGGAAACTTATCATGCCCAGCATGATTCGAAGGAGAGGAGACATCACAGTGAGTCACCACGCTTGCAGGGGGTGTCGGCAGAGGCTTGGGAGGTACAGGTGGAGGTCCCGACTTCTCAATCGAGATCGACTGAATTGCGTCATGGTCAGATTCGCGAGAAACCAAGGGAAGTGTGGAGTGGGGTGCCTTGCGCCGGGTGTCAATCCGAAGAATTTATTCAAAGGTAAGGCACATTATACATACTAGCTGCGATATGATGGTGGGCGTTGGCGAGTCTCCGGATCCAACTGATCTGGGCCTTTTGCGCAGGTTGGGGATTGGGGGTGTCGGTGGGCGATATTCCTATAGAGTATGAAGACTCGATCTGGAAATATTTGAAGATGACACGCACCTCTTGATAATTCGGCTGCCGTGCTGTGGAGCGCATTATGTGTTCCCAAGGTGTGGGTGAACTTGGACGAGACACGAGGAGTTCCTCGTCGTGGCAGCTCTCAGTAGGTGTTGGAGGGGTAAAGTTCATAGTTCCCGATGTCCCCCAATCCTGTGATATATGAGTGAACTCCGGGTTCCTTGATTACCAAGGATTAGCGTACAGGCGTTGAGGGCGACTGCCTTTCCGTGGATAATTCAGTGTCGGTCCCATGAGCGTCGTGGCTCGATGGGCCCACGACTGTGACAATAGCAGACAATCCAGACGTCGCTCTTCCTTCCCTAGATACCGCCCGGTCAATTAAGTTACGCCAATCAGGGGGCAGCTTGAGTAAATCGGTGAATATTCAGCTCTTTTAACGGGGCACGTGTGCGTGCACTCACAGGAGGGGTATCCTGATTTGTAGACACATGTGAAAAAGAAAACCGTCTTGTGGAGCTCGTCGGTGAACCGCGAGGAGAAGCAGGAGGCGAGGGGATAAATTTTGGGACGGGCTTCCTATAACTCGAAGTTCGGCTGGTCAGCTTCGGTGCCGACATCGTGACGGAATAAACAAATGTAGTGGGAGACGGAGACTAAGCGTGGCGGCCTCTTAAGTCGAGGAGTATGTGGCACCAACGATACCACAATTATGGTTTGTCGGTTTGCTTGGGCCTAAGATCAAAGCAGTCGTATAACAATTAAAGAAAATAATGATGAAAGAAAGAAAGGAACGTACTTCATATATAGAAACGCCTCGAGTTTATCCCGAGGCGGAAGTCATTAAAGCTTGGGAAACTTCCTCTCTCTCGTCAGCAGCCACGCTTTGGGCGTACAGAAGGCTCACCTCATGTATACCGCACGTGTGGCTGCGTTTGACTGGCTACAGTCACAATGAGACAACCGATCGCGACGAGCGCGAATCCTGACACACAGGTCAGAGGGGAGTCTCAGTTACAAAATTGTTTGCCACCGGCATTCATTGATTAGTTGAGGACAAAGAACGATTTCCGCAGCCGTAAAGTCTTCATAACATAATTCATAAACCGTTATACTCACGTACCTGATCTCCAAGGATAGCTCCGAGCTTGTGACTTGGTAGGCTGGAAGGACTTTGGAGCACTGCACCCTGTGCATTTCGGAGTTAGTTCACCCCCAATTATGGCACCTTCAGTGGAATGAAACCTTCACTCAATTGAACTTTGACTCCGCACTTCGTAAGTTTTCCCGATGTACTTGACATCATACCCGATAAGCACAACGATATATATATCATGATGATCACTGGAGTACAGGCTCCGTCGGCGCCCAAAAGGCGCCGTGAAGTAATGTAAAAAAAAGTCGGCAAACAATGACCACCCTAATAGTAAGGCATAATGCCATTGGATCAAGAAGACTAGTAGCTATATGTCAGTGAATTGCGTAGCTTGTATGCGATTGAATTGATGTACGAGGTACAAGTTAGTTATACTTGATGAATAGACAGATGGAAGCAATGCGTTAGTCGAAGTCGAAGGACGTATTGTTGGGTAAAGATGAATCAAGGGTATCAAGGTGATGCTTAATGGAGTCCAAGCCAGATGATAACGCGTTCTTGTCGTGGGATTATAATTGTCGTTGCAGGCAAGATTGCAGGCAAGATGCAGCAAGATGCAGGCAAGATGGGCGCAACCTCCCGGCTCCCGAATCCCGTCGTGAATAGATGAAGTCATAATCAACATGATATGAAGCGCGGCAGATTCCTCAAGGAAGACTGGACTTCTCTTGAATGAGAGCTTCCAGCAGCTTGTGTTCCTCACGTTGCGTCCGTGAGTGCGAAGATAACCGGATTTTCCATTCTTGTACCCATGTCCATCTTGAAACACGTTCCTCTTGAGTGGGACTTGATCTGGTAGATTGTGACGAGGAAGATGCCGAGATCAAAGAACGCAGTCGCTCGCGACCGAGGATAGGCGCAAGTGACAGGAACGACAAAAAGGCAAGTTTGATAAGAATATCTGGTGAAGTCAGCAGTGACGACACTGTTTGCTGGGATGGCGAGGTCGTGGATGCAACGGTTTGAAGAATATCACCGATCTGACGTCACTGGTCATTTGGGTACTCCAGTGTCAGCAAATCACAATCATACCTGACAAGTGACCGCCGTCCAAGGGAGACACCCGATGAAGGCACCGAGGAGGCAATCGGAGATCGCAACACCGCACACACCACAAGCGATGTTAATTCCCGACCAAGGCACTACGCCAACGAGGCGGAGGACGGACAACCGTGCCCAGGTCGGCGAACTTGACTTTTTTCCCGTGGACAAATTAGACTCTCCTTCCAGGGCAACACGGGTCACTTGCAGTGCACGGGGGAATAGACGCGATAGAGATGGCGCTAAAGGTACACACAAAAGGGTCGCCAAAATTGAACCCAATGTAGTCAATGCAGAGAGGAGCAATGTAGCCAGAATGGGATGAAACAGAGCTCCGGCTAGCACATTCTAATGTTTAACGTAAGTCTGTCAACCAAATAATAAGATGAGATGGAGTTTGCTTACCCAAATGACGCTGCCTGGGATCGACCAGGCATGCTTCCACACTGCCGTTACAGACAAGACACCGATGACATGAACTAAATGTAGCGGACCACTCTGCGAATATGCATGCAGCTCACGGCCTAGCGCCGCGAGTTCGGGTAGTGTTCTCGGGAAAGCAACGGAAATGGGTAAGGAATAAAGCGACAATAGTACGGCCGCCGTTGTTAGCGGGAAAAGTAGCATCACCAGCACTATAGGAGCGTGCACCTAGAATAGCAGAGATCAGATTGACTAGGGTAAGAAGGGGTATAGAACGAACAGACGGAGGGCGCCACCAACGAGCATGCGTACTTGGTGCATCCTTGTCGTTAAAAATGTCACCAAAAGTTGTCTGCTGCGAGGATGCAGATATTGGCAAGACAAATTCGTCCTGCACGGTGGACTGCGGAGACGAAGGAGTAGACCAGTTTATAGAGTGAGTTGTGGGCACGTGCAAGAGATCTAAAAAGCTGGAAGCGATCACTGCGAACATGGAAGGTTTCTGGTTCGGTTCAGGTGAGGCAAGTGTTTGAGAGGGTTCAAGATGTGACTTATCCACAGATGGTGTGGATGGTTCGGATTGCTGTATAGGGAGAATGAGTGAAGAAGAACGACGCCTTCCCAACGTGTTTATGGTGAGTGGAGGACGTATGTTGGTTGAAGAAGCACGACTACGATTAGGCGGTGGTACAGCCAAGGACATCACTGCAGTTAAGTAAAAGGGAAAAATTGGAAAGGGTTTCTGTTAAGGGATGAGTTGAAAAAAAAATACGTAATGTAGTCTGGGCTTGCATGTACTTAAGTTTAACAGCTCCGATCGGTATATAAGCAATCACCGAAATCAGTCGGTGTATGTACTACATAGTATCACACCCATCGGCAGGTAACGCGCCAGTACGCCGGACAGGTCGGAGTCATCAAGACATCATTGATGCATCATCTACAAAGACCGACTTACTCACTCTCACTGACTCATGCGACCCGTCGGACCATCTCTGACAAATCATCGGCGCCCGCGGGACCATCTGGTTCATGCATAGATCCGAGTCATAGCATAACATGAAATTGTAGTAGGCACAGCATATGACCCCTCAATGCGCTCTCCTGCTCTCCTGAATAATGTTACCGAGCTCTTCCAACTTGCGCTTTGCGCGAAGGAGTGTACCAAGCTAATGAAATGCCATTAGTCTGATATCAAAATGATTACACCACAGTACTCACTCGTTTCTTCGTCAATTTTCTTGCTTTCTTATCCTAAATATTTATCTCGTATTTAAGAACTGGACTAGCACATGATAAGATCAACCGCACCTTGGCATTTCTCAACAATTCAAGTACCCGACGCTCATATGGCGCAAAGCCAGAAACTTCCCGCACGACAGACCGCACGAATTTGTTTTTTGTCGATTGAATGCCCTTGCGGTGGCTGGGACGAGTGGTCTTAGGAATGGCGGTAGTGGGATAGCCCTTGTTCAGGCCCTGGCGCATGTCTATGTTGACGATGAGCAGTGCAAAATATTCAACCAAAGTCACTCACTGCTTCGTGCCATTTTTCTTGACGAGATCTTGAGGATGTGCGGTTGTTGCTGGCGTTTCAAGTCTCTCTCTTTCCAGGAGTCACGTGTGCTGTATCGTGGCTGATGGTACTGTACAGTTTCTTGTCCAATATATTCCCACAACCTTTTACGAAGACATAAAATATTAAAAGTCACAGACGTTAACTTATATGCAGTATGATGTTGTACACTATTATGTGATCTATACTGTGATTGCAGTCATGGATGTGCAAATAAGACATTTGAAACCTAGATAATCTGTGCAGCAAAATGTCATGAGCCTGCTCTGCGCAACAACACTCGTCTTAGTATTGCCGCACAACTTTCACCCTTCCCGTGGCGCGCCCGGAGGTAACCACGTTGTCTTCTATATAAGGCACTGCAATGGATGTCGGCGATGTCCGCGCGGAAGAGGGGAGGTGGATGGGTGTGGGCGGCCGAGGCGAATCGGCGTATTGCTCACCTCGGTTTAGGTGTCTCCGCGAGCCTCCATCTTCTTCCTCTTCCTCTTCTTCTTCCTCCTCTTCTTCATCGTCTTCAACAGTTTCCTGTAAGAGGTAAAGCAACTTGCATGAGTGAACATGTTTCCGTACTGAAATTATATATCCCTACCGCATCAAAGTCTTCCATTAGTCGATCATCCTCGTCAATGTCCTCCTCGTCATATTCTTCATCATCTATCCACCGACCCCTCCAGTCTACCATATCCAATTCCTCTGGGCTCTCCGGTCTCACCCGCAACCATTGCATCCGAGGTCCAGTCTTGGCTCGTTCACTGACTTTGAAGCCATATATTCGTGGTTGATAAAGGTGGCCTGCAGGGCGTTTTTGCCCCCCATGCGGATTTGGATTGATGAAGGGTGAAGGTCGCGAGGAACTACTACCCGAGCCACTGTGTGGCGAGCGCCCGGGAGACATGGATGATCCCGGCGATGACGAAGGTTTGTAAAATGGCGCTGGGGAGAGTTCACGATAACTCTGAAAAAATAGGTGCGCAAATGTCGTTCCAAAGAAGGCCCCTACGTCCCTCAAGATCTCGGTGAGAAGTACTAACGGTCAACAGAGACACAGCTCACACACCATCGACCCCTTGGAAACGACTGCTCGGAGGCGCATAGATATCATTGCAATTGGGACAGAAAAGTTTAACAGTGTCGAGGCCAGGCAGATCAGAGCGACCGGAAGGAACAACATTGCAGCCCATGCAATATACACGCGGGCAGACGCCAAAGAGGGCATTTTCATACTTATCAACCTGTGATCGACTCGATCAAGTGTGTTAATGCACGATATGCTTAACTCACCATTGCTTGCAATCCAGCACGCGTCAGTATATAACGCTGATGTACCAGACCATATAATAGTTCAGCTGATGCTTCGACGATTGACACGTCGGGTATTTTTGACGAATCTTCGTCTCGGAGCGAATAAGATGGTGACGCCACTGAATGAAAAATGGCAACGTACCAGGCTCCACGTCCAACACCATCTCCATTGCCTCCTTCCAGAATGGTACCATAGCATTCAAGCCGGTGAGGTTGAAATCATCCTCGATAAAATCTTCCGAGACTTCACAGAAGTACTCGTGCCCGGGCAGGGAGCAAAACCAGCTAATCCACGTAAGGGTAGATGTAGGAGTAGATGATGCTGAAAATTGGGATCGAGTTAGCAAGTTCTCGATAGATTTCCCCATCTCCAAAAAAACGCGCAAAGAAAGTTACAACTTATGAAGTCCGGAATGAATGATAGCTTGATACGCACTGTAACCTTCTTCAACTTCATCCATAACCTCGTCGCCCTCGCCAATACCACTAATAGCCTCTTCCTCCTCAAGCTCTACCTGCTCCTCCTCAAGCTCGGGTGGACGGGACATAACGTTTTCACACTTTAAGTCAGACTGGCTGACGGGCTGTGGGTCTGCATCCTGTTTCTCGAGAAGTTCCAGATCTGTATTCAAACTCCGCTTTCGTGTTCACAGCTGCAACGCCTCGATCACCACATACCTTGGCAAAATTTAAGGCCATAAGGAACAGCTACAGACCTCGGAGCACATCAAGCACATGAAAGCTCTTCCTAGCACATTTGTATGTAATACTTTACTCTATTTGCAACTCACGACGTCTGGAAACTGCATGTCATCTGTTCTTTTACATGTCCACCCCAAAATGAAGATCCCATGATAACCAGCAGTAATAATTGCCCAGCAATCCAACTGATGGCGGTATATGCAATAGCCTTCCATCCTTTCAATGCACTGATCTCCGCAGCAAAGGTACTGATTGTCGTTAGACAACCGCAATACCCGTCTCCTAAACCCTGAAGCAATGAACAAGTATTTGGGGAAACTGCAGATGGGAATCCTTGGAGTACATGGAAAAAACCAAGAAGAGCGGTCCCAAGCGAGTTCGCTATGAAAGTTCCAAGAGGTATAATCCTCAAGCGGGGATTCAAATTTATGGACAGAAGATACCGAGTTAATGTGCCAGGGAAGGAAAATAGGAGAGCAGCTGTCGCTTGGTGGCGGAAATTGGGTGGCAGAAGGAAGTAAGCTGGAAAAGTTGCTGCGTATGTGAGGATCGCAAGGATGGTAAGCGTGTATCGGACATTCTTGGTCGGCGGTCGAGGGGCCGAAAAGTAAGGCTGAGCTACTCCACAGACATATACTCCAAATTTCAATGACGCTAGTGACAACACGAGGGTGACCCAAGTCTGCGTAAGGCCGTCCATGAACTGTCAAACGTAAAAGAAACACGCGATCACGATTCGAACGGCAAAAAGATAAGGGTCTGCTTACATCTCGAAGCCCACCTCTGTGGAACTGGCCACTATTCACCCACGAATCAAAGACGTCCACCTGCCACCCGGAAAATGTTGTTAATGATCCACAGAACCCTGTGGCGGGTTAATGAGGATTTATGGTTTGATACCAGAGGTACTGACCAGTGGTGAAGGCAGTGTATAACGGACCATAGCTGCGGAGAGGTATGAAAGGCAAGGCGGTGTAAAAGAGAGAAGGTACACATACAAATTACCAAATGGCACTTTCATTCTTAACCCAATGCCCATGATAAAGCACCCCGTGGCCTGGACGTAAGCCAATGGGAATATACTTTCCCCATCATACGTTGTGAGCGCTTGCAAACCGAGCCGTGTGAGAACTCCAAATATTGACGCAGGCATGAGGAGGGCTATTACATGGATTGATAGGGGATGATAAATCTTGACCGGTGGGAGTTCCTCGCCTTCGCATGGAGGACGATCGATGCTAGCAAGAGTGTTTGCGTCGTCTACGGTTTGATGGCGAGCGATAACGGACCCTACATCAGAATGCTGTTGCAATCCAAGGTCCAACTGAGACATTGGTGAGCTTTTCTTGATGATTATCGGTGTGATGGTCAAGTTCAGTTTGCGGGAGGAGTAGATAAGCCGCCAGTGCGTGGTAATCGCTTCCAAAAATTGTACCCCGGTCCGGGATTCGACTTGGGGTGGCCAGCTCTGGTACTGCTAGCTCAGTGCTAGCTATAATATATAGGCTGGGATACTTCCGTTGCGCTGACTCGCAATCAAATTTCCGCCAGTCAGGTAACTCGAACGGTCCCGCACTAAAAATGATTACCAATCTTGAATTCTAATTTCAACCTTCGAATTTGAATTCGAGAATTTGAAGTGCCCGAGTACTCTTGCTATACACATGCTGTTCTGCCCGACATGCGCTAATCTGCTCGTGATATCCTCAGAAACAGGGTACAATAAATGGGCATGCAATTCGTGTCCATACGAGTTTCCGATCTCGAAACAGGTTTGTCGTTTTAAAACTATATTACAGTCTTTTATATGACTGCGTTGTAGATGACTTCCCGCTCGCGTATGAAGCGCAAGCAAGTAGACGATGTCCTCGGAGGAGAGGAGACGTGGCGAGATGCTGATTCTACTGCGAGTTAGTCGCTTCTTTTCTTTCATGATGCAGAAAATGGGAATGCTGATCCGCAACCCATAGTTACTTGTGACAAGTGCAGTCATTCCCGTGCATATTTCTATCAGTTACAGATCCGATCTGCTGATGAGCCCATGACGACATGTATGTGCCTCCTCTCCACTCGATTTGCGACACTTGGGGTTGACTCACAGCTTTGTCGGATCAGTTTACAGGTCAGTGTTAATGGCCTCTTTCATAGCCAGTTTGATGATCGAGCTCCAGATGCGCAGGGTGTGCCTATCAATGGCGCGAAAATTAAACCTTTTCTTTCAAAATTGGTGCCAAGATGTTTATACTGGCACTTTGTGGTTCCGATGTGTACATCAAAATGTTCTTGCTAAGCCTTTGACATCTTCAGTTACGTCGGAGCTGGTGACCATCCTATCTTTGATTTGAGTTTATGTTCACGAGTGTGTGCTACCCATCTCACAGAGTTTTTATCTGGTCCCGGGGCCACACATGAGCTTGCAAATACTGCAGTGTGAGGATTTACCCTGTAGTTCACCTTTCCTGCTAGCCTGTTTAGAAACGCTTACTAGTACGGACACCCCCGCCGGGCTGGAACCTCAGTGTGGCACAGTGCTCGCTTCATCCCAGGCCTGTCACGGCTGTTCATGTTAACAGTACGCTTGCCCGTACTGCCGTCCCTACCAAAATCTCTCCAAAGCCCATTACTTGAAAGAATGGTTCAATTTTTCGCCCTTCCGAATTGACAGCTAAGAACCGTCATCATGTCAAGTTCAGCATATCACGGGCGGTGTAAACCAATACAACAGCGACTACTGGAATAGGCTGAAGAGGTGAGAGACTTACCACTGCAATATCAAAGCTGGCGGCCGCGAGTGACGGCCGCAGGCTATCCACTTTGACTGACAGGAGTGGGAGGGCTGTACGATGTCACGGTAGGCCGTCGGATCCTCCTATCTATGAATATCATAAATCGCTTTCATAGTCAACTTGATGCTGGAAATCGATTGACTAGTCAGCGTATACTTGTACCGTAAAAGCCCATACACAAGTTAAATGTGGCGGGTTGAATGAATAGTCACCGTCAGTCAATCGGGTTATCACAGTGACACGATTCAAATGTGGTAGTACTTCCCGCGAAGTGAGCTTAACCAAATGAAGTACAACTGAAGCCGACCACTGTTCAGATTACTTAGTGTCATGCAGCGTGCTGAACGAAAGGCATGAGCGCGGGTATCCGCGCTCGTCGTCGCTCCGGACTGGGCCGGATTCATCCGGTGTTTCTGTTGTTCCCAGAATAGAACTTGTCTGTAAGGCTGCTCACAACTTTTTCATCCAAGATTCCAGACACACCTTGTCTTTTCCCAAACAAAAATGTTAGCTCACCGGTCGGTTGTTGGTGTTGCGCAGGGTGCCTTCAGGTCCGCCCAGGTCGACCGATTTATGTTTTCTAGTTATTCGGTTGCTGACGTTTACGTTGTAGCCATTCAGACGTTATGCTTCTGCGTCCCCGACTGCTGCTTTTGCTGGGCACAAGGGTAGCAACGTGAGTCTTGCAATAATACTCGTTTTATGTCCCTTACCAAGTTGGCAGGGCAAATATACTGTGACTTTGATTCCTGGAGACGGTCAGTTGCTTGTCCAGTGGAGATTCAGTTGTTTGACGTCAGAGTTTAGGTATTGGCCCAGAGATCAGTGAATCCGTCAAAAAAATATACGCTGCTGCAAACGTGTGTTTGCAGACTCTGATTTGAGATGAACGGGGCTTAACAAGTTCAATAGGTCCCCATCGAATGGGAGGAAGTCAGCGTCACTCCTGTTCTAAAAGGTGGAAAAACAGTTATCCCGGACGCTGCCATCAATTCTGTGAAGAAGAACACTGTTGCCCTGAAAGGTGCGTTTGATTATGGTTGGAATGAAGTGAAATATTAAATCCTATTCTCAGGACCGCTGGCAACTCCAAGTGCGTCCTGTTTTTACTGTGGTTCACATGTATGCTGAGCGTCCTCCAGTCGGAAAGGGCCACGTCTCTTTGAACTTGACGCTACGTCGAACGTTCAACCTCTTCGCGAACGTTCGCCCGTGTGTTTCGATTGAAGGATTTAAGACTCCTTATGACAACGTTGACACTGTTCTGATTCGGGAAAATACCGAGGGAGAGTACTCGGGTATTGAGCATGAGGTAGGGTTCATCCTATGATACATGAGTATAATTTACGTGTGTGTTCCAGATTGTGGATGGTGTGGTCCAATCCATCAAACTCATTACATGGGATGCCTCTGAGCGCGTTGCTCGTTATGCTTTCCATTATGCACAAGCTAGCGGAAGGAAGCGAGTCACGGCTGTTCATAAAGCCAATATTATGTAGGTGGTATCTTAACCGACAATTACGCATGAACACTGATTCAACACAGGAAAATGTCGGATGGCATGTTTTTGTCCGCATGTCGGCAAGTTTCGAAGGACTTCCCGGGTATCGCCTACGATGAAGACCTTTTGGATCGTGTCTGTTTACAGGTAGATAAACATGAGGCCGATGTAACGGCAAGCACCACTGAGGACATCCTATAGGTCGTGCAGAATCCCCAACCTTATTCCAACCGGGTGATGGTAATGCCCAATCTTTATGGCGATATTTTGTCGGACATGTGTGCTGGATTAATTGGTGGCCTTGGCTTGACACCATCTGGTAATATTGGTCGTGTAGGTTGCATTTCCCTTTAAGCGAATTAAGCTGAAGCCTTCCATCATCATAGGATGCATCAATTTTCGAAGCTGTGCACGGATCGGCTCCCGATATTGCAGGTACAGGTCATCTTCACTTTGGGTGTATAACCAATACCAAGACGGTCAAATATAGGGAAGGGATTAGCTAATCCTACAGCTCTCCTTCTATCTTCTCTCATGATGCTGAGGTACGCGTGAACCCCAGGAACTGTCGTTGGCTTCTAAGCTGATCCGGGATACCTTGTATAGACACATGAACTTGAATGAGCATGCCGCCAAGATCGAAGAGGCTGCTCTTACTGTGAGGAGTTTTTTTTTCGTATCACACTTACGTTGTATTTCTTACGATGTGCACATTATAGACTATCGCGGAAGGTAAGACGATTACGGGGGATCTGGGTGGGAAGGCCTCGACCATAGAGTACACGAGTGCGATCATCAACAAACTCACGAGAGTATGATCATTCCCGTAGAGGGGCTATGAGATTTATAGACAGATAGAACGTATTTCTACCAATACTAGATAATTGGGATCGGCTCTAATCTGCTTCGGTACCTTGCTTCCGCTACCGACTTGGGTCGCGTGGGAAATAGTAGCCTGCGGATGTGATAGGAAATTGAACTTAGTCAAAGTTGACTTACAACGACCAGCTTTAAGATCCCTTCCACGCCTGTACACGGCATTCACTCTTCATAATCCCTCACTCGCCCTACAGGGCAAAGACGACAATAATTTTCACATTCGTGTCTGACAAGGTTAGTGGTTCAAAATTCCTACCTTGTCCAACTGATGAACACTCCGCCAGATAACTCTAGTTCACATTCTTCCAGAAAACAGATAATCCAAAAAAAACATTGGACTTCCTGTAATATTTTCCTGCCTCCGTACGATACGAACGAAATGACCGACGAATTCACTCAAACACACAACCTGCCGAAGAAGGACGAAAAGAAGCCACCCTCTGTACCAAACAGAGGTTCGAGGAGAACTTCGTCTAATGCTAGACCCTCTTCCGCAGCCGGAAACCTCCAAGGTGCACCCAGGCCTTCCTCTAGGTCTGGTAATAAGAAACCTCAAACAGGGGCGTCTACTGCTGGTGGTACTGAGTCTGGTTCAGACACCAACAGGAAACCTCCTGAGCCTAAGAACCCGAACCTCGTAGCAAGAGCCAGACCGGTGGTGCCACACGAAACGGTAATCACCGCAAAGCTCAACCTTCTGCGTCTCAGGGTACACGCGGCATGACCGGCCATTCCTCCTCACCTGCACCCCCCTCTGCATCGGAATCAAGTGATGCTTTGTCATCTTTACAAAGAGTCATTGCAGACCTGAAGACAACTTCGCCTCCAAACCAATCTTCCTCTCCTGGTATCAATAATTCGCTCGCTGCTTCTATACACGCCCCGCAAGCACAACCTTCAATCCTTCCAGTTAATGCACCAGTGTTCCAGCCAGGTGCTCCTTTCCCTGGGTCTAACCTCGCAGATGCTGTTAGGCATCGCAAAGCTGTATCGCTGGGCACAACCGGTATTCCCGGTAATTACAACTCCTTCTCGCCTCACCTGGGTGCGATGATGGAAGATGCCGAAGATGGTACCGGAGTTTCGTTCGAAGACGGCGAAATCCCTGAACATTTCTACCAGCATCAGCAAGGGCACCAGCCTCGCTCTCAGTCTCAAAGTTTTGTGGCTCCTCGTTTCGCTGCTCTCGCAGCACAAGAACATGATGTTCTTGGACCCACTGGTCGTCCGCAGCTTGCCCCTGGTTTCATGTTTGGAGCGCGTAGGAGAACTAGCTCTAATGTTCCTGTTGGTCCGCCTATCAACGAAGAAGATGTCAGATTCCAATTCCCTCAACAACAACCTAACTTTCCTCCGGATGAACAGCTCCACAGAAAGCCTGAAGGTGACTTCACAGGGATTATGGCTGAACAGGTATGTGGCCAATCGTGCTGCGTGTTTTGTGTCACTAAAAGTTAGTATAGATTGCTCTCCAAAACCAGATCGAGGCGCTTCAGCAGCAGCAACAGGCTTTGTACCAGCAGCAGCTCGCTTCGAACCAGGTTCTTTCATTACAAACTCCAGGATTGGTCCCAAACAGGCACAGGCGTGTCCAAAGCACATTACCGACCAATATGGGTGGAAATCTAGGTGTCAACGCTTTCAATTCTCCTATGGGCCAATTTAATAGCATGAGCAACCTTGGTCTTGGTCTCGATAATCAGCCAGCTGGTCTCCCACGTGGCCACGGCAGGCGACACAGCGTCAATGTTGTAAACAAACCCAGTCCCGCTCAGGGGTCAATCAGCTTCCCTTACAGTGGTCAGGACGGTTTCGACGACGGTTTCGCACCTCCTCCTGGCTTCGGTGGCCACTCTCGCACCACTTCTCGAGTTGATTCTAGCTGGCGCATCAGTAAGTTTTATATTCGTTTGCCTGCGCATCTAATATTTATGATTGTCCAGATGGAGGTGTTGGCGCCATCCAAGGCAACAATGCATTCGCTGCTGATCTTGCTCAGGCACAAGCGCAGCTTCAGAGTTTGCAGCAGTTCCGCGCCGCGGCTGGAGGCCACCATCAGAAGATGCCGTCTTTCTCGTTCCCCAACATGCTCCCAAATATGATGGCTGCGAACATGATGGGTTTGAATATGGGCGGTGTTAGCTTATTGCAACAACAACAACAGCAGCAGCAGCAGTTCCAATCGCAGCTTCAACAACAATCCAATCAACCTCAACGCAAATCTCTTTTCGCTCCTTATTTACCTCAGGCTTCGCTGCCGCCACTTCTTGCAGCAGGAAAACTAGTTGTTGGGATCTTACGAGTCAATAAACGTAATCGCTCGGACGCATACGTTGCTACCGAGGTTCTCGACGCCGACATCTATATTTGTGGATCCAAGGACCGTAATCGTGCTCTGGAGGGTGATATTGTCGCTGTCGAGCTTCTTGATGTTGATGAAGTATGGGGAACGAAGAAGGAAAAGGAAGAGAAGAAGCGCAAAAAGGAAGAGAACTCCGCATATGACTTAAAGTCGTCTTCAGTACGCCGGGACGACAAGAAAAAGGATGACGTTGAGGTCGAGGGCCAAGGTTTGATGCTGTTTGAAGATGAGGAGTATGTTTGCATCGTTTTTCCTGTTGGGCCATTGACTCAGTCGTTTGTTTTCTGTCAGGGTTACCGATGATGTCAAGCCTCAATTTGCAGGGCATGTCGTTGCCGTCGTTGAGCGTATGCCTGGTCAACTCTTCTCTGGCACTCTTGGCTTGTTGCGCCCTTCGTCCGCTGCGACCAAAGAGAAGCAGGAGGCTGAGCGCAGGGAACGTGAAGGTGACCGTGGCGACGAGCCCAGACGCGGACCTGTAGAACGCCCGAAGATTGTGTGGTTTAAGCCCACTGACAAGCGGGTACCGCTCATTGCCATTCCGACTGAACAGGCTCCTGTGGACTTCGTTCAGAACTCTGAGGCCTATGCAGACAAGCTGTTTGTTGCTTGTATCAAGCGTCACGTTAGTGTGTTTTGTCAACTGTATGTTGACTCTATTGACGCTTCTTCCATAGCCCATTAGTTCCCTCCACCCATTCGGTACTTTGGCTGAAGAGCTTGGCCCCATTGGAGACATCGAAGTTGAGACCAGTGCCCTGTTGAAGGACTGCAACTTCCCTACAGAGGAGTTCTCAGAGAGCGTTCTTAAATGCCTGCCTCCTACACCCTGGACGTGGGTTCCCGGTTACCTCTCTCAAGATATGAGCTAACGATATCATCTCCAGTGTCCCAGAGAGGGAGTTTGAGGTTCGGAAGGACCTTCGTGAAGAGCGCATCTTTACTATTGATCCTGAGAGTGCAAAGGATCTTGATGATGCACTGTCCATTAAGGCCAACGACGATGGCACTTATGACGTGGGCGTGCATGTCGCTGATGTTTCTTACTTCGTCAAGCCTAACACTGCTCTTGACCGTGATGCTCGCAAGAGGGCAACTAGCGTATATCTCGTGCAGCGCGCCGTCCCCATGCTTCCTCCCACCATTAGCGAAGAGGCGTGCAGTCTTAATCCGGGTGTTGAGCGACTGGCATTCTCGGCTGTCTTTACCATGACCAAGGAGGCAAAGTCGTCAACAAGTGGTTGGGCAAGACCGTCATCAAGTAAGTGATATGTTTCTAGTCCATCGTGTAATTGAATTCATTTAATGTTAGATCTTCCGCAAAACTGTCATATACCGATGCTCAGAAAGCTATCGACAGTCACATTCTAGATGATCTCGTGGTCGCTCCGGAACACAGTGCATCAGCGATCGTGCATGACATTAAGGTCCTGAATGATCTCGCAAAGCAACTTCGTGTTTCGCGCTTCCAGAATGGCGCTGTCAGTCTATCTTCTAAGCGCCTCAAGTTCACCTTAGACGAAAGCGGCCGACCAGTGGACTGCGAGCAGACCCAAAATAGCGATGCAAACAACATCGTCGAAGAGGTTTGTGTTCAAATCGTATCCAAGCTATATTGAAGACTGATTGAAACAATTGTAGTTCATGCTACTAACTAATACTACTGTCGCGCAACGTATTGCAGTTCACCTGCCCGAGCAGGCCCTGCTTCGTAGACATGATACGCCACTTGAGAGACGCCTCGTGAGTTATTGTCGCATCTGTAATCCCACTCCAGTTACAACTCTGTACAGAATCTTTTCGCTGAACGTGCCAATCGACTCAATATCGCAGTCGATGTCTCTTCTAGTGGTGCCATCATGAGGTCATTTGATGCGATCACAAACCCGACTGCCCGCATGGTGTTGGAGCTGATCTCCCACAAAGCTACTCAGCGAGCCAAATACTTCTGCGCCGGCATGCTCGACATTGCGAAATATAACCACTATGCTTTGAGTGTGCCCCTTTACACTCATTTCACCTCTCCTATCCGGCGCTATGCGGATATTCTTGTGCACCGTCAACTTGAATCAGTTTTGCAGGGTGGAGGTGAGCTACGCACCGTAACCGTCTGCGTCATGTTCTGATGTTCTGATGAATGGTAGTGGAGCCCAAATTCTCCATGGACCGTGACGCAGTTGCAAAGATTGCTCAACAGTGCAACATGTTCGTGTCATTTTTATTGATTGCTAGTCAGGTGTACTGACTTTTATGAACAGCAAAAAGGACTCGGCGAAGTTGGCGCAGGAGCAGTCGACCCATCTCTACTTGTGCGTCCTAATCTCGGACCTCACCCAGCGATACGGTCCTGTCATTCGTCCAGCAAAGGTTGTTAGTGTCATTGATGCTGCGTTTGATGTTCTTGTCCCCGAGTTTGGCATCGAGAAGCGGGTCCATGTTGACCAAATGCCTATTGACGTAAGTGTTTCAGAAGTGATTCATAAGAATAAATCTAATTGTTTACTTGAACTAGAATCACGTTTATGATGAGCACTCGCACACCTTGCAAATATATTGGTCGAACAGGGACGTCCTTAGCTGGTTGGCAGAGAACAGCGATGACGAGCACTTGAAGAAGGTTAAGCAGAACGCTGAGGCCCACGCAGTCAAAATGGAAGTTGCATCTCGCTCTGTGCATGACGAGAAGGCCCTCTTTGACGAGGATGATGCCGATGAAGATGAGATTGTGTTAGGAAGGGACATGGAAGCTGAAAATGCACCCGAGACCTCGAAGCAAAGGCTCTTGTCTGCCGCCAAGGTTCAGCCTGTGTTTGAGGGTTTGAGAAGCACACCAGCTGGCCACAAGATTCAGGACATCAGGGAGCTCATGACCGTTCCCGTGTGTATTTCTTCTGGTGATTCGTGTGCATTTTGCTGACTCGTATGTAAGGTTATCGTGACCGCTGATTTGACTAAGAGCCCGCCCGTCATCAAGGTGTATAGCGTCAACCCTTATGCGGACCAGAAGAAGTGATCCTCTGCACCCAGCGATGACAACAGTGTTTTTATGTGTACGATAACCATTTGATATTCCATCATGCTTTCCTTTCCAATTCCCTTTTATGTTACTAACTCATGGTCTGTACTAGTATTCGGTCATCCACGATTCCCTTGTTACATTCCCTCCTTCGCTTCGCCGTTATGCAGTTATTGTCTACAAACCTTGTGTTCGGTCGTGTCTTGCTACACTATAGCATTAGTTCATTAGTGGTATGAAATCTAACATGTTTTCTTCTGTTTCCGATGTGGCCTGTGAATTGCTCGGAATGTTCGATCAAAACGAATGGATGTACATATTGTCTACTCTACAATATCATAGCAGTAAGTATCCTGTAATGAGCGTCAATAAGTATATGCATATGCAAGATGCCTGTGGATAAGTCTGATGGTTACGAAAAAAAAGTCCATTTGTCACGCATATCATATCCAAGAAGTGATTGCAGGTCGTCGGGAGTTCGGGAAATTTGCTCGGTTCTCTTCTCTGTCTTGGCTGCGTTCAATAGGTGCGGCAGTTGTCGAACGCGTCGATTTTCCGCTAGAGCGAGAAGATGAACGATACATATCGTGAGATTCACCACCTTCCTGGACGGTGTGCAGGGAGTGGATAGAAGCAGAGCTACTCATGCTTCCAGCACGTGCATGGATCGCCGTGATGCGTTTATTGCATATCTCGTCATTGCATAGCTTGAACAGCTCATCCAGACCAAGATAATTGGCTTCGTCACGAAGCTCGAGTAGTGCCTCAAATCTTGCCCGTGATGAGGATGCAAGTTGAACGGCTCTAGGAATGGTGGTTGGATGTTCTGAAATGAATAGGGGGGTGCGGAGGTAAGTCAAAATGTGGGCATATCTAGAATGATAGCATTATGATTATACATAGTTAGAAGCGGAAGGTACTTACGGAGCACTTGGCCTGTCAAGGAATACATGTATATTCATGGTTGATTGGGATATACACCCAGAAGACGCTAAATGATCATGAAACATGGCATTGAAGTTATCTGGAAGCTCAGAAATATCGCTTGCATTGGAGTACAATGATGCCGCAACCGATTTTCGTGGCAAGAGGGAAGTGACATAGTTTGAGAGGTAAGAAGGCCTTGAAATAAGAGTACGGAGTGTCGTGCGGTGCGTTGCTGAACTTGTTTCTATGGTTACGATAATCTTGGAAGGATCAATCGTACTGCTGGGTACAGGGGACAGCAGAATAGGTTCGAAGGGAGGTTGGGGTGGCGTAGCAGAGACGTTAACGGGCAGCGGTGGTACAGGCGGCAAGTTTTCTGCTAAAGACGGGGTGGTCTTTGTCTTAATGACTGGACGAAGGATTGTAGATGACGCCATTGGTGCAGGGGGAGGAGGACGGGTTGGGCATGGCGGTACGGATGTGTCTTTCGCCGGAAGGCTCGATGAACTACTAGTACGTGTCGAGGCGGATGTAGTTGAGGTTGACGACTCGAGGGAGGACTTCGACGGTACAGGTGGCGGACTACCAGAACGCGTAGGCAAGCCCATTGCCTCCTCAAAAGTCGATCCCCGTTGTTCGCCATCATCTTCATCGTCAAACAGGGCACTCGTACCAGACAACGCCTCTTGCGGTGTCCTCACAACTGTGGCGCCACTTCCAAGAGGCCCACTGCGTTTGGTATTAAATATTTCCAAGGAGCTGTCAAACTTAGGTTCTGATATGCGAATTGGTGCAGCTGCGACACCATGTGGTGAAGTGCTGGAAGAAGTACTTGTATTGCGAGTCAACCAGATCATTGGCTTCGAGATTGAAGGTCTGTGACCTCTTGGAGGTGTACTTGGAGGTGATACAGGTGTAGAAGATAGAGAGAAATGATGCAGAGCCAGCTCTGTTGTATGTGAGATGGGTGGTGGTGGATGCTGAGGACGGCTTGGAACAATCATGAGGGGATTACTAGTGGAAGAAAGGGACTCGTGGACGACTAGAACAAAACTAAGACGGTCAAAGAGTACAAAACCGTTCTGAAGAAACTAGTGGCCACAAAAGTAGACCAAACCGTTGTTGCCAGTTATCCGAAGAACAAAAAGATTGCAAGGTAGAAAATGATCAGCACTACAACACTTGCCTCTTTGGGACAACAAAGATTAAAGCACTCGTGGGAATATTGATCATACCTCACCATGGCTGTTGCTACCACAAAATTCCAGACCGCTTTACCTTTCGCACTTCTTTCAATTTCACCCAGTCTTGCTGCTCTTCATGCTTCTCGAGCGCGTTCTCTCTATCCAGAAGAATTTGATTTTTTATCCGCCACAAATTGTCTGCGGTGTGGTTCATATCTGTTGGCCGCCGATGGCTCTGTAGAACTCTGCAGACCAAGAAAAAGGAGAAAGATTACTGACAAGAAGTCAAACGCCATCAAGATTACTTGTCATCGTTGTGGATTTATTTCCTATACCTCATTTGATACGAGGGAGACATTCCCTCAGTCAAAGGCTGCCACTGAAGCCGAACTATCATCACCGGTCCCTTCAGTGTCCGTTTCAGAACGTAAACCAAAAGAAGAATCAACACCGTCCTCGTCACGTCCTTCCAAGCCAGTTGGTTTATCCCCTATGGCACATTCGACAAGAGGAACTACACTTGACCCACACACAAGCCTAAAAAGAAGACAACGGTATTGCAGGAGATGTTGGCCCGCAATCGAGAGAAGGAGGCTGCAAGAACAAAATCCCAGCAAAAGCCACCACCGAGTGGCCTTATATCGTTCCTGAGCTCACTACAATAACAAAAAGGTACGCTGTCAATCTTACATATGAATACATCATGTTCTCAAGACCTGGCATTCTTCGACAATAGTTCCTTGATCGGTTTGACGATGTGTATCTCCTTCCTCGCCCTCAGGCTTGAGCCCATTTGGAAGCGGCTGAGTAAGGAAGAGATGCAGGAGATCACTCCACCGATAGGCTAGGCGACATACTTGAAAGTTCACGTTCAAATAATACATGAACAAAGCATTTTATTTGACCCTCCTAACTGATTATATCTTATATAGCGGCCGGTTCATTAATCCGAAGCATGCGTGTGTAGTTTCGTTTGCTGTATCACTATAGGAAGATGAAGTCCATAAAATATTGAGAATTTGTGCCCACGAGCGGAATCCAGGGGGATGACGGACATAAGGTAGGAATGCATGAGTGATCAAATTACTTGCATCCGCCGCTCTGGAAGTCCGAATCGGCCTCTCGCCCTTCGCATCGTTCTCACACTACTCAACTGTCTTTTTCTGCTGCAGACTCGTGCCAATGCTGTGTTACTCATAGAAGCCCTCATTTAGGAGAAACAACCTTGGGAAACCGTGGTTATTTAGGTCGCCACTTAAAGCACGGGAGATCTGTGGACCGTGGTCGGCATGCCTCGGTTCAGAAGCTTAGAGTGTTACTAGTCAGATTTCAATATATTCTCTCCCTGATCGAGATGCGGCTGAATTCAATTCGCGCCTAAAAATCTCTACCGCCCGAACGCGTCCGGTGACCGAGATCCGACCCTGCCATATATCACTTTGGTTCCCATAATCTGGAGACCATGGGTGAATGCCATTGTATCGGGTTGTCACTATGATTCTGACCAATACTGGAGCAGAGGTACAGGGAACGAATCTCAATCCAAGTTAATAAGTTCGCGCAGGAAGAGATCCCAGCCGTTGAATGTCCAACGACATGCCACTGATGGTGGCACCTCCAACTAAAGACCAGGGGAGGGCTAGCAAAATCGGCCGGCATTGGTATGCCTCCAAAGGTGAAGCTGCATTGGTATGTTGTTGATGATGAGCACGAATACCCCGGCGGTTGAGATGTTCCACTGGCAGCCGGTGGATACAAGATTCTGAGAAGTTCGTGTCGACGGGACTGAGGACGTGTGGATTCAATGACTGGGAATGAAGGTGCAATGTCGGAATTATTACTTTAGCAATGCCGGTTTGATGTCGATGGGCATTTGGATCCAGCTGAGTTCATCATTAACATCATTGTTCAGGTGAAAGCCTGAGACTGAGCCATGGGTGCTCTACATAAAAAAAGTCGCGAGAGCGCGAACTGGATAATCAAGCAGCGGGTGAGTACGTGTCACAGCCTGACCAGGTCGTACCATATCATGATGTGCATTTAAAGAGGTACATTGAGGTTTTATTGCTTATCGACATTAGGAAAACATTCGAGCTTCCATCAGAAATGACCAGGGCCAAACTTGTGACAAGTAGGCTGTACCCTCCCAAGTTATACTGGCCTCCTTCTCCAACCAAAATCATATTGGGACCACTCGATACAGAAGCCGGGAGTCTTCCATCAACCGACTTACAGTAGAGGACAAGATGCTACAGCGTACTACAAGGTGCATCAAAATTCAATATTATGATGGAGCGGTTTTACTTTAACATTCATACGCGTGAAAAGCTGACTTGATGTTGACTTTGCATTCGTGACTCGATCAATGTGTAGTGCTGCTGACTCACTACTATATAAACCATTGACACTGTGTACTACCAGAGTAATAAGATAGGTAAAGACCTATTTATGTCATGCCTGTATTGCGTCTCTTGGAACGTATTCTACAAGAGAAATAAAATGATTGTGGCTACCTCGTAGTTTACACTATAGAAGGGCTAGAAATGGATAACTCCTTCTTCTGTTCTTCGACGTAGGGGGGCGCTGGCTTGATGAACCTTCCGGGCCAGAATGGAACGTACACGAGGATGGCCAAGCAATTGGGAATTGTATCACCTAGGTAGAAGGCTGTCTCGCTTGTGCTCAGATTGCCGCGGAAACCCTCACTAGCCTCCGCAACACGATAGATGGAACGGATCTACCGAGATGTCAGTTAAAGACTACGAGATGGCTGCCTATATGCAATACGAACCAGAAGTCCGATACAACTGACCGCCATGGCAGCGGCGAGTGTTCGCCAGTCGTTAGTCCAGTGTTGCTTTGAATCTCGCATGCAGACATCCTGTTCCTCAGTGTAGACCTTGTAGAGGAATCGTACATAAATGGAACAAAAGAAAGCGAAGGAGACCAGTTGCATAACGAGGCCAACCAAAAAAATCTGACAGATATCATTAGACCCGCTGATAAGTGCCAGACGCAAGGACATACATGAAATCCCAATGATGCCGAACTTTGAACCGTGGACGTGCTCATCGAGGCTCCTATCGCCTTTGGTACCATATCATCAAGACAGGTCATTCAAAAAAAAAATTCAATGCTCACTTGGATGAGAAAGGTAGACACGTCGGACAAAACAAACATTAGCGTGAGCCGCTTCACTGGAAGCAATATGTGATGGGCGCAGTCGATTTCAGCGGAAAGGCGATTAAGAAGACTATAATTTGCGGCAATGAAGAAACAGGGCTTTTAAGGGTCAAGATATGTCCATAATCATGGTTTGGTGCTAACTCACAGACAACACGATCATCAAGTCCTCAGAGATGAAAATCATCAATGAGTCAGGGCTATTATGCACAGCGAAGCGAAGCGCGAAGCCGAGAGCATACACTACAACCAATATGAGGAAGGACCAAAACAAGCAAATAACTGCGACATACTGTATTCCCCGATGACCATGGACAACATGAACCTCCCGCCGTTATATATTACTTGATAAGTTTGAATGAGAGCGACCAACAGCACAAAAACTTTGCACCGTAAGTTACGTGTTTCTTTGGCTTAAAGGTCACTCACCAAAGGCGATAGCAGTGAGCGTATTGTTAGGGATATATCCGAGGGCATTACAGAGGTCATTTCGTGGGTCTAGATAAGGATCGGAAGGACATATTACAGAAGTAGTGGCTGCCTGAGCCGACGTGATAAGGAGTGTCAAGAGAAAAAAAATACTCGTTAAGATTGGGCCAGCCATGAGAAGAAAAAGACGAAAAATAAGAAGATGAAGAATACCTTTCACGAGTCAACAAACTCGGCTTTTATGCTTGGATAGTGTGTCCATCTAAAATTATGCACCTCAGTACAGCACCAAACGATATCCATGCGAACCGCGAGGCAGTGAGACACCCCATGCAAACATAGATTCATCAGAGGTTTACCGTGAATTCAGAACCAGCGATGTACCTGTGCGTGATGGTGGCGTCACGGCCATTGGAGGTTTCCAAGGGTATACCGCACTTTGTCTGGGTCCAAGCAAGTAACCAATTAACCAGAGGTAGATCTGAATGAATAATGATATATGATCAAATTGATTGAAAAACCGTGGTCTGTAAAGCGTGGTTCGTCTATCTCATGTATAAACTGCTTCCAGGTTCTGAAGTCGGAGAGGTAATCCCATGTTATTTAATTAGTGCACCGCTTTAAATTTAGAGGCCGCTGTATGTGCCAACACCGTGATCAGGCTCTGTTTGCAAGTTGGGGGAAATTATGCGGCGGGAGTCGTTGTCTAGGTACTATAGTAAAATCCAGCATAGGTCCAGGAGGGAATAAAAATGTAACATACTTCCAAATACGAACCTGATGCCTGTTGGAGGCTGTTGAGCGACAAAGATCCGAGGCATAAAGCTGTCCGACCATCATGGTATCATTGATCAATGTCCGAATATAGCTAGAGTCCGACGTAAGGCAATGAGGTCACAATGATTGGTTGGGCTGGGACTAAGCCTCAGGCCTCAGCCTTGCGAGATTGTCGCTGCATCCATCAAGCGACAACCTGAAATTGCAATAGATAGACATCCGGTGCTGATGATCATATTTATAAGACTAGTCGAAAGATTTACAAATATAATAACCGAAGTGAAGTGTTAAACTGGATGTAGAGGGCGGGCGAATAGGATCGGTGAGTGAAAAAACAACTTTCGCTCAGGAATCGTTGACGCGTGATCCGAGTCACGCATCACACCGGGTTGGCCTCAACGTTGATAGGTCTAATCCGTGATTTCCTCACGTACACGCTTTTCCATTAGCAGTGGAATTCACTGTATAGACTTATTAATGCAGCGCCGACGGCTGCAAGGTTGAAAAGCATTCCGACTGTCACCCAGAACGAGCGGGAGTTTTTTTCAAGTATATGGCAGTTCGGTGATATATCGAATACTCAGTACCATATAAATTACGCCAGTCCTTGCAGATGGTAGATAATTCATTCAGTCCGGTAGTTCTCTCCTAAGTACTCCCACATAGTCTCTACATACTCAAACCATATAAAAGAAAGACAATGATTCCCGAGCCCCAAGGTCCCTGTGTGTCATGATATAAAAAGTAGTCCGAAAAATAATAAAAGTGAAATAAGTGTGATCCATGGTCATTTAGCACCGGGTACTTCATAGTTGTAACCTAAAGTACTGTCAGAGACTAACAAATCCTGGCGATTCGGCAATTCGTTGACGGAGGGCGCTAGCTTGCCTGTGATGTACCTTCCGGGCCAAAATGGAACGTAGATCACGATGGCCACCAAAAGGGGAAACGTATCACCAAGGTAGAAGGCTTCTTGACTTTCTGTGAGGCTGCCGTGAAAGCCCTGAGCGACCTCTGCAACACGGTAGCATGAACGAATCTGCGAAAGCGTTTGTTAAAGGCGATAAGGTTTCTACATGGAAGACGAACCAGAATGCCGCTACAACTGACAACCAAGGCAGCGGCGAGTGTTCGCCAGTCGCTATTCCAGCGTTGCTTTGTGTCTCGAATCCAAATGGCCCGCTCGTTGGTGCGGACCTTGTAGAGAAATCGTGCGTAGATAATACAAAACAAAACGACGGAGGTCAGTTGCAAAACGAGGCCGGCCAAAAAAATCTGACAAAGATGATTAGACCCACTCAGATTGAAATAAAAGCGGGTGCAGAAACACACATGAAGTCCTGTCAAAGCAGAATCGTAGTTGGTGGATGTAGTTACGGTGGCTCCTACAGCCTTTGAAAAAACATCATCAGAGGAACTCATTGAAAAAAAGACAATACTCGCCTGGATGATAAAGGTACTGACGTCGGACAAGACGAAAATGAGGGTGAGCCGCCCACTGGAAGCAAGACCTGATGGGCGCAGTCGATTTCCCTGGCAATGCGACCGAGGAGAACGTAATTCGCGGCAATGAAGAACAGGGCTTTATAAAGGATCAACAAACGGCCATTGTTGCTATTTGACGCTGACTCACCGATAATACGATCAACAAGTATTCAGCGATGTAAATCCCCAGTGAATCAGGATTATAATGCAAAGCGAAGCGAAACCCAAAGCCTATGCCGTAAACTACATCAAACATCAGGAAGAACCAACGCAAGCGTAAGATTGAAACGTACTGTATTCCCCGATGACCATGGGCCACAACCAACCTCGCACCCTTGTAGATAATATGGTAAGTTTGGATGAAAGCGATCAGCAGCACCAAACCTTTGCACAGTCACGGTAAGTTACATGTATTCTCTGGGTTACTG
This sequence comes from Suillus spraguei, assembly GCA_016800925.1. Lineage (NCBI taxonomy): Eukaryota > Fungi > Basidiomycota > Agaricomycetes > Boletales > Suillaceae > Suillus > Suillus spraguei. Next base: position 166,376 of record JABCPU010000019.1, read on the forward strand.
GGTACTCACTGAAGGCGACGGCAGTTTCTGCATTATTAGCAATATAACCAAGGTCATTGCATGGATCGTTGCTCGGTTCTATGTAAGGATCAGAAGGACATTGAGTAGAATTACTGGCGGCCCGGGCCGAAGTGACATAAGTCAAAAAAAGAGTCAAGGGAAATAAAATGCTGGCTAAGATAGAACGAGCCATGAAGAAGATGAAAGGGGTTGTAGATGCCCTCACAGTATGGGACAAGCTCAGGTTTTATACCGGAGGACGAGAGTATATCCATCAATAACTTCGCAGCGCAGCGCTGTCATTCATTAAATTATGAGGCACCGAGTAAGGACTATGACTAGCCGGGCGTGCTAAAACTCATCAGAGGTTCACCGCAGTAAGATCACCAGAACGTTTACTAGATTAATACCCTCGCCTATCCTTAAGAATTTATAAACACGATGTGTCCGTAATGAGATGATTGGGGGCATTGCAGCATGTCTCAAGGTCCGGGCGCCCAAAGAATATATAGTTCCTTGTCTGCTGGGTCAAAGCAGGTGACCAAGGATATGTCCGAGCGAATGTTAATTTTACGAGGAGTGTGTAAATTGACTGGTAAACTGCGGAGTGTGGGTCGCAGAGGTTCGTCCATCATGCGAAAACTGCCTCCGGATTCTGATATAGTAGTTGAAGTCGGAGAGTTAGCTGCGTGTTCCTGCACATGCGTGATAAGTAGAAAACTCAGTAATTCCCCCGTGTGCTAACCTCCTTGGAATGTTGCTTGCGACTTCGCACTTCTGGAGTTGCTGCGGCACTGCCCATTCCGGAGTCGATTCCTAAGCGTCAAAACTCAACATATAAAAGTTTGGAAAGCAGTGCTTCAGACCTTGAGGCTTGTTTCTTGATGTAGTGAGTGGCTGTTGAACTAGTGTATTGTCTTGTGCCTGTAGTGCCTGTTCTATGATTGTGGTACGCAAGTTGACCTGTGTGACATTTGACGCGTGACTCTACAGATAACGCGACTGGTCACACCCGCGCCGTTTGGTCCTGTGACCCGGACAAAGCCTCCCTTTCGATACTTATTACCACTATGAACATCTTCAAGAGTCGTAAGTGTAGTTGTTTTTTGGTATGCATGCTTCTAACATTCTATAGTCTTGGAAAAGTATGGCGTACGTTCGATCTTGCTGGAAGATATGTCCGATGGCCTAGTAACCCTACTACCCTCAGAGGACCCCAATGCCGCCGAAGTCGTCAAGATTGAGATGGGCCAGTTATACCTTGTCAGGCCGGGGAATATTCGGTCATCAAGGGAATGCATGTGCGGGCTGTGTCGATTCATCATATAACTGTTCCTGATCTCATTGTAGATACAACGAAGCAATAGCCACCATACGTCGTGTCCCCGCACTCGACCACAATTTTCAGCTAGTCATTACACGAGTATATGAAGATGGCGATCAGGAGCTTCTCGAGGATGAAGATGAAAGTGCGTAAATCTATTGTACACGTCATCTAATACAAGCTCTCACACGTAACGAATGATAGCTGATGAAGAGAGGGTGTTCTTGATCAGCGAAGAACTTGAATTCCGGTCTGGGGTGACGGACGATGAACCAACTTTCATTTGGCGTGATCTCGATGGGGATGTCGACGAACTGTATGATTCGTAGCCTCGGGCACCAACGAACCGACCCGTGTGTTCTTCGAGACTTGCATGTACCGCGCAATGTACGAACGCAAGTTTAAGGCAAGTGCGGATAACACAAAGGATTCTGACTTGGAGCAGTTTATATGGCGGTTAGCGCTTCTCGTTATGTCGCCCTTAATCGCTTCCCTGATAACGTTTTCAGACCTGTCACAAAAGCTAGGGGTAACCGGAAGTCACCGATTAATCAACAAGACTCTGGGGACCTTCCATCAGAAACTGTGGATAACTCTGCGGTTCAACCACAAACGATGCCGAATAAATTAACAAGTGCAGCGGCGAGACCATCGTTTGCGAGCTCCTCACTCCCAACAATTGTTTCTGAAGAAGGTCTCATCTTCTCCTGGAACCTGGAAGTAGAAGGTTTTGTTGCCGAACGCGAGGAAGTAATTGTTGCCAAGATCGTTGAGCGCACGCCTGGCAGCTTCAATTATTGGCTTATACTCACTGATGAGGATGGCGATTTCGTTTCGCACAAAATCTCTTCGGATATGAATGCTCGCTGGGCTCCAAAAACGTCATCATTAACGTGGAACTACGCCAACAGTGGCAGATATGATAGTTTGGCCCTGCAACTCGCATCTACAGAAGCCTACTACGCGTTTAAGACGGCCTTCGCTCAATGTCTGTGGGAAGCATTACATGGTGTTGAATTTCGAAAAGCCAAGGTAGAAATCCCGTGATTTCAATATTTCAAATGGTTTATTGTGCACATAGCCTGAGGAGCAAGCCTACGTCATCAGTTCAACAACTGAAGATGTTGAAATGCGTGACGTGGAGGATGAAGACGAAGACGAAGAGGAGGTTGAATCTGAACTTGACCCTGATGAAGGTATGTGGATTCTGCTATCGCACACAGGAAACCCCTGAGTCGCTTCTTAGAAGCAAGTGAGGAAGAAGAGGAGGAAGAGGAGGAAGGGGATGCTGTTTCTCCCATGCAACAAGGGGAACGTAACTCGCAATTAACGATCGGATATAAGGGCGACCGCTCTTATGTTGTCCGTGGAAATAATATTGGTGTCTTCAGTCACTCCAGCAATGATCAAGTGAAGTACTATGCGACTATTAGTAAAATTTCTACGCCGAAGGGCAAAGAATTCAAGCCACAGGAGGTATTTTAGTTTCAATCCCTTGGTATGATGACAAGCCCTGAGATCATTTTTGTGCAGGTCATGTTGCACGATCAGGACACGAAGATGGTTCTCAAGAATCCTTTGGATCCCCATTCGTTGTTCAGCATGGACATTGAACGAGGCAAAGTGGTGGAAGAATGGAAGATCCACGAAGATATCACAGTTGATCACATTGCCCCCGACAATAAATTCGCTCAAACTACTCGCGAGCAGACTCTTGTTGGTGCTTCTCACAATGCGCTGTTCAGAGTAGATCCACGTATCTCTGGCAGCAAGATGGTTGAGAGCCAATACAAGCAATACGTCAGCAAGAATAAATTTTCTGGGGTCGCTACGACAGCCAGCGGGAAGTTGGCAGTGGCAAGCGAAAAGGGAGATATCAGACTGTTCGATACAATTGGGAAGAATGCGAAGACAGCTTTACCACCTTTGGGTGATCCTATTCTCGGTATCGATGTCACTGCCAGTGGCCGGTGGATTGTCGCAACAACAAAGACTTACCTGTTGCTCATCGACACTCTTATCGGGGAAGGGAGATACGCCGGAAATCTGGGTTTCGATCGAAGTTTCCCCGCTAACGCCAAGCCGATGCCGCGAAGACTTCAACTTCGCTCTGAGCACGTTGCATATATGAATCATGACATCAGCTTCTCAGTTGCACGGTACGTACCTTCAGGTCAGGAGTAGCTACGACCCTGACTGATTTTACCGAAACCGTAGTTTCAATCAAGGCGAGGGACAAGAAGAGAATGCCATTGTTACATCAACAGGGCAGTATGTCATCGCATGGGATTTCGCGAAGGTTAAGAAAGGGCAACTTGACAAGTACGAGATTAAGAAGTACGAAGACATGGTTGTTCAAGATAATTTCAAGTTTGGAGATGATAAACAAATTGTGAGTATTCTTGAGCGTATAAAGCCGCGGTGCATTGATGTAGATCATTGCAGATCGTGGCCCTGCAGAACAACGTTCTTGCGATTAACAAGAAGAACCTGAAACGGCCCACAAGAAATTCGCTTGCGGCCCCTATGTCCAGTCTTCAGAGTCGGTCGAACATTGTACATAGTCCGTACTAGACAGTGACAGAATTGTTGTGATAGTGGTATGTATTGCGGATTGTATACCTAACGTCTCCGTAGGATAGGTGTATCGCAGAAGTTCTCTAAATATATAAGTGAAGATGTATATAATATCCCCTTCAATTTCTCTTATCCATCTATTCCTTTTCATTTGTAGTGACGTCAGCCTGCCTGTCGCGAGTATCAACGTATCTCCAAATTCCAAGATGCCACATGATCCGGGGTATCATAAGACTAAATCCGAGAACAATGGTAGTCCAAAGCATTGGACTCCACTGCGAAACATCCCACCTCTGATCTCCGAGAGCCCAGAGGGTAACAAAGAGGTGCATGCAGTCGCCCATGAGAAGGGGGGTCATGAGAGCAAATACGATCTTCTCTTGTACAGGGAGTTGGGTCGAGAGATGCTTCCGGATAGCGGTTAACACAAAAAAGTTGACGACCCCCATGAGGGCACAGACGTGAGCCAGTTGGATCACAGTGACGATGGACGCCTTTGGAAGAGTAGTCGGTGGGGTATTATCCGCTGGCCATGGCGCTTGTGCGTTGTGTGTCTGTCAGGTGGTCATTGAAAGTTCGAGTGAAATAAGAGACTGCGAGACTCACTGTTGCAGGGTCGTGCACTGCTCCTATGAACCCAAATATGGTCAAAGCGGGTTCGTAGAACGCGAAAAGCGCATAGTAGAAATCGGGTATAGCAGATGCCGACGGCTGCATTGGAAATACAGGAGTATCGAATACAGGAATTGCTGGGATCGACAAAAGATTGTGGAGTAGTGGCTAGTGGACTCGGAGTCGTGGGGAGGAGGAGGCAGTACTTGTGATGGACCAGGATAGACCTGCCAGCAAAGAGTTTGAAATTCCCCGTGGGCTCCGAGTCAAGAAGGGCCACGTTTGAGAAAATTAAATAAGGCCAATGGGTTAGATAAGGAAAAGGCGAAAAACGCAGTCGAAGGGATTTTATAAATTTTGCCCAGTTCGGGGCCCGGAGGAAAACATTCAAAGACAGTTTCAATAATCATTCATACAAGATTGATATATCATCATGTACGTAACACTTGTCTTTTAACCGGCCCTAAACTTTATCAGTTTTCTTTGCGTACAATTTTGAACTTGATCTTCTTCATCTTACAATTCAGGTCTATCTTAAACCCAGGTGGCCAGCTAATCATTTCATGTTGATCCACTAAATGGCGAGGACCGAGACTATTCTTCCACGAGGGTTATAATGCATAACTTGCTACTGGGTGTACACCCACATTCTGCATGCCTGTGCTTCGCGCCTTTCTAACATTACTATTGTACATTGATTAATATCGATCAAGATCCATGAATTGTATCCAGCACATGTTTCCAGTCAACTTTCAAGAAATACAGTGGATTCTAGAGTATAAAATAGGGAATGATCTTGCCATATCCACAGGTATCACTAATATCGTCTATTTCATACAAATCAGCCGCTCAATAGACCGTTCAGCTGTTTTCGCGCTTCCTCCATTACCCTCTCCGCTTCGTCGTCTTCCAATTGATCTTGTGGTGTCTGCCACAAAATTCAGAGTGGAATTACTCGAGAGGAAAACAAGACATACTGGTAGTTCCGTTCCGACTGAGCCAGCTAGTCCCAGTTTCCCGTTAGTGAGGTCGAATAAAACTTTGTCAACTTCAGCGTCTGCCTCTTCTTCTATCTCTTCCTCTTCGTCCATTTGTAACATGTCTCCAAGCATTTCTTCCATGATCCCAGCCTGCGGTACAAGTCAGATAGTCAAGGGAACGCTATAGAGAAAACATCACACACCTTTGTCATTTCCATGCTCATTTCCCGCATCGCTTGACTTATCTGGGGCAATTTGACGAGCGAGTTCGATAATTTCATAATTTCCGTAGACTTCTGCAACGACCCAGTAACCTTGGCCATGGCTGCAGAGTAGTACCATGTTAATCACTTATACTTTAAATTTAGAGTATTCACTCACCCAGCTGCTGCTGTAGCTGCGTACCGATCGATCCCAAACGTGCTTTGCTAACAGATAATCTGTCTTTCTGCTTATTACTGCGAACGACCTCCTTAGCGAGGATTCGCGCAGACTTCACATCTCCCTTGGTAGCAAGCTGCTTTACCGTCGTGCGTGCTTTTGCAGTCGCAGCTTCCAGCTGTAACCAGGGAAGTTAGCGTGGGATATGAGCACGACAGAACAGGGTGCCGACCTGCCTCATCTCCCTGTCCAGCTGTCGGCTTTCTGTACGCAATTTTCCTTGCCATGTCCGCACTCTCTCTTCGGGTGTTGGTCCATAGAGAAAGCGGTTAATGGTCTGCATGAGAAAAATATCGAGTGCTGTGATAGCTCAACTGGAAGTAGCGGAGGTTGCCTCTTTCGGTTTTCAAGTATCCGTAGGGCTTGGCACCACCACATCACCTGAAACTTTCTGCAATGCCCACATGCTGTCGTAAATCGTTTAGTGGACTTTTCAGTATCGTTTTGAGTCACTTGCCAGATCTGACCAAGCTTGCTCTAGCGGCTGACATGGTGGCTGACAACTTCGACAAGGCATATAAACCGCCCTTTTCCAACATGCTTCTCCGGAACACCTTGGCCGCTCCTCACGAGGGTAAAACATTAAATCCTGCCGCTAGATCAGTGCAGGTTCACTTCATTCATAATGTCAATCCAATGGCTTCTAAGCCTCTTCCTCCTTCCGTCTCTCGCCCATGCCACCATAGAACCTGTGTCCCCCGGCCCTGGCGACGTGTTCAGATCTGGATCACCCTGTCCATCTCTTGGAATACCCCTCGGGCCGACTCCACTGATCCATGGAGAAACGCCACCATCTGTATGCAAATACATCTGCCGTCCTATTTTTGTTTTGACGTTGGTTGCAACAGACCTCATGTCCGGCTCCAACCTGAACATGTCATTGGTCACGACCGTCGTCGAACACCTAGATGGGACTAACATGACATCGTATGAATGGCCATGCCCCAACGTGGCGCCCAACGCAGACATTTACTTCTACCAGGTACGGCGCATAGCCATGCGAATCTCATAATACAAGTCTGTTCCTGATGCCGGTATACCAGTTTTCTAATGACGGAGTCTCGACTGGATCCACTTGGACCTCTCGATTCACAGTAAGCACGCTGGTGACTCTTCGTGCAGAAGCTGATCATGGGGCTTTTAAGATCGCTTCGTATTCTGGCAATACTACTCTTCCCGAAAACGGCGAGCAGCCTGGCGGGGCTCCTATTCCGTGGGGCGTTGGACATCTTGTACCTCCCAAGAGCACGGTTCCGTCGGGCCCTGTCGTTTCACCTCGCAGCCGGCCATTACGTTCATGCGAGATACCAGAACATCGATGCATGACATCCCTCGAAGATGCCTCGTCCTCTGATACTAAAAATCCCGCTACGCCCCCTCCTCTTCGACAACGCATGGTCTCGCGCCCCACCATAATCGACCAAGTCAGGCTCACGCGAGAGATAAGACCTTCAAGCAGAGGTAGCCGCGGAGGCCCCGATCTGAGTGTACATATCTTATGTGCTCTGGCAACCTTGTGGTTGGTGGTTCTATAGACCAGGAACTTAGATATGACTACAAATTTGTACTACTACCTGCCTGTAAATAAAATAATGGAGAAAGAGACCAGATATCTATAGCAAAAAGCAAAAGTGTACTATAAAATAATATGAACCGATCAACAGTATGATATACACATAGATTAAAGCTGCGGTCCAGCCTTGATCTGATTGACCAGTGCCTCCCAGTAACTCCAGTCCGAACCATCTACTTCCATCAAACCAGGATCCCCGGTCATTGAATTGTTATTAGGTCCTATCCAGCCTGAGAATTCAACACCACCGGGCCCTCCCCAAGATAAAGCCGCGGCAGGCATGCCTGCTGTCGCATCGACCACAGGACCCCCGCTGAAAGTGCTGCACCAATGATCCAAGAGAGACTGAGCAGTGGATTCTTCTTCCCCATTCGGACTGCCACTGCCAGCAGGTGAGCCGTGCGTACTGTCGTTAGATCCATTGTGCTGCAGACGTTGCATAGCAGGGGAATGCGTGTAAGAAGGTGATAACGCATATACTGCAGGCGAAGACATCGACATCGTGGGAGATAAGGTTTTCGGCGACGCTGTACCCATCGTGAAAGCTTGACGTGTGGATGGAGGTAGGGTAGAACGAGAAGTCGGCATGGAAAAGATTGTGGAGTGTTGCTCCCCGGTATGCACGCTTGTAGGTGTGCTTGCTCCATCCACGCCATGCGATGCACTTTCTGCCATTTGTGATGCGCGGCTCTTAAGGAACTCGATAGTCTTGAGCTCCCTCCGAGTCGTTTCGTCCATCTCGCGCACGCCCTCATGGTCCGCCAGGAAGCCGTCCAAAATAGTGTGCATCATGTCCGCGTCCTTGCCTTTGGGATGCAAGACTAGATAAATGCCGCTGATCATCGCTGTTTGAAACTCCCTGTAGGCGTTGCTAAGAGAATCGCGGGTTTCTTTTGGCATCGAGTCGCGGAAGGCCTTGCGAACTTGGAAATCCTTGATGGAAGACTCGAAGCATGCCCTTCGGGAACGCAGGTAACGATCGCAACTCAATTTCCGCAATAAGTATGGACGATGGAGGCCGACGCGAACGAATAGGACCTCGGTAATGAGGAGGAAGCGGTGAACAGGAATGAATTTTTTCGTCTCGTCAAGAGATGTGTCGGGTTCCAACGAAAAGTGAGGTGGTAAGTTGGAAACAAATTTTAAAAGGTCGTCATCCAGCGCCAAGACATCAGAATAATGACTGGGCGACTTGACCTTCTGAAAATGATGTACCATCCGTCCAATAATGGAGGCCAGCTGATGCCTGAGAATAACAAAGGTCATCAGGGTAGGGCTTGAAAGGGGAGGTGGATTGCGAATGGCAGCAGGAGAAAAGTCGTCATCAATATTCAAAGGCGGGAGGGTGCAAGTGTAATCGTCCTGAATAGCATGAGGCCTTCCAAGTACAAGTGCGTAGGAACGATCAGCGTGATAAAGGTATGACCTTCAAAATTTCCTAAGTTTAGACCTTGAGGGACATCGATATCCTTACCATATGCGGCGTCGATTTTCAACCTGAGCAGGGTCGAGTCCCTACACAAGCTGAATTAAAACAGGCAGACCAATAGGATATTTACGAACTTACCGTAGGCGCAGCGTCACGATGGAATCCAAGTGCTTGAGCTGTTCGTACAGCAGCACCCAACTGACTCCAACATTCTGTAATTCGACGGTCAAAAGTCAAGAAGCGGGCGCTCTATAATTGTGTCAGAACTCCGCGCCGCGTAGATAGCCTTTGACACTTACGAGTAAGCGAGTGAGAACGATATCCAGTGAATCCGGTTGGATAGCTGCAGCGATAAGCAGAGAGCGTCGAGCTATCCAGAAAACGGGTAGGCATAAAACGCATTATACTCGATCAATGACGTACAGGACCAGTAATATCTCAAAGATGTCACTCTTCTTGTTCGCGCGTCGCCAGCAAGATGTTCAGGTGCCAATCGTACTGAAATAGCAAGCACCACAAACAACAGCGGAAGGAAGCGTGCATCGTTAGTATTGGCGCCCACCCCGTTGGCACAAAGAGATGCGTAAGCAGTCCGAAAGTCAGCCTCGCAAACGGGATATCTCGTCCAATTGCTACAATCAAGGGGGGAAATCGTCAAGACTGGACAAAAAATAAGACATCAACTAACATTGCAGCAAAATAATGATCAATAAGTACGTCGGAAAACCGTTGTGGAGGGAGCTCCTGGAGGAGCTCCGAAATTTTGTGCGGTGACACGCCGCATTCTTGGACAAGACTCTTGAGGTTGTCAGCTGCTGAAGGTTCAGAGTCTTGTCTCACAGATTCGATTATCGATGGGGTCGCTAAGGCTGATTTATGCTCGCCATGACCAGCCCCGTGCTGGCCGGAAGGTCCAGCGTTGAGATTAGAAGTGGAATGAGGCGAGTCCCACTGTTCTTGAATTGAACTGGCAACGACGACGTTTGCCAGCTAGTGAAAAGGATGTCAGAGAATAGAACTAGCATGACCATCAAAACATTCACTTGCTCCAGAACGGAGGCGGGTGCTACACTTCCTGAGGCGCTATTGCCATACCATTTTCCACTGTGGAAGGTACCGCCACTTGGATCCTGCTCATCAGTTATCGAACGATTGTCGTCATCTTGACCGTCACATGTAGAACTTTGGTGTCTGTCTGCACCTGAATAGGAAGAGTGAGACGGTGAATTGAAGTATTGGGGTAAAGCCTGCTCGATGATGTGCTCAAGCCTGGCTAAGCGGACGCTCAGATCCTGGTCTGTTTTTCCGGGAGTGTATGCTTTGCAAAGCTCGGGTACTTTTCGTGCTATACACTAGGGACACTGTCAGACGAACGGGTAATAAACAACATGAGAGAACCATACATGAGAGCACGGTATCTGCCGGTCGCACTGCCATGGGTAACATTTTAACAATGTAGTTTGAATGAGAGTATGGACGAACCTTCTGCTTTCGACGATGACATTCACCACAGGAGAAACTACGGACAAAATGGCTCTGGGTCACTCTAAGCGCGCAAGGGAAAAATGACACAGACCTAACTCTAGATCTGGGTTTCTTAACCTGTATATGATCGCCATCATCATCCTCAGTCTTCCTCCTCTTCAGACTAGAGGTTTCCGAAGCTGAAGTGTTCTTGACCATGGATGATGGGAGCAAGCGATGATCTTGGAAATTGAATAGAAAGATGAAGAGAGTGACAGAGATTAGTGACTCCGTCTCCGGTCCGACTTGCACGTGCCGGGGTGGCGCCGCTGGCAGTCAATATGATTCATGAATCATGTGCGAGCATTAGCTGGTTGAACGTTAACCGTTGCCATCGAGCGGGCTCACTGCGGTGAGACACATGCACATGTGACAAAGACTATCCGCATTGTTCATCAAAGGTTATCTCATATATAGTATAGTTTCATATTTACCGCAATGTCCTCAACGACACCAATCGACTCGAACGTAGCGGTCATGATGGAACAACCGTCCTGGAAGAAAACTACACTCTCCCTGGAAAGACCCTACAAGGATGACAAAGGAGAGCGCATACCTGTCCTTCTAGACATAACTCCAGATGGAGTGCAAGTATTTGAGCCGTATGTCACGAAACCGTCACTATATTCTATCACTAACCAAGCATCAGTCCACAAGATCCCACCAAGCTCTTGGGTGAAAACTTGAGACGCATATTCATCGAGCGCGGTGTAGATTTTTTTGAACGCCAAGATGCCCTGAGGGCTACTGGAGACTTGTCCATTCCTCAGGCCTTGGATACCAAAGGCGACAAAGACGAACCAGATCAGCAGGAGGAAGGCGTCTCAAAAGCCCACATGAACCCAGAGGAATTATTCAAAATGCGCATGGAAATCATGCCCCAGCTATTGTATGTGATCCTCCAGGCGGCAACGTCGGAAGTCTCATTCGCAAGCTAGTACCGCACTGGGAGAAATGACGCATGCTAGGGAGCTGCTTTCGTTGCTACTGGCTTCTCCTGCCCCAACTGACTCTTCTCATGTCCCTTCTTTACCTTCTTCTACATTAACTGCAATATTGTCACGAAGCCTTCGCCTATACCTTCAGTGGAAGCGTTCAATGCTCAGCTGACTATCGGTGGAAAGGATGAGGCCCTGAGAAAAGCTTCAAATATATTCAAGACCGCCGCAAACAACCTGGAGAGAAGCCGCCTCCGAGGCCAAAGGTACTGGGTTGATGCACTCAAGATCCGGCGTGCTAACTGGGGATTGGTGCCCGCACCTCTCCCATTTGGTGCACCTACAGGCAAGGGTGCTGATAAAACATCAAAGGACTTCTTTGTCTCTTTCGGACTCGAGGAATGTAAGCACTTGATCATGCTTACTGTCTTGAATTTAACATGCGTTCAGCTCCAGCTCATTTCAGACGAAGAGCGGTAGGACACATGGCAACATATGAAACTTCATCACATGTTCTTGTCTTTCCTCACCGTCAGCGGGTCCGCCTCCAAGTCTCTCTCATTCTCACCGATTCCAGAGGTCTCTTTTGCACTGCTTCCAACAACATGACAGGCCTATCGGACGCGTCATTGGAAGATTCACTTAAAATTGCGCAAAGGGAAATGGTCGAGGAAGAGCTTTTCTCTGTCTTGATTAAGGAGGCAAGCACTCTACCGACAGCGTCAGCACGAGTGGCCGAGCGGCTGATCGTCATTGACGCTGCCCAGGGAATGGAACTTAAGTTTGAACTCGTGAGTTATCGTTATCATTGCAGACCAAGATGTGGCGTTCAACTTGTGTAGGTTGATGGTGATGCTGTCAATGCTCAAGAATCCAACAGGAGTGATGAACGTTTGTCTGCCACTTGTAATCTCATATACTTCGCGCTGCAGGGACTTCTCCTGTCCTTGCATGCTTCACAAAAATCTCAACGCCTTTCATCAGCCAACGCACAGCATCCACCGTCGGTCTTTCCCAATAAGGCGACTCTGTTGCAGCCCATCATCGACCTCCTTCAATATCAGGTATTCTGTGACAGAATCAAAGTAGAGCTAGATAAAATGGTCTCTGCCTTGCTTAAGGCCGGTATTCCGTCTTTGTTACGGTTCGACGCTGTAGGTGAGAGCGGGCACCAATTGGTGGAGCATTTTGTTGCACATGAAACATCAAGAAGGATTGGGGGTGAGGCTCTTCTCCGTATTGACGTCAGGCAAGTTACGATCTGGAGTACATTCCTGAGCATATATTTATGTTCCTCACAACAGGCACACTCTTCGCTTGACATTCCTTTCGCCATCATCTCTTACAGCCCATTTACCACAGGCAACACTCCCGATTGCATCTATCCCTCAGTTGGTACAGCTTCTTTCAGATGAGGTCGAGAGGTGCCTTCTCAACCGGTTGTGCGAAGTGGGCTCACAGGTCTGTGAACGTGTCGGTGCAACCTGGTTTGTCGATTTCGTCAGTGGCAAAGCGGTCGGCAGATGGGAAGGAAATATATTGTGAGTACATTAACATTATTCCTCTTTCCAGCATGGACTAAGGAGATTTCCAGGAACTTCCGCGTCATATTTGACAAGGATTTTGCCATCCACTCGTCGGCATACCGACTGAACAGAGGAAGTCGCCAACTTTCATTACTAGAAACATATACTCCTGAGACCTCAATTTCTCTCGTGACATGGCTGCAAAAGCTGCTTGAGAAGACCATATTAGAATCTTAATATGTTTCGGCCAATAATCGTGTTGCATGATATCATAAGCATATGACCTACTTGACTGGGTGGATGAAAATGTGAATGCAGAAAGTAAGTGAGAAGACGAAATTTTTTACTCTTCGTCGTCGTCCTCGCCAGCAGCAACCTCGCCTCCAGAAGCCTTGAAGGCTTCGATCTTCTCCTGGATGCGAGCTCTGCGTTCCTCCAGTGTGAGTTTGGACTTCTTGTACTTCAGGGTCTCTGCCTTCCAGTCCTTGGTCTTCTCCGAAGGTTTGAAGGTAGGGTCCTCACGAATGGCGGCATACGCGTTAGTGTAGATTTCCTCGATATCTTCTGAACCAATATCATCTGCGAGGTACGAGGAGAATTGCTTCTTGAAGCTGAGCAAAGACTATAAATGACATGCTTCATTTTCATATGGAATAGCTTACCGCTCGTCATCTTCCTCTTCGAGCGACTCCATATACTCAGCGACGTGGCCACCAAAGATATACTTCTTGAGCACTTCGCTGTCGAGAGACTTGCTCTCTGGGTCGTACCCAGGGAAACGCTTGTCGGAGTGGGGGATGAATATGCCACCGTCACTTGCGCCCTTCATTGCGCCGAAAACACGGTGTCCAGTAGAAGTGCGTTTAAGACCAACATCGAGATAGCACTTGAATGGTCGTGGACCATCTTCATCATCCAATGCCTCAGTCAGTGTCAGTGAACCATCGGGTTCCGTGACACCCTCGTATTTGTCGGCAAGACCCAGCTTGGTCAATGCACGGCGAGCGCACAGAAGACCAGTCGCATATGCTAAGCTATCCATCAGATATCATATAGTAAATTACAGGAAAGAATCATACCAGCAGTCCAGTTAGTGAGACCATGGTTAATTCCGTATTTTGGCAGCTCCTGTGACCGTGCAGCGGTCAAGACGAAGTCACCCTGTAGACGTGCATACACGATCTGGACAATAATGTCCCGGTTCGTGAAGCGCACTACTAGACGGTATTTTGGTGCATTACTTCCAAAATACAAAATATTAGAACACTTCACTGTCCTTCATACTGCGATAACTCACTACTTGTTTTTAGCCTGGGTAACGAGGCGTTTTCGGGCATAGTCTAAGTAGACGTTAGTACATGCGATCAAGAGATGTACAGAATGCTCACAATCGGTCTTTCCTTCTCTTCTACGGCGGTACTTCACTTGGAAGCGGGAGAAGTAGGCATCGGACTTCACCTTTTTGACGAACGGCATCTAGTAGGAATTGTCAGCTGACTGTACATATGCATCCCGGGCAGCTATCGTCCATCCATTGGGCACTGGCCATATTTGAACAATCCAATCATTGTAGGCAGTCGTTAAGGACTGGACGGTGCTTCGGGACGGTGAACACTCATAGAGACATACCTTGGGGGATCTTGAGGACGGCGGGGGCAGCGAGTACACCTTTCAATCAAAGTTTCTGAGAGCGGTTATTTACCTTTATTGATTTGCTTATTCAATTATATTGTAATTATCTTCACAAGTTATCAATTTGGTAAGTGAAGTGATAACCCATAACCCCGACTTCTCATTGTGCCAACATCGACGCATCATGGACTCGCAGTATTCTCAATTCAGCCAACAGCAACAGGCTTATGATGTCAATCCTTACCACCAGCCTTACCAAGGTCCCATGTATCCTTTGCCCGGATCTTCGTCGAACCATAGTGCGCCTGTTCCAGCGAATGCATACGAATATGATGTCGGTATACTGGCACAACAGAGTGTCTATGTTCCCGGGGCCATGATCGACAAGCGTGGAGGCGCTGGTGGGAAGCTTGCAAAGGGTGGAAAGCGCACCACCGTGCTCCGTAAGGGTGGTGGAAAGGTCTGGGAAGATCAGACTCTTCTAGAATGGAATCCATGTAAGTGTGCCACTTGATACGAAAGGCAGCCACTAACACCCTTTATTGTAGCTTGGTTCCGCCTGTTTGTAGGAGATCTTAGTAACGATGTCTCCGATGATGTCCTCGCAAACGCCTTTAATCAATATACATCTTTCCAGAAGGCCCGTGTCATACGCGACAGGTTGAGCCAGAAAGTGTGAACATTTCGCCGTGCTCTACAAACTTTGCTCACGAAATATTATTAGGCGAAGTATGGCTTTGTCGCTTTTTCTGATCCAGAAGATTTCCTCAAAGCTTGGAAAGAAATGGATGGTGAGAAGTGCTCTTGTCTAATTCACTGCAGCCGCTGACAAATATACCCCAGGTAAATATGTAGGTAACCGTCCAGTCAAGCTCAAGAAGGCGGATGATACTGCTATCCGACCTGTAGAGATAGGGCACCGAAAGGCTAGACAGCTCGAAAAGGACTTGAAGAAGAATAGAGGCAAGCCCTACTAATCGATTGCCGCTGTGCATTTGGACGACGTGGCTAGTCTGGGACGACATTGCCAGTATGTTTTATTTTTTGATACTGGAGCGCAGCTCACCATGATATGTATTTCAACTATGAAATTATGATAATGGACACCGTGCATACTAAAGCCACACAATCATAGTGGGTACTTTTCCTTCATTCCTTCATTTTCCATACATCCACTTCGTTTGTTGTATTTCACAGTCAGGCCTACTACGCGCGCTTTCTCCGAATTGCTTGTTAAGCAAGTATGTGAAAGTATGGGAGACGCTGTCCCGTGATAAGCCGAATGACCATCGCTATAGAAATTTTGTAGTTGCATACGTAGACTTCTGGTCTCCCTTAGTCATCTGTAGACACTACTAGAATGAAGACAGTTATAAAATTTTCTTCGAAGAGGTGTCTGATGTTAGATCACGTGCGTGTATGCATGTATACTTAGTTACGTACTACTTAGTCTATGCACCAACCATTCGTCAGATACTGAACCATGGACATCGATAAACTTTTCAAAGTAAGGGGTTGTCCTGCGCTCTTGCGTGCATATTGTAATGTTTACGTGTTCCAGGTACCTAGGCTTCCTGCAAGCTCAAAGCGGAAGATGCCAGACAATCCTACACCAGAGATGCTAAAGAAGATGCGTCTCGACACTCCCTCAAACGGGGACTCGGAGGATTCGGCCATGGACGTGGACATGCCTGAAAGCAGCTCAGCTCCTCGCCAACAGTCACGACGCGCAACTGTAGAAGACGGAGAGGACAAAACGATTGATACCTCGTTTGCTCCAGGGGGTGACGCGGACTACTTTGTCGAAGAGGATGAAGAAGGACGGTTCTACGGAGGAGGACTGACTTCAGAACAGAAACAAATATTGAGTATTTTTGAGAGTGCTGAAGGAGAGGGGACAACGGAAGACGTGAGCGCATACAAAAATCTCGCGGAACGCGTAAATATTGACACGACGTGAAGCCTGAAGGAATATCGATCACAAGCATAAGAAGAACGCTACTGAAGTTTGAGCGAGCTGTCAACAAAAATCAAGACCAACGCTCGAAGTACCCGGATGACCCGTCAAAGTAATCTACATTGGACGTCTTATGGTCTTAGTAGGACTGATTATACTTACACTGTTGCAGGTTCATCGATTCTGAAGCAGACCTCGATAGTGCACTTAAATCACTTTTGTCTTTGGCACAGTCTCCTGTGCTGGCCTACCCGGAACTCGTGCGCTCGGGTTCTGTCAGTTTACTCATTGGACTTCTCAGCCATGAGAATGCCGATATCGTCATTGATGTTGTTGATGTGATCCATGAGCTGACCGACGAAGATGTTGGAAATGAACTAGAAGATGAGGAGGAGCACGAGGAAGCGCAGGCTGCACTGAAGACCCTCATCGAAGCTTTGGTTCGTCCCAACATTTTGGCATGGTTCTGTTTCTTGAGTGCTGTGTTTTACATTTCGCGCAGTTAGAGAATTCAATCTTGGAGTTGCTCGTTGACAACCTTTCGCGTTTAAACGAGACTGAAGAATCAGACAGACAGGGTGTCTTTCATATTCTCGGTATTCGTGCCCCGAACCTCTCATCATTCATTATTGACCTACGTTTCAGGCGTATTCGAAAACATGCTTGGCTTTAACCCTGACCTTTCACTTATACTGGTATCGAAAACCAAGATGATGAATTGGTTACTCAATCGTGTTCAGTCCAAGACCCATGACGAAAACCGTGGCTATTCCGCAGAATTGCTTTCGATCCTTTTACAAAATAATTCAGTGATCCGTCAAGATTTCAGCAAGAAAGACGGCGTCGAAATCGCTCTTAACGTTCTTTCTGTAAGTTGCAGTTGACTACTACAAACTTTATTATTAATTCTTATGATGTAGCAATTCCGAAGGCGTGACCCAGTTGATGCAGACGAGGCCGAATTTATGGAGAATTTGTTCGATGCTCTTTGTTCTGCGTTGGCTGAGCCCGAAGTCAAGTCTTTTTTCCTCGCGAGCGAAGGCGTTGACCTTATGCTTCTTATGATGAGGTGGGCGCATCCTTGGGATGTCAACGCAACGCTAACCTGTGTCGCTGGTAGAGAGAAATTGCAATCGAAGTCGAGAGCCATCAAAACTCTTGACTACGCGATGTCTGGCGTAGCAGGCACCATCATTTGCGCAAGCTTTGTCGAGGTCCTTGGGCTGAAGACGCTCTTTGCTGCTTTCATGGGCAAGGTACAAATGCAGTGTTCTCTCAGTATGATTAAATTTGATCAAGCCTACTCTGCAGGGTTCAAGAAAATCTAAATCCAATACACCACCAACAACTTCCGAAGATACTTCACATATCCTTGGCATTATTTCCTCATTATTTTCAAATATTCCATCAGACTCTCCGGATCGAATACGTCTGCTTACTAAGTTTGTGGAAAATAATTATGAGAAAGCCGACAAGCTACTCGAGGTGCGGGAAAATGCTCACAATCGCCTGAAAGTTGTGGATACAGAAATCGAGGCGGAAAAAAAGGTATGTACCTTGTAATATTTACTAACGAGCATCCAGTTCAAACACTGAATAACAGGAAACCCTTGCTGACGGCGGTGAAACCGAGTCAGAGGACGAGGATCTGTTCTATCTGCGCCGACTGGAGGGCGGACTATTCACACTGCAGACAGTCGATTATATCATTGCATGGGTAGTCATGGAAGACGATGGGGTAAGTAACATTTTTCGACAACTCGTGTTAGCTAAGTTGGGTAACACTGCAGATCCGCGGCCATATTACACAAATGCTTGAGCGCAAGAACCAGTCCTTGAAAGATATCATCTCAACCCTTCAAATATACCGCGACAACCTCGACGCTGACACTCAGAGTAATGGCTCAGCCACTGATCACGCTCCAGAAGGTGGAGCACTATCACAAAAGGAGATCCTTCGACATCTGATTGACTTCCTGCATGGATGTTCATGACGGACATGGGGCATTAAAATATGTGCGTAGAGTACGAGTCGTGTGGCCTGCTATGCGGCAGTCAGTGTAGCGGACGCGAAAATCATTTCGAGTGCGCCTTTTGTTTTGACCAGTTCTTTTTGGAACCGAATCTCGGCAAGAACTTTCTTACGTAATCGCATGAAGAGTGAATCGATGAGCGGTGACTGTCCAAGGACCGGTGTGTACATTTCTGCGTGTATATGTTGAGTCAGTAACATTGCAATACGATCAATCACCTACCAATGACTAGACTTGAGATGTCGCACACCATTTCACCAAAACGTGGATCGGTGACATGCTTCACGAGAAGACGCAAGACTGGTTCCAAAAGAACATCATCTCGACCTGCCAATGCGCTCCGAAGGCCGTCACGATGGATCAGTTCTTGTATCAGAGAAAAAGTCGTTGTCGGTGGGACGTTCTATGAGACGAATTAATGTCGAATTGCCCACTACGACAACTAAGGATTACCTTTCTGAGCACCGAATCCAAAGCTGCTGAATATTTAAACCCTTTCAAAAACCTGTCGTACTCTTTCAGACGCCTTGCTCTTCTGCTTTCGATTCTCAACTCGTCCACATCTCCAGTGGGTTTGGGCTTCACTTTAGACTTTGTGCGTCCTTGACCAATTGTAGGAAGGGTGCCTCCTAAGAATGTTTCGAAGGCCCCAGATTTTAAAGCAGCAGCGAAGGGCTGATCCGCTCCTTCTGAAGCTTTTGGCTGTCTCCGTCTAACGGAGAGCGTGCCATCAGACATTCCCGCGGCAATATGAGTTTCATCCGGCTGTGCTGTCTGTTAGCACAGGAATAGAATAAGTAAGTAGGGTTTACACACGGAAATGGCAAGACAAAGAACAGGTGCAGGGTATCGCATGGTATGCACGACCTTATACGAACTAACATCATAAACCTTCACCATGTGATCCAAACTCCCCGTCAACAGACGACTCGCAGAGCCATCAAATGCGAGCGAGGTAATAGTCTTCTGATGATTCGAAAATGCACGTAAACAGCGGCCACCAGCAACCAAGTCCCAGAGGCGTAAGATAGGACCTGCGGTAGATAGGGCCATCGTACCAGATGGGAACATTTTGACCTGCTCTACTGGTACTGCATTCGAGGTATCCCCGCCCATTATCATCTCGCACTGGCTGGTCCGTGTGTCGAATAATCTCATGGTCGCGTCATAAGAACCAGTGAGGACGAGGTGCGGATTCAAGGTTGAAACTTCACCGGAGCGGACGTAGTCAGTGTGTGCATGGAACGTGACTACCTCGGCTTGTGATGGAACATCCCATAATTTTACGGTAGTGTCGTCTGAACAAGAGAGTACTTGCGTGGATGCGAGGGCGGAGAATTTGGTGACATGTACTGGCTGTTTATGGGAGTCTAAGGTACGAAGGATAGCGCGTGAATTGATGTCAAAGACCTGCGAGTGGATGATGAGGGATGCGCGGCAGAACATGATATACGTCATACCTGCACGAGACCTGTATCATCACCTGCAACAACAAGCTTTCCGTCAGAACGGATGTTGCCACTGCGTGCAACATCCTTGAAGCGCGAGATTGTCTTTGTCACTTTCTGGGTTCGGGGTGCATAAATCTGTACACGCGTTGCTGCAGTTACAGCATACCTATGAGGTTTAGAAGGAGAGAACTGTATAGACGTGACTGGCGCGTATTCCTTGATGAACACTGGGTATTTAAATTGACGCCAATATCTTGACTCTGGACTATGTTTAGCCGCAGCTGGCCGAGCATGCCTCTGTACGACTACCGGCTGATAGTCCATGGTAGCATGAAGGATTGTGATGCTGTCGGGATTCGGATGACAGTATTTTTGTATCCCACGAGATGATGATCTATTGATTGTACATAAAGATCAAGACCAGTTCAAGATCTCTTTTACCTCAACTTCGATCTCCTTCGTCAGAACCCCCTTTCTTTTTCTCTTCAACCTTTATTGTATCTCTTAGAAATGCTTCTTTACGAAGATACCCTCACAGGCGATGAGATGTTTTCCGATGCGTTCCCTATGTACGCTCTATCTTGGCGCTCGAGCCATATCATATCATATCTACTAAAAAACCTAGGAAAGAAGTGGGCGGCGTAGCCTATGAAGTCGATTGTCAGATGATCGTATTCAAGGAAGGCGATGTCGATATTGGTACGATCGAAACAAAAACAGCAGAACATGACTGATCTCTCGCAGGTGCTAACCCCTCTGCTGAAGAACAGGAAGAGGCACTCGAGGCAGGAGCGACGACCGTCAATAACATCGTCCATTCCTTCCGTCTTCAATCTACCACTTTCAACAAAAAAGATTATCTTACTCATCTCAAGGTATCATATCATTGCTATATCTGTGGACATTGGAACTGATGAGGATGTTCATATCAGGGTTACATGAAGACTGTAAAGGACAAATTAGAGGTGAAGGACCGGGACGAATTCCAGGCCAAGGCAAATGAGTTTGCCAAGAAGATAGTCGGTAATTTTAAAAACTACGAATTTGTACGTTCCGCTTTCCCCCTTATACGCGTCGCCTGACAAGCAAAATTTCAGTACACTGGCGAGGCGATGAACCCCGAGGGAATGGTAGCCTTGTTGGACTACCGGGTAAGTTCCGTGTTAGAATAAACGATGTCGTATTCTCAATGATTTCTTACTTTAGGAGGATGGGGTCACCCGTACGTGTTTTCTATCAAGCAGTGTCGCCATACTCATCGCACCTCAACAGCTTACTTCACCTTCTGGAAGCACGGTCTCAAGCAAGTGAAACTGTAATACTCATTTCCTCAGCTGTGCTTTGCATTATATTATACAAGAGCCATCACAAGTCTGCTACACTTTGCGCTCATACAACCTCTCCGAGTCATGAATATTGAATGCATTCAAGATGTGTGAGATATCAACAGAGGTAAGACCACCATGGAAAAATTACAATTCATCATGAACCTCTCGCGGTGCCTCAAATGTAGCTTGCGAGTCATTTTCAGGAGTTTTGACAGAAGGTTTCAAGCTGTTCTTGGCATGCTCCTCCACAAACGCGACAAGGGACTCCAACTCCCTGTCCCCGCTATATTCAATAAATTCCCGCGATTCGGCAGGCTTGAATTTGAGGGTAGGGAATCCGCTGATGCGGAAGGGTACTGAAGCTGGAAGATCGTTTTCTGTAGACTCCATCTTTGCACTGCATAAACGAATGAGTTAGTGTTGATAAGGTTGAAGGAAAGGACGTACATGACCAGCTGATCTTTTACTTCAGCAAAGTGATCACCGAGGGAAGCCCAGATGGGCGCCAAGCGCTTGCAGTGACCACACCTAAATAGGTCTTGAATGAGATGCGTCATGAACCATGACCAAAACGACGCACCACGTAGCATAGAATCAACAAACACATCCTTGGAGTCATCATACACAACCTCATCGAACTGGTCACCAACGAGCGTGAACACGCTCTCATTCTGACTCTCAGGAATAGGCTGGCTCTTGAGCTTAGGAAGAAGCTTCCCAGCGACGTACTCGCCAACCATAGCAGACACAGCCTCAGCCTCAACGGGCTTGCTTTGGTCATAAGGATACTTGAGCTGGTCCTCCAAACTCTGGATGACGAAGCTCGGCCATTTGGGTTCAGCAAGGTTCAAAGCCTTTGCATGGTCACCAAACTTGGTTGCATCTATCCAAACAAAGTTGACCTCGCCGCGATACTTGGCAGCAACAGGCTTGAGAGCAGCGATCATCTCGTCGCTCTTCTGGTCTGCAGGGTCCAAGAACAAGTATGCGATGGGTTTACCGCTTTCACTATACATGGCGTACGTCTCTCCATTCACTTCGCCCAGGATAGGGATAGCCAGCTGTTGAACCCATGCTTCGAGCTCAGTGGTGGTAGCTGCAGACGGCGGGTATGGGTACTCGGTGACGTGTTCGTCAAAGTTGCGGTAGACCACAATAGCGGGGGGAGTGACACCTGCGGCTGCGATAGCTGCAGCGTCAGAGGTGATACCGAAAAGGTACTCGTCACGGAGTTTTTCAGCCGTTGCACTAAATTCGGGCGCAGGTGCATTTGTAGTGGAGGAGACGTAGGCGAGAACAACGAGCTTGTCAGAGTTTTGGAATTCAACGAGGTTGGAGGCGGTGACGTCAGAAACAGCAGGGAGGTTTTGTCTTGGATGATGTTAGTACGGACAAATGGGCGAGGGGGGAGTAGAGCATACTTGAGCATGTAGCTGATGATGCCGTCTGCCTTTCGGGGACCGGAATATTCAGTGTGTGTACCGTTGCGGAAGACTTTCAAGGTGCTGTGGAAGGGTAGTCAGCGCGCACGAAGCAGGGTTTCAAACGATGGACGTACGGGTAACCCTGGACGCCATGGGACTGGCAAAGGTCTGCCTCCTCGACGCAGTCGACTTTGGCAAGCTTGATGCCCTTGTCTTTGAGTGTTGTGGCTGCCTCCTCGTAATGAGGAGCAAGAGCTTTGCAGTGGCCACACCTGTGATAAACCTCAGCCAGAATTGACGCAAAAGGACGATAAAAAGCTACCATGGAGCATAGAACTCGAGTAGAATCAAAGGTTCTGGGTTGACAGCGGAAGTAAAGTTGTCCTTTGTAAGTACAAGGACATCGGAAGACTCGGCTTCAGCTGAGGCCAAAGACGCAAGAGCGATGGCAGAGGCCACGGACACGAAAGAGGATAAGCGCATTGGATGATGCGTTCGTGGATTCGACAGTTGGCTGTGTGAAGAAGCGGATTGTTTTTATAATGCAAGTAAGTGTATACGTGTCACCTGCGCGGTTTAGTATTACCGATTTGTCAAGTGAGCGCCAAGTGGCAATACCCAGTCTGCACTTCACTTGCCGACAGATGATCTGGGTGAATAATAATAATCTGGTTTGGAACTGGCCGGTTGCCACGTAGCTACGGCATCATGTGAGCAACTCGGTAATTGTGACATGTATCAATGTTCAATGTATGATAATCTAAGTAACACTATGTAAACCGAGACTTTAGGAAAACAGGTTATAAAGTGGACAGGTTGAAATCGCTACCAGTGGATCGACCACCACCATATCGCCTGGTGGCCGGGACGAAGGGACGTGGCTGAGGGAAGTCAGTCACGGGAAAGGTATGTAGACCAGAGCTTGGAGGGGGCGAAGGTACTAGTATAGAATGATGAGCTATATAGAATAGTAGACGACAGGACGACTTACTCTTGCGAGATGGAGGTACCCTGGAACTGCCATTAATGGCGGGACGTTCGACAGGTAAAGCAGGAGGATCAGTGACTGGTGATGAAACGGTACGGACTCTGGGAGGAGGAGTAGATACAGGCAGTTTTGGAGGAGCAGATGCAGGCGGGACTGGACGGGAAGGTGGAGGGCGATTTACAGGTGGAGTTTGTGCAGGGGTGTCAACTTCCGATAAATCTCGGACACGAGCTGGAGGAGGAGGAGGACCATCCAATCCGGGCGGTCTACGAGAAGGTGGAGGGGGTACTGCTCGAGCGCCAGATCCAGCGATCGACAAGGGTCTAGCTGGAGGGGGAGGAGGGGCTTTCCTAGCAGGTGGAACCGGAGGTTGTAGGCTGTTGCGGGAAGGAGGAACTGAACGTGGTGGATGTGGTGCTAGTTTGGGTGGAGAAATAGGACGAGCACGAGGGGAAGCGGGCTGACTAGGTGAAGAGGCGGGCCGAGCAGGGGGAGAAGCGGTCCGAGCAGGTGAAGAGGAAGGACGAGCAGGGGGAGAGGCGGACCGAGAAGGTAGTGGTGGTGGACGAGCAGGAGAAGCAGTCCTTGCAGGAGGTGGTGGTCGACGTGGCGGGGGAGGAGGAGTGGGAGAAGGTATATCGGGTGGAGAAGGGGCAGATCGATTTGGCAGTGATGGTGCACGTCGATTAGGTAGCATAGGAGCTGGAGGGATTTGTCTAGGAGGAGGACCCCTAGTGGGTGCAGGAGGTGCAGGAGGTGCAGTCCGTGGCTTTCCTACCGTAGGAGGTTTGGCTAATACAAAGTGTTAATGGAATTGTTACAGGATGAATGAATATGACTTGCCCAAATTATTACTAGACTTCAATTTAGGAACTCCTCCAGCAAACAATCCACCAAGTTGAGGACCTCCTCCCATCGATGTCGCTCCTCGTGAAGCAGCAGCAGCAGCGATACCACCACCACCACCACCACCACCACTTGCCTTTGCATCAATCAAAGGACCACTCCTGTCATTTGTTTCTGCTTTCTTCAACCTCTTGCCCGCCTGAATCTGTTTCAACAGTTCAGAGCTCGCCATCGCAGAATCCAGATCGTGGTCAACGTGTGTTTATCACCTGCGCAGCCACTACAGTCACGGCGTAGTATATATGTCACGATTCATCTGTGACGAGGACTTGTCGACAGTTCACACGAGATCGGACACGACTTTCTTTCGTCATCGGTGCCTGCCAGACGACTGCAGCGCTGGAGCCCGAGCGTTCGGTACTCCTTCCAAAATATAACTGGCCGCTTAGCCGAGTCGTTTATGTAAAGTAATTTTGATATGTTTATCCACCAAGGCTGCAACAGGCCGTCATTCTCTATCTCGTTCACTCTTGAACGTTTTGATCCATCTTCATGCTTGGGTGGCTTTTCTTCGTTTGTCTATCACCGGTAACTAGTATCCTGCCCCACCTTTGGTATATTCCGTGTAATCTCTATATATCTTGAGCCGCTTCTCGCCAACATGGCTCTTTGTTTCATGTCAGTGGGGCGCTGGAGGTGGGTAGATGATGCTTCGTATCGGATATGTGCGTTGATGGGATCGGTAGCGGGGGAGGCGTATGGCGAGCGAATCGGGATACCTGCTAGCAGTGATGATGACATTTTATGAATCTGATATCTTCTGCCATTAGCTGTGCAAATATTGATATCATTCTCGATTCAAATTGTTACTGTGTATGCAAATGCCTTATCTAAAAATCTAAAGCCATCAATAATTTTATTATTCTCTATCCCTGCCTCTCATAGTTCGACGAACGGCCTCGAAACGGTCGAATAATACTAGTTTCCATCTATACATTTCCACTGAGATCGAGGTAGGAAATGCTCCTGGCCTTCAAGAGGATATGTGTTAAGAAAAATGGTACAACAGTGGTGTTGAAACTCACGTACCTGTTGAGCAGACGCGGTCCGATTGACCACCAAAGTTGCATAAAGTAGTCGCGTCGTGACGTCACAAGCGCTCTCGGACGACTATCGCATTTCCCATGAGTGTCGTAACGTCTTGTCTTTTCTTGAGTATCGCCAAGTGATATTGTCTGATAGCGCCGTGGTGATGGTCATTTCTTGATGTTTGTATCTTCTCGTCGACTTATGGCCCATGACCATGGTGGGCTATCGTAACTGCCATGGTTCTTGACGCTGTAGTGAGTAGTAAAGCCACAATGGGTGGGCGCAAGATATTGGAGGTGAAAGGACATGTGTCGTCGGGGTAGTGAGGGTCGAAAGGTGGTAGAGGTGAAATCGTGGGTGCCATGCGGGCTTCATGCGTGAACCAAATTTGTCACCGAAACAGTATCAACTATAGGAGGAAGCAGTTATCTCGACGATATCTGGTAGTTGCCGGTCAGGATGGAGGTAAGCCCTACCAAATCTATTCGCAGACTTGTATAAGGTGGCAACCTTAGCACCCCCGAAATCGACAAGTAATCCGGTCGCTACGAGAGATAACTGACTGATCCTGTTGACAAGAATGTGCGATGCCGTTGCAAGTAGTGTGTAATCGCGAAGCCCTAGGTCTCCCCTAATAAATTGCGATAAGCAACATGCTTCGTTCATTGATGAACCCGTCCGTACCTTCTGCTACGTGGGTGAGGCTGATATTGAAGTGTTGTAGGAGGGGTAGGTATCAGCCAACTAGCGAAGTGTGGTGTTTTTTGACCAGTACTAGGAGTTTTGACCAGAAGGTAGTGGTCTTCGTATTTTGAGCTAGGGGGTGGACGAATGGAGGTAGCATTTGTAGATGAAATTTGTCACCCAGAACAAGTGGACCCAAGAGGAAGTATTGTCAGTATTGAGAGCTTTATCGATAACTAGATTTGGTGTGCCTGGGGTACAGTAAATGTGGTGATCATGGGAGGTCTTTTCGTCACCAGATAACGATAACTTGACAAGCTCCTTCCAAGTTGACAAAGTTGTCGTCGAAGAGTACGGACGGATGGCTGTGGAAGGAGTTGGTAGTCATCGTCTAAAGCGAGGCATTGGTGAACTAAACGGATCCAGGAAGAGAACGTGTGTGGATACTAATAGTATCTATAAGTGTCGTTCGGAATTTGTCGATCAGGAAAAACAGTAGTCGCATGTTCGGCGGACAAAACAGCCTAATAATGTCGATAGGTGTTGGTTATGTTTTGGACCAGGATGTCAATGTGGTGGACAATTGTAGGTACAGCATAATTTTCCTGCAGCAATGTAAATGTCAGGGGATGGCAAATTCAGGTATGATCCTCCGTACCTCGTGTAAAGGCTATTCATCACAGTGCAGATATCTTTAGTGTCTGAGACTGTCGACGAAGATATCCTTCAAGTCGTCGTCGTCGCAGGCTGTGAGGGTAATGTCAGATGTGATTGAAAGGTGGTCACAGTTAGCGAAAATCGGCAAATCAAGGGCAGTGATGTGGCAAGGCGTTAATTCGAGTTTAAGCGACAATAAATAAGGTTAAATTTGCAACGCAATGCCGTTCAAGAAGTCGTCGTCGCAGGCTACGAGGGTAGTGTCTGATGTGGGTGATACCTGGTTACGATTAGAACAAATGCGAGATAGTGATGTCGCAAGGCGTTGTTGATCTGGTTGTTGAACTGGCACTAGGACCTGGGGTACCTTGATATAGTCTATATGTTATTAATATGTCGTTTCGAGCTGCATTGGTACAGTTAGGGTGGTATTGGACATGTCCTCGCTAGTGGGAGGTCGCGATGCACCGGTATCGTTGCTAAGAAATATTGAGGCGGTTTCATCAACGGCTAGAGAGTGTGATGCTTGACTTAAATAGGACAGAAACCTTAGTCCAGGCAGAATTAGACGGGAAATGGTTTCGTCAATGTACAATACCAGCATGAAGCTCGTATCAATGTCGTGGCTAGGCGTGAAGCAACATACATAACAAAATGTCGTAGAAGTCATGATGGCAAATATCGTTAAGTGTACGGCATGTAGTTGATGACTCATTAATTGGTGTATGGATATCCCAGCGCAACTTGAATATCCATGATGAAGTTTGCGCTTCCCGTGATGACTTCGATTGACACGACGTGTTAGTCACGTGTTCTCAATGTCATGACCGGTCAGAAAACATACGTTTTATGCGAGCTGAAGGTTCATAGGGAACCGGGGACTGGCGTGACCAAGCGAATACTACAATGTATTGTTGGCGACATGTGCCGCTGAAGGCACGAAGGGAATAAGTAAGCTTAAAAGTAATTCATGAAAGGTGCATGTTGGAGTCATTAATCTACCTAGCTATCACTAGCTAGCGCCGAGACCCTACATACAATCCTGGTTAACTGTGCTGGCCCTGAAAAGAGTCTAAACACTTACTTCAGCGATGCCAAAGGAGCTTGTCGTCGGTGTAGTGTTGGAGAGAATACCTTCGGAGGGGGCGTGGTCCACGAATGCGTGTTCTACCAGGGAGGGGGGCGCGACGGTGCGTTGAAATTGTCGGGATGGACGGATCAATTGGACTGTCATCTTCTTCAGATTCCTCCTGCACACTGAGCGATGGAAGTCTACGAATAGACCGCTGGGACGCAGTAAGACTAGGAATGTCAAAAGACTGCTCTCCAAAGGGGCTCGTGGTGAGTAGCTTTGAGAATGTGGGACATTGGTGACGAATTGTTCAGTAGGAGGTGTCTGGGGGATAAACGATTGAAGAGATTGATCATCGAAGTGCCTTCGCTTGGCAGGTGACAAACTGCTCTGTCCAAATGCCAACCACCGGTCATGTCGATCCTCTGAGCCCCAAGACTCTTCGTCATCAGAGGGCACAGAAGTGCCTATATCGTTACAATGGAAATGGACAACTGAAGCCGGGGCACTCTCCAAAGGCAACACAAGACTGAGGTTAGATGACAGTGTGCTGTGACAGGAACGTTGAGACAGTCTCTCGGCGACATCCACATTGCCACGAGAGCCTGACGCTCCGATGATATCAGATCTGTAAGCCATAAAGTCGGCTGATATTGGCGGAGACATCAGTGCCGCAGGGGGCTGCCTTGGATACGAAGTAGTGATCTTGACGCGAGGTCTAATAAGGGGACCCCTGCCGTTAGGCGGACCTTGATGGCGCTCTAAGCTTTTCGCATAATCATCCTGATTAGGCGGAATGTAACCAGCACTAGCAGTATCAGAGGATAGTCTGGAACGGATCTTGGTGTATTCTTCCGCAGCTCCGTCGTGACCATGACTTGTAACCGGTGAAATGTAGGTCTCAGCCAGATCAAGTAAATGGGGGCGAGATTGGGTGTACTTTAATCTCGAGGCAACCCTGACCACACCAGCACCAGCGCCAATCTGGGAACTACGACCAGCAGCGTTATAACTGTAAAGACTGGACGATATTGACGACCCAATAGAAGTATGGTAGGTCTGAGTAGTTGCGAAGTCCAGTGAGGCAGCGAATGGATGGCCAGGAATATAGGTTTGTGCACTGTGTCTGGGAGGCATGGAAACATGAATGGTGCAGGTTGTCGAATCACGAAGGCTCATGGGTACTGGCATCGGTTCGCCAAGGATCGGTATCCTTCGGCGTTTTTGGAACATCGCTAGAGTTATTCATAGTTAACATTTCAACGGGGAGCAGCTCATCTCGGAAACACATACCTAGCACAATAAGGGCCCCTATACTAAACGGAACGAATTCACCAACGATACCTATCATCTTCACTCCGGGTACCAGATTCAAAATGTCAAAAAGCAAGAGTGATAGCGCGCGAAGTATCGTCGTATCTGTCATTGCTCCAATCCTATGCTTGAACTCGAGGAATGACGGAGCAATAAAGGACAATGGTCTGCCGATCATATAGAGCTCTAGAGTCATAAACATCACGAACATGGTCAAGGCTGTAGGAAGGTAGCTTCATGGTAACGTTAGACAGTGATGCCATGAAGAGCACCTATCACCGACCTTGTGCTGTGGCACAAGTACGTGTCGAGCTGTGATGCATATCTGCAGCTATGATGAGTCCCAAAATTTTGGCAAACAAGAGCGAGACCACGCACGAGACTGCTCCTGCGTTCGTAGCACATGTTGCGACCACGAAACCTTACACTATCGGTCAAGCTCGTGTGTTGGATCGGGATAAACTCACCTCCAGCAATGAAAAGCCAAGACCAAGCCAGATATACTTCCCACCACCATAGCTCAAATTTTCGTAGATCAAGACTTATAATGATCAAACCCGTGAAACGAGCACAAGCGGTAGAAATGTCTCCCAACGCGACAAGGAACGCTAAAGAATGAGATATGTGTCACTACGATGATGGCCTTGTGGCTCACCGCAAGCAGAAGCTCCACTGTTGGAATTGAATGATAATAAGGACGAAAAGTGGGCCACACTTGCAAAAGCGAAACAGAAAGAAAGCAGCAAGATAAGAGCATGATTTTCTTCTTCCAATGATTTTATACTGGAATTTCGATCACCACAGAAAAGTGTATTCATGGGATGTTTCTCCGAATTGTCCCAAAGGCTGTCATGTCCGCTGCGAAAGTTGGCGTCTAGCTGCAGACCCCTTCGTTCATGAAAGACCTTGTAGCACATTTGATACAGGTGACACATCACTGGCGAGGTCACAATGCATAGTAGACTGCAAATAAAAACCCAACCTAGAAAAAAAGATGCGATCTGAGGACTAAGACGCGAAATTAGTCAATACACATTGGAGACATAAGTCGACTCACTAGTCGGGATGTTCCAAAAATTCGCTTGTGGATAGAGTTTGTGCATCACGCATTACCACGAGGGTACTCCGAAATGTGTCATAGGCTGGCATCCTGAACAGTGGTGGCACTTGCGAAAAGAAATGGACGAGACCAGCTCGAAAACAGGGAGAAGAACGTTTTGAGGACCAGCCTCCAGTACAAATATACACTGCACGGTGAGGGAATGCTGGGGAGTTTGTAACGAACAAGCTTATCGGTTTCTAAAAATGATTTCGGTTTATATTTAAGTTACAACCTGGGCACAGCCCAGTCGAGATAGCAGCTGAGACCATCGGATATATGCCTGCCTGTGCAATTTCCCTTTTAACGTTGAGCTACCTGCCTCCAACGTGACAGAAAGCTTAGCCTTGACGACCACAAGCCTCAAAGAACTGCGTTTAGTGGTAGGTACTACTAGTAGCAGTAGTGGTAGTGGCGCGGCCATTATCGTTGCCAAAAACGGTTGGCAAGCAGTACTTGGGAGTCTGGGACTCTGAGCGATGATTTCATTTCAGTGCCGCAATCAAGATCGGGTCATGTTTGAGGTACGTTGGTCATTTGAAGGAATATCATTGGTAATTGATTGATTGATATGAGCGGCGGTCTTTGGTACCTATGGGTTGCTTAAGTAAGTGAGAATCACGTGAAAATCACGTGATTTTTTGACCAAACATCGAGCCAAATACATTTTCGGGGTCAAGATTACCAGTTAGCTTGAGGTAGTAAGGCAAGGCCTCTTCCTGCTGTTCGACCATGGACAACACACCGCAGCTGGGTACAGCTGCAGACCTTGAGATGCGGGCTGCTCGCATTGCAGACCCTGGCATAGGTATGTGCCCTGCAATAAAATTTAGCTCTCTGTTGTTGAACATACACATACTGGTCATAGATCTCAAAACGAAGCACAATGTTGCATGCGAACTACGGGAAATGATAGACACTGTCCGAGATGCTGAATCTGCGCGAGTATTTCCTCAAATGATTCCAGTTCTCTTGGAAATTCTGAACACTGGGGAAGCTGCATATCATAAAGACACCATGGAGTACCAATTCAGGCGTGTTCTGCTTGAAATCATACATCGCATACCCTACGGGGAAACTATACGACCTCTGGCTCTGCCATTGCTTAGTGGCATGCTTCATGCCTTGCGCCATGATAATGAGGAAAATGGCGTCACTGCATGCAAGATTATCATCGACCTTCTACGGTCATTTCGATCGCTGACAGAAGAGCTGGTCGCCGAATACATGGGAATTCTTCAAGATGTATTTCGTAACATGAGGGGACTTGTCCTTGAAACACTCTGCGAGGACTCCCCTATTCTTGATCCCAATATCGTCCTTCCCAGCATTCGCAGTTTCAAAGTCCTCGCCGAGATGGGAATGGTAGTTGTCACCTTTTCTCAGAGCCATCGCCCACTTGTCCTTCACGTCATTCAAGCGACACTCTGCCTCAACTTCGAGGTTCTGGGTCTCGAATCTCCCGCACAGAAAAAAGCTAGAGAAGATTATGAAGCCATGGGATCTTACTGGTCCGGCATGGCACCCACCATGAAGAATCCTCAAGCGTATATGGATTTCATCACTGGGCAAATCAAGGTATGTATCGCTGGAACAATTTCTATATTCGAGAGTGTTCATTGCGTAGATGGTATCTTATGTTGCATATGTCATGCGAGGCTTTGGAGAACAGTTTGATTCCTTTGGAGAAAGGCTCATTCTGGCTGCTCTTCGACTAATGCAAGACTTGCCTTCCAACGGCATACAAGCACGAAAGGTGAGTTACCTAAATCAAAAACGTGACCAGACCTAATACATCTTCTAGGATCTAATAGTGGTGCTACGGCATTTAATCGGAACGCAGCATCGGAAGGCTCTTTTACCACAGATTGACAAACTCTTCGATGAACGTATTCTTCTTGGAGATGGAGTGGGTAGTAAAGAGACTTTGCGGTGAGTTCAGTCGATCAGCCAATGAAGAGCTATATTGATCATCACGAATCAGTCCGTCGGTTTACGCCTCGGTTGCAGACCTTGTGCACCACGTCCGAGGTGAACTATCGGCTAATCAGCTCGCGCGCGTGGCGAAGCTGTATTCCGCGTTAATCCATAATCCGTACCTCAGTCATAACTTGCATACGCTGTTCTCCAAGATGATGTTCGGTCTGATCGAGAATATTACAACGAAGGACACTGCTCAAGGTGCTGCACGGGTACTGACTGCCATGTTCGAGACTTGTGTCGACAAGGTCGAGGCGATGACACTGGTCTTGGACAACGCACTTGAGAGGTTAGAGAAAGCCAAGAATGGTGAAGAGGAAGGCGTCGACTTTCTGTTGATAGAGAAGACACGACCTGTTGCAGGTGCTGCATATGCAACTGAAAAGCCAGAAGAAGTTATTCATGGTAAGAAGACTTTCGACGTGCACAAATTACCCTTTGATGTCCTTGATCTTAGAATGTCGCTTTCTCTTCCGAACTCTCCTTCATGGGTTCCGTGTCTGCCTTGTGGGATTGAAAAAATGTGATGCCCCAGTTCCCGAGGGCACACTAATCCTCCGTCTTTTCGAAAGTTGCATGAAATGTATGGGCCTGTTTGATACCGAGCCACGTGACGCTACCGAAGCCATGGACTGGTTCAGCGCAGTTCTGCTGGAGGTCAATCTGCATGTGTTCCAAGAGGTTTGGACCCACAAGATTGAGTTTTTTTTCGAAGCAGCTCGCAAAAGACCTGCACTCTTACAAATTTGTCAAATTTTATTCAGTCGTGAAAACGTCTCGCCTACTCTGGTAGCGATCGTCCTTCGTTTCCTCATTGACCGTTTGTCACTTCTTGGGGAATACGATGATCAAACAGCGGTTATCACCATTCGGCTGTTCAAAATGGCATTTGGCGCAGTCACGTCTTTTCCTGTGCCCAATGAACCCATTTTGGCTGCACATTTAGCTAAACTCATCATGGATTGTTTCCCTCTCGCCGCCAAAGCCTCGAAGTCAACCAACTACTATCATCTTTTGAGAGGCTTGTTTCGCGCAATTGGCGGAGGAGGGGGCCGCTACGAGCTTCTTTACAAGGAGGTTCTACCACTCCTTCCCGATATGTTGGAAAGCTTAAACCGCCAGTTGCATGCCTCCGAAGGGTATGCGAGGGACATGATCGTCGAGCTTTGCCTTACGGTGCCACTGCGTCTCACCCATCTCCTACCTCATCTCACATATCTTATGCGCCCCCTCGCACTTGCGTTACGTGGGACTCCTGAACTCGTGTCTCAAGGTCTTCGTACCCTTGAGCTTTGTATCGACAACCTGACACCGGATTTCCTTGATCCGACTCTCAATACTGTCTTCGAGAACTCATGGAAGCGCTTCATAGTCACCTCAAGCCACTACCTGCCAGTCATCATCATGCCCACACGACCATACGTATTCTTGGCAAGCTCGGTGGACGCAATCGCCGTTTGTTGTATAAAGAACCTGCCCTCGAATACAACCCATTCTCAAAGGCCGCAACCGTTCCTCTTTCTTTCGGCGGTTCGATGGAAAACGTGAAACTGGCTCCGATGATCAACTTGGCAATTCGAACCTTGCGTAAGGCTGCACCGGCCTATCGTGCCCAGACATACTCGTTATTGGAGACATGCACTGTCACTCTTCTGCATGATGTAAGTAAGCTTGGATAGCATCGTATTCGACTGATTTTCAATGATGTACCATAGAATAGCCATGGACCGGACGAATCAGCGGTGTTTGTAAAATCGCTGGAAGCGATATTTGACGCGATACACATGCCCGAAGTGAAAGACGACGCGGACAAGTTCATTCGTGAGCTATCTCGAGCTGTATTTTCAATGGAGCTTCGCAAGAACGCTACCAAGGAAGCTGGCTCCAAGCGATATCCCAGTCCCCTGCTTTCGTCATACTTGGAGGCCTTGCCTTCCGCTCTTTCACGTGACAATACCGAAGAACTGCACAAGGGTGAAGAACTTGTCACATCAATCTTGAATGACCTGGTGGTCATGTACTCGCAGAATGGTGCTACTGCACAGGACCTCATTCCCACACTGGTCCAAATCTCTGCACGCTTCTGTGCCGTCTGCCTTGACGATTCATGGGTACGGAAGAGCGCAGGTTGCATCGGAATCAGGATTTTGACGTTCCTACCCAATATTGGTATCAAATGGCTGAGTGAAGTTGAACTTGTGCGAACCTTGCTCCACGTCCTGAAGGATCTCCCATTTGATCTTCCCCGCGATGTCACTGACGTAATTGAGGTCCTCAAACGTGTATTGCGCGTTACCTACGCAAATTTGGATGCCACGGCGGACGTGCCCATCATCGCTCGTGCCAAGCTAGTCCACATCATCGGTATCTTCTTTTCTGAGCTCTCAAACTCCAATCCAGTAGTTCGCCAAGCAGCCCAAATCTGCGTTGATGTCTTCGTCGAGCTCACTGGCAAGTCGGCTCACGAGCTCCTCTTACCGCATCGGGATCGTATGTTGACAGCAATATACACCAAACCTTTGAGGGCATTATCGTTTCCAATTCAAGTGGGCATGATTGATGCAGTGCGCTATTGCGTTAGTCTCGATCCACCTCTTCCCGAGCTGAATGACGAATTGCTCCGATTGTTACATGAAACCCTCGGACTCGCCGATGCTGACGACGTCCAGCTCGCTCGTGGAAATCTTCGTCAAGGATCTCTTGAAATTATTAAGCTCAGAGTAGCTTGCATCAAGCTCCTTACTGCATCCATGCCTATGACGGATTTCTTTTCAAAGCAGCATCAAACCAGGCAGAGGTCAGTCATGCCCCAATTTCCCTAGCGTCATTAACGTCATATGATGCAGGGTCACCGGGGTCTATTTTAAGTCTTTATATTCCCCTTCACAGGAGGTAAAGGAAGTTGCGCACGAAGGACTTCGTATGGTTCTAACACATCAAAGCCGACTTCCCAAAGAGCTCTTGCAGACAGGCCTGCGCCCTATCTTGATGAACCTTGCAGATCCTAAGCGTCTCTCGGTCTCTGGCTTGGAGGGGCTTGCGAGATTGCTAGAGCTCTTGATCAACTACTTCAAAGTTGAGATTGGGCATAAGCTCTTGGATCATTTCCGCATCGTTGCAGACCCCCAAATGTTACAAGCATCTTCGAAACTTCCCTTAGCTGAGAATGAGGGTGTCACGAAGCTTGTCCGGTTGGCCAACATCTTCCATCTTCTCCCTTCCGCAGCGAATATCTTTTTGGAACATCTTGTCAATGCCATAGTCCAGACGGAAGCGCAGATGCACTTTTCCGGCCGTAGTCCTTTCTCCGAGCCCCTTGGTAAATATCTAGATCGTTACCCAGGAGAAGCGATGGACTTCTTTATGCGCCATCTCCAGCTCCCTCGCTATGTCAGAACCCTAAGAAGCATCCTTCAAGCAAGGCTTGCTCCCAATCTCGAACGTGAGATTGCATCTCGCACACAGGCGTTAGTCGAGCACTGTTTGAGAAGTGGCGATCGGAGTCTCCTACTCTCTGGCCTCCTACTCTTTGATGACCTGGCAGACCTTCAGCCAACCTGGCTTGCGGACAACGAGTATATCATCGATGTCCTCCTCGGGATATGGCGCTCAGAGCCTCTGCAGCCTGAACAAGATGAAGTAATGGTCCCTGACGCGATTCACCGGCAATCTTCAATCTTGTCGATCTTCATGAAAGCGCTGGAACGAACCCCTCGCGTCGACTTGCTTTTCGATATTGTTGCGATCTACACTCGTGACATCGCAATGGATTTGACACGACTTACACAATTCCTCTATCGACACGTTGCGCTGAATGAAGACCTCTTCTATCGTCGCAATGTCTTATCACGCTTCGTGGTTTGGTTCGAAGACACGTCATATCCATGGGCTCAGAAGACCTTTTTCCTGCGTTTTGTTCTGACGCCGACTATCTTGATCCAAGCAAATAGCACCAACAAAGAGGGCTTGCTTGACATCGACTTCGTAACATCTCTTCATCGAGTGATCTGGCAGCCCATGACTGACACAACCTCTTTCCCGGGTGCCGATGATATGTTCATGATTGAGTTATTACACTTGACCACGGTGCTGGTGCATCGCTTCCCAGAGCTCGTTGAAGATGTGAAAAAGGATATCATCCGTTGTGCATGGCACTATATCACTAGTGAAGATGCAGTAGTGAAGCAGACGGCATATCTGCTGGCTGCGCGTTTCTTCGAAGCCTTTGATACCCCACAAAAATTTATCCTTCGGGCTTGGACGGGCCTTCTTCGTCCTCCTCATACAGACGGTAAACTCCTTATCAAGCAGGCGCTGGATATTCTTGCACCAGCTCTTCCTCGTTCAGGTGGCAATGATGCAGGATATCCTCAGTGGGCTAGGACAACACGACGTTTACTCGCAGAAGAGGGCAATGGATTTCAACAAATCATCATGATCTATCAACTTCTCGTCCGGCAACCGCACTTATTCTATCCCGTTCGTGCATTGTTCATTCCGCACATGGTCAACTCGCTATCCAAACTCGGCCTCTCTGGCACGGCGTCTGGTGAATCTCGTATACTCTCCATAGATATTTCCCAGGTTATCTTTGATTGGGAACAGAAGTCACAGGATTCTGGCACTCACGTTGAGTTGTCACGAGCTTCCACCACATGGGTCACCCCCCTTCCCTTCAGAGAAAGTATTGTCAGTTTTCTCGTTCGCCTTGCAACCTCTCCTCTAGAGTCAACATCCAGGACTATTTTGTTACCTCGTGCACTGTCGCTGTTGCAGAAGATGGTTGCGCCTTCAGGTTGGAGTGACGTGACCGTCAAGTTGAACTTTTTTTCGCGTGCTCTGGAACAGGTGCATACATTGCGCACTTCATACCCGTGTAATTCTAACGCCACTGCAGACAGAACTAGATTCAGAACCCCACGTTAACCAAGCTCTCAGTGCTTCAAAAGTGCTGCAAGTTGTTGCTGCAGATAAGGATGATGCCTGGTATCTGGCCAACGCTACAATCCTCCAATCCCTGGTTCGCAAAGGCCTGACAACAGATGATCCCGGTTTGCATGACGCCCTTCATCCCATCTTTGAGCATCTCCTGCAACTGTTCCCTTTACCTGATCGAGACGAGAAACAGGGTGATATGTCAGACTTCCATACCTGGGTCTACACAGCAGTCGAGGATGGTCTGACGAATACAACTGCTCTCCGTGGGGTACTCCTCATGCTCAAATCTGTTGTACAAGTCACAGCGGAGCGCGTTCAGCCGTTCAGTGCATCTCTTCTACGCCTCTTCAGCAAACTCGCCAAAGATCACGTCAGTTCAACCCCGACTACCAATGGATTTGAAAATGGTGTCCGGCTCATCATCTCTATCATTGAGATTTGCAAAGCTACCATCCTACACCTCGGCGACCATCGGAAATCATTTTTTGCTGCCTTCACTGCGCTCACAGAGAAATCCAAGAGTCCTACCCTGTGTCATTTCTCACTTGATGTCATGCGCGACTGGGCCCTTCACACGAACGAAGCATATCCAACAATGAAGGACAAAGTCAGCGTGCTGCAGAAAATGGCGGGCTTCGAGACCCGCAGCGATGCGCTCTTCCACAGCTACCTGGAACTCATCTACGACATCTACACAGAACCTTCATTGCGCAGAAGTGATTTAACATCCCGACTGGAACAATGTTTCCTCCTTGGTTGTCGTGCTCGAGATCCTGTGCTTAGAGAACGATTTATGGACCTTCTGGACAGTAGCATCCCTCGTTCCCTTCAAGGTCGTCTAGCATATATCTTAGGAGTCCAGAGTTGGGAGCCTCTCGCGGACCATAACTGGATCTATCTTGCACTCCATCTCCTTCTTGGGGCTGTCGACGGCGAAGTGCCGTTGATTTCGGAGCGAAGAATCAGTATGGTACCCTTAAATGGCAATTTCGTCGCTCGACAGAATGCAGCGTCTGTCATTCGTGCCATGCAGAGATTAGCATTCCTTGACCCTCAAGTTGCGCACGACACTTGGGTATCAGTCTTTCCCGCGGCTTGGGCGTGTCTTTCTCGTCGAGAACAGGCGGACATGACACTTCACATGATCAACCTGCTGAGCAAGGACTTCCATGCCAAACAGCTGGAGCTGCGCCCCAATGTCATCCAGACTCTATTGGGTGGTATTCACGCTTGCTCGCCTCCTATGACTCTGCCACCCTACTTAGTGAAATACCTCGCAAAATCATACGGTGCATGGCACGTTGGGATGGAGATTTTAGAGACGTCTCTGGACTCCGTCAAGGACGATGATCTCACTGTGAAAGAGACGGTTTACGATTCGCTTGCAGACGTTTATGCTGAATTAACGGAGGAGGACGTATTCTATGGTCTTTGGCGCCGGCGATGCCTCCACCTCGAGACGAACATGGCGCTTTCGTTTGAACAGAATGGCATGTGGGAGTTTGCCTCCAACTGTTATGAAGGGGCAATGACAAAGGCGAAGAATAGCCAAATCGCGTTCTCAGAAGTGGAGTATTGCCTTTGGGAAGACCATTGGATGCTTGCAGCAGAAAAACTCCAGCAGTGGGACACATTGCATGATTTGGCGAAGAGCGAAGGAAATCAGGAACTCCTACTTGAAAGTGCATGGCGCACGAAAGATTGGGCCGATCAGAAAGAATCCCTGGAGGAGCAGATTAATCAACTACCCGACGTTGCGACTCCGCGAAAGCGAGTTTTCGAGGCATTCATTGCTCTTCTGAAAGTACCTGGTGCGCTGGAAAAGAACACCGAATTTACGAAGATCCTTGAAGATGCAATGCAGCTGTCGCTGCGTAAATGGGTTGCTCTTCCGTTCCACATGTCGGCTGCTCACGTTCCGTTGTTACAACACTTCCAGCAGTTTGTTGAGCTTCAAGAAGCCGTCCAGATCTTCGGTTCTCTCTCTACAACCACCGCTCAGAATCTGGAGAAGAAGTCCTCGGATCTCAAGATGGTTCTACAAGCTTGGCGAGAGCGCCTTCCCAACCTGCAAGACGACATCAGCACATGGAGTGACTTGGTTGCTTGGAGACAGAATGTTTTCAACGCAATTAACAAGGCGTACATCCCCCTTATTTCCAATACCAACCAAAGCAATAATTCCGCGACAAGCAACTTCAATACCTCGGGCTATCGCGGGTATCATGAAACGGCTTGGATCATCAATCGCTTTGCCCATGTTGCGAGGAAGCACGATCTTCTCGATGTCTGCTTCAGTTCTTTAAACAAAATTTACACGCTGCCGAATATCGAGATATCGGAAGCTTTTCTCAAACTACGGGAACAAGCGCGCTGCCACTACCAGAAACCAAATGATCTCCAAGCAGGACTGGAAGTCATCAATAATACAAACTTGATGTACTTCTCTAACCCCCAGAAGGCCGAGTTTTTCACTCTGAAGGGCATGTTTCACGCGAGAAGTGGGAGGAACGACGACGCCAATCACTCCTTCGGCCAAGCAGTCCAGATGGACATGTCGCAAGCCAAGGCATGGGCGGAATGGGGACGGTACAGCGATCGCATGTTCAAGGAATTCCCCGGCGAAATGTCGCACGCTGCCAATGCTGTCAGTTGCTACCTCCAGGCAGCTGGACAGTATAAGAATGGAAAGAGTCGGCCCCTACTGACTCGGGTGCTCTGGTTGTTGAGTGTAGATGACGCACAACTTACGATCTCCCGAGCGTTCGATACTTACAAGGGCGAGGCAGCGTTTTGGTACTGGATATCCCTCATCCCACAACTTTGTCTTTCTATCAGTCAACGCGAAGTCAAGCAAGCACGATACATCCTGCTGAACCTTACCAAGTTATTCCCCCAGGTATCCAGTCACTTGAATCTAACTTCTTGTCATGAGCTCATCCTGGTTACAGGCATTGTTTTTCCCATTGCGGACAACGAAGGAGGACATGCAATTCATCAAGAAGCAAGCTTTGGTTACAGCAGCAGCTCGTGCTCAAAGTGCAATGACTGCCAACGCAAACAGACGTTCTGACAGCGACCAAGTGATGCAAGACGCTACGGTCGAAGTCCAAGCAGATATCATCAAGAAGGAGAATTCGTCAGGTGACACTATTGAATCTCAGCTTTCCCAGACCCAGACCCAAACCCAGTCCAACGCAGAGATAACTCCTGCTACTGCACAGAACGCGGGCGTCACTGCTTCTGCTCAAAATGCTCCGGGTGCGTCTGACACTCAGCCAACTTATGTCGTCCGTCAATCTTGGGAACATGTGGATGAGGTCGTTCAGATCCTTAAAACGGCGTTCCCGCTGCTTATTCTGAGCATGGAGACTATGGTGGATCAGATACTGCAGAGGTTCAAGGCTACCCCTGAAGAAGAGATTTATCGGTTGATCTGCATGCTCTTGCTGGACGCTGTGCAGGTAAGTAATTCATGTGCTACCTGCAAACAGACGTAAAATATACACTTCCAGAACTACGTGATGCGGACGAATACGACGGAGGATGACGGGCAGCTTCAGCAACATACTGTACAAAACATTTCGAAGATGGCTGCGAACTTGACTGGATCGGCTAGGGTATGCACTTACTACTTGAACAGGAATACGACTGACCTTATTGTAGCGAGAATATGAAGAAGACTTTGTCAAGAGTAAACTCACGCATTATGAGTACATCCGAAAGCTTCAGCAATGGAGGGACCGGCAAGAGAAGTATCTCGACTCTCGACCACGCATCCAGTCTCTCGACCTCCTTAGCCACTATCTCACTGAGTTCCAATATGGCAAATTCGATGACATTGAGGTTCCGGGTCAGTACACTGAGGTGAGTTGCATACTTGATATTGTCGACTTGACCTTAGACTTTACTATAGGATAAGGACAGCAATCAGAACTTCATTCGGATCCAGCAATTCGGATCCAAGTTCGAGAACTGTCGGTCATATGGTTATTGCTGGCGTAGATTCACGGTGCATGGCAACGACAACTCGCGAACATCATTCTCCGTTCAGCTTCCTTCTGGCCGACACTGGCGTAGGGAGGAGCGGCTGACGCAAGTGTTTCGGACTTTCAATTGGTGAGATCCTTTCTAGTTCACATGCTCTACTCACTGACCTTGCCTACTATAGTGCCCTGGTCCGCAGAAAGGAATCTCGCAAGCGAAATTTGCTGTTCCATATTCCAGCTGCTATCTCCTGTAGCCCTAGTCTCCGCCTCCTGCAGACAGATTCGTCGTACATCACACTCGGGGACATATACGACCACCACTGCGAGGAAGCTGGTCTATCTCGTGAAGAC
Source organism: Suillus spraguei (assembly GCA_016800925.1). Classification (NCBI taxonomy): domain Eukaryota; kingdom Fungi; phylum Basidiomycota; class Agaricomycetes; order Boletales; family Suillaceae; genus Suillus; species Suillus spraguei. Next base: position 208,132 of record JABCPU010000019.1, read on the forward strand.
CCCATACTCGTCTCTGGTGAGAAAGTCAAGAGCGTGCTGCTAGAATTCAAGCAAAAAAGTGGCAGGGCAGTAAGTACATTCACAACACATCTTGGATTCATTCTTATAACGTTCGGGACAGCCGAGCAAAGCAGAATATTTCACCCTGCGAAAAGACATTATGGATGAAATCGGCACCAAACTTGTTCCGGATGATGTTCTGTCCAAAGTATGTCATTCTGTCTCTTTATGTAGTCAGTACCTCATGCACATGTTCTCGCGCCCAGTATATGATAAGTGCAATGGCCACGCCTGCAGACCTTTGGCGCATGCGCAAGCAGTTTGCGCTCCAAGTTGCCGCAACGAGTTTCATGACCTTCGTCTTCTGCCTCACTAGCCGTGCGCCCTCGCGTTTCCATCTTTCTCGGTCGACAGGGCTCATGACGATGAGTGAAATGTTGCCTGGTATGCCTATTTACCCCCAGTTATTAAATCAGTTATTGAATCAGTTATTGATTGGGAATACAGGTCTGGCAGGTCAGGCTCCTGTATTCGCGTCTAATGATGCAGTACCCTTCCGCTTCACCCCGAATATGCAGAGGTTTTTGGGCCCTGTATTCACCGAGGGGTTATTGACGACAGGCATCATGGTTATTGGGAGGTGTCTTACCGAGCCCGATGTGCGTTCCCTACCCGCTTTCGTCTTCATCCACTGACATGGACAACAGTTTGGTCTTGAACAACAGCTTTGCCTCTTCGCTCGGGACGAGGTAATGACATGGATGCACGGAAAAGGACATCCTTGGACGTTCGATTTGTCGTTCAGAACAAGCTGTGCGGCGAACATTGAGGGCGTGGTGAAGCGTGCTGAGATAATGGCATGTAAAATCGAGCGAGAGACGGTGAGTATACGTTATGAATCACGTGCGAGTTCCTGTTCTGATTGGTTTGTCGGTGTACAGGCCCAATCGACCACAAATATGGGCGGCATACCAGTCATACAGACTGTTACCAATTTGATCTCGACGGCTACGAATCCTGTGCAATTGATGAGGATGAGCGAAGTATATCACCCGTGGTTTTAGGTTATCGAATGTTATCGAATGTTGTCTTAATGATCGTTTCTCTGTCGTTGTTTGACTGCTGTGCTGGACGTTGATTTTCTACATACTTACATGCACGTTGTACACTAGACATAACATACTCAGCGCTTGTAGCAATGGCCAGTTTATCTGATATCCGAGTAAAGCGTACAGATATTCATGTGAACTACCCCTATCACTGGTTCACGCACGGGCGTTGCGCAAGTAACCTTCTGTTTGCCGGAAGGAATTGATATGACCCTCGCTCTCGAGCATCATCTACCAATACCAGTTTCAGGTCCAAAAAGAAATGGTTTGTCGAAGAAAAATACCCACCTCTTCTGCCATCAACGCGATATCACTCCCTGGCCTATTATACATCATTGCATTGGCAAACATTAGATACACATCCCTCTGAAAATCTCTCGAGGTCCTGATAACTCCATCTTTGATCCTTGCTTTGATGGTCTTCAAGTCCATGGGACGCTTGATGATATCGTGGTAATCGGGCGCTTCCGTCGGTTTTATAGGATTGTGGAAGATGTTACCGTTGCGGTGTTGTGAGATTTGAGAGTGTAGGAGGTTGATGACAGCCTGGAAACGCTTGTTAGTAATGGGTTGAGCTTGGGTCGTAGATTGGGCGGTAGAGCCAGATGGACTAGATTGGAGGGGTGTGGAGGGGCGTTGCTCGCTGCTTGTCGTGTCGCGTCGGGGACGTGTGGTTACTGTGTAGTCTTTGGTTAGCGGATGCTCGGTCCTTTTGAGGGCACAAACTTTGTTCCTCCTCCCCTGGTGTAGGAGGTGAGCTCTCCTCACGTAAACGTTTCTTGTTGGGCTCCTCAGCGCCTTCGTTGCCGTCAGCTTCCACTTCGTCCACCTTGCGTTTGGCTACGCAACATGGATTACTAATTTGATTTTGCTAAGCCTAATGTAGACGCACCCTGCGAACTTGTCTCAGTATCAACAGATAAATTCTGCTCCGTGTCGACTTCCATGGATGTCTCTTGCTCTGATTCAGTTTGGGAGTGTTTGATATCTTGTGTGGGGGATACCTCCTCTTCTTTACGTTCGAATGTCTCTTCCTCGTGAATAGGCGACTCCTCATGTTCGGGAGACTGTCGACCAGCTTCTTCCTCAACGGATCCTTCTGGGGCACCAGGTGTCAATATCGCCTCTATCTCACTTGCCTCATCGTCTGGGGACGTGGGCTGCTGCTCCCATTCAGACTGTTCTGTTTCCTCCTCATGGGTTGAGGCTACGGGTTCGTCGAGTTCGATTGGCTGTTCATAATTTTCATTCTCAGGTTCGTGTTGCTCGAATTGTGGTGGGCAGGGGGGTTCTTTTTCGAAAATTTCTACAGGCACTGATTCAGGGGCTTGATCATGTTCAATGTTCTCGAGTTCTTGGACAAGGACTGATGCTTCTTCCTCTTCTTCTGGCTGGGGGGTAGATTCACGTTCTTGCTCTTGGATGTCGTGTGAGACCTCCGGTTCCTGCGCAATCGAGTTAGACCGAAGATGAAGCAGCCAGAAATACGCACGACGGCTGTTTCGTTCTGTGTGGGTGCAGTATCGTGTTCTGCCTCGTGCTCGAAATCTGTTCCAGAGAGTTTGGCACGAATCTTATCGTCCCATTTGCCAGCCCGAATGTCCTGAATTTCTGCAACGATGGTTCTGGGTAGGGTTAGTATGTCAGAAACTGTATGTTTAAGGTACTCACTTGAACTTGACTTCCTCTGCTGCAATCAAGTCACGCAACTCCAGGAGACGTGCATTATAGAACTTCTGGGCAAGCTTGAGATTCACAAGAGCTATATGTACTTTAACCAATATGTTAAAGTGGCATTCGATTGGGGCTTACCATGTGGAGCATTCGCGTCAGACTCGGTGCTATATGAATATTCATGAGGACATACACAACTTGGGTTGGTGCGAGCATCTCACCACTCAACTGAGCATCACTCATTAAGCGAGAGTATATATCGCGACAAGACTACATCAATAGAACTTGATCTGAGTGCGCCATACATAGTAAAAAGTTGAAACGGGCTGACGTTAGCGGAAAAGAATGTCTTTGGGCGAGAGATGATGGGATGCTTTGAGAGCAGCTTTGAGACTTGCTGCCAAGCATTTGCGCCGTACTCGTACACTGCTTGTGAGAGTAAAAGACGTTCTACGCTGGTTAATGAGCTCATGACTACCCGAGGCTCACCCGAGGCTCGTCACAGGCCATTGACTTGGTGTCCGTGAGAAATATTATCGGCGAACAGCCTCCGGAAATTACCAAATTTGGATTATGCAGCGGGAGGACGTCAGCCCCATTTAAGACCGTCAACTGCTGCGAACTTGCCCGCGTCTCCCTCTCTCTATTTACACAATGTTACTCTCCGCATTCGCCACAACGCTCTGCCTCCTTCCTTTTGCTTCAGCTGGTATTCACAAACTAAAGCTTAACAAGCTGCCACAAGTATCACCAGGTCATTCACTTGAGACTGCCTACCTTGCGGAGAAGTATGGCGCAGCGCCTTACCAACAGTTACCTTTGATCGGTGCTGGCGGTGCTGGCCGTCACATTCGTCCAACAACTGGTGAGGATGACCTCTTCTGGACTCAGGAGGTCATCAACGGTGGACACGACGTCCCTCTTACCAGTATGTGACTGCACTATCCTCTCTTTGCTGTCATACTGACATTTCTCAGACTTCATGAATGCTCAGTACTACACTGAGATCGTCATCGGTACGCCCCCTCAGTCATTCAAGGTTATCCTTGACACTGGGTAAGGAACTTTCCTTTCACTTTTTTGTCTTGTGTTTAACGTTTACTCTCTTCTAGGTCGAGTAACCTCTGGGTCCCCAGCTCCAAGTGCACATCTATTGCGTGCTTCCTTCATGCTAAATATGAGTCTAGCTCTTCCTCCACGTACAAGGCCAATGGGTCTGAATTCTCCATTCAGTACGGTACTGGCTCCATGGAGGGCTACGTCTCCTCAGACGTCCTCGCTATCGGTGACCTCGCTATCCGTAACCAGGACTTCGCAGAGGCCACCAAAGAGCCTGGTCTCACTTTTGCCTTCGGCAAGTATGTACATTTCCGTTGACAGTATTGGTGAATTGCCGTTGACCGTGAATTAGGTTCGACGGTATTCTCGGCCTTGCCTACGATACCATCGCTGTTAACCACATCACTCCTCCATTCTACAACATGATTGAACAAGGTCTCATCGATGAACCTGTCTTCGCCTTCCGCCTTGGTGATTCAGAAGCTGATGGTGGTGAGGCTACGTTTGGTGGTGTCGACCACGCCGCGTACGTTGGTAGCATCGACTACGTCCCTCTCCGCCGCAAGGCATACTGGGAAGTTGAGCTTGAGAAGGTCGCTTTTGGAAGCGATGAACTGGAACTTGATATGACAGGCGCTGCCATTGACACCGGCAAGTTTCTTATTACAATTGACTCCAGTTTCTCACTATATTAATACAGGCACATCCCTCATTGCCCTTCCCACTGACATTGCCGAAATGCTCAATACCCAAATCGGTGCCACCAAGTCGTGGAACGGCCAATACCAAGTGGACTGTGCTAAAGTCCCATCCCTTCCCGAACTGACCTTCTATTTCGGCGGCAAACCCTACCCACTCAAAGGAAGCGACTACGTATTGGAAGTCCAGGGCACGTGCATTTCGTCGTTCACTGGCATGGATATCAACCTGCCTTGGGGTTCATTGTGGATTATTGGTACTTGATTCATACATTTTTACCATGAACTTTCTTCTGATGAGTGCCTTCAGGTGATGTATTCCTCCGCCGCTACTACACGGTTTACGACCTTGGCCGGGACGCTGTTGGGTTTGCCAAGGCTGCATGAGAGGTTCCTACGCAATCTCGTACTATAGCGAAGCTGGTATTTATACCACAAGGTGGCATATGCATATCTTCTGCACGGTCTGAAACACTTCAATTATGAGTGGCTTAGGTTATCCACATGGATCATCATGTGTTATTGCGATGCTCCGATGTAGAGTTGTAATATATATGTTAGTGTGATGCAATAGCGTATATGTAAACATTGCTAGGAATTGTACAACAGGGGTGATATGACATAACAATAGCGATCTTCTAGAATCTTAATCTTTGTCAGTAAATTTTCTGCTAAAGATTCAATTCTATCGAACATGGACGATGCCAATGACATCGACGACTTGAACCTACGATCTCCTTGGTCGCTTCGCATACCCCTCACATTGAAATATGCACCAGCGAATCGTATAAACCGCGCGCGAGTGGCGCGCGCACTAAGTGGAAGGCTAGATAGAGTCGGTGTACTCGGAGGAGAAGACTGGGGACATACTGGGTGCGTTACCTCACTTGTCAGGTCTTGTTCATCGTCCAACCCGGATGACTGGCGACTGGATGGTGAATTGCTTTGGGCCTGGTCTCGGAGGTCATACCTATTCTTATGTTGCTCCTACGTTACGTAGCTGCGTCAACGCGGTTAGCTGGGCGCAGGGTGGAGAGCTGTTGATTACCAGTGGAGACGATACGAAGTGCGTGTGTTCAATAAGTTCTCAACCCGGACGACTGACTTGGATGTGTTCTTCGTAATATCATTATAGGATTCGAGTCTGGCGCATGGACCCATCAAGTTCAACTACTGGTGCGGACACATCTAGTAGCTCTGGTCCAAACCGCTCATCGAGCGTAACCGCCGACTCAACTCAGAAATGGTCGAATGCCGCAAGTCAGGAAGAATATCCATTCGCGTGCCAGAGTGTAATTAGCACAGGTCATACACAGAACGTCTTCAATGCGCAGATGCTTCCGTTTTCTACAAGGATGTAAGTCTCAACTGCGTTCACTATCGAATGACGGTAATTATGTTGGTAGTGCGACCGTCTCTGGAGACCGGCAAGTCCGCGTGTTCGACGTAGGCGATGCGGTGGGACAATCGCCTACGGGAAGGGAAATGGAGTATACTACGCGGGAGTCGTGTATTCGCGTGCTGCGCTGTCACTCTGGGCGCACGAAGCGCATCATCACTGAGGATAGCCCCAATCTCTTCCTTACTGTGGCCGAGGTAGCGTGTATTTTAGTTGGGTTTCAAATTTTATTGATTAGATATTGAGGATGGCCAAGTACGTCAACACGATTTGCGTACATCGCATTCATGCACGTCGGGCGCGTGCCCTGCACCGCTGGCGACGCTCCCGCATGAGCTTTCAATAATTGCACTTTCGCCGCTCACACCGTATCAGTTCATCGTGGGTGGCGAATCACCATATGTGCGTGTGGTCATTTTGATATTTTCCCCTCGCCAGCTCTCTTGATGTTTGTGCCTGGGAAATTATGATCGGCTTAGTGGTGAAAACACTTGTCTGCGATTTCCCTTGCTCTGCCCTGTGGGATTCACTATTCTCAGATTTTGATTTTTCTCACAATCGTGATCCTCAGGCGCACTTGTTCGACCGTAGGCATGCGGGGCGTTACTTGCATGCAGAGTGGGGTGTGCCTCCTGATGCAGACAGTGCAACGACGTGCGTCAGGAGGTTTGGACGCCGCTCACGTGCAAATGGAGAAAGAAAGGGGTATGAACATATTACTGGCGCGCGGATGTCTGCTTGGAACGGGCATGAGGTGAGTTATTTAATCTCGCATTATGAAGGTTTAATGAACGTTGGGGACAGGTATTGTTATGTACGTCTATTTACTTGACAATATGACGTGAGGATTGATGCAGCCAATACTTCATAGCATATCACTCGGACGGTGTGTTTCTTTATTCGACGCGAGACGAGCCTGAGCTTTTCGAGGACAAGCGAGGTTCACGCTCGATCCTCACACCTAACGCAAACCAGAGACGGTTCAGCACAGCGAAGCCGCCGTCTTCGCATGGTGAGCCTTTAACTGGTCCGGACGTGGAGATGATTGTCGAGGATCAACTGGAATCATTGCTTGCAGACAATGTAATTGATGACATCGATGACCAATCGCAGGAAGATGACGAGGATGGCGATAATGACGATGCCGAGGAAGACGAGGATGAGGGTGACCGCCTGTTCAACCCGAAAGACGCGGATTCACATCAGGATGTGCCTGTAGTATATCCGCGCATGCGGTTTACTGGGCACTGCAATATCGAAACGGTCAAAGACGGTGCGATCTGGTTGATGCAGATGTATTGATTGATGTTGAATATCATCTCCAGTGAATTTCTTAGGACCTCATGACGAGTTCATAACTTCGGGGTCAGATGATGGCAACTTCTTCATCTGGCGGAAGTCGACTGGGGAACTTGTTGACATTCTTGAAGGCGACCAACAGGTGGTCAACGTGATTGAAACCCACCCGCACTTGCCTCTGGTTGCTGTCAGTGGGATCGACACGACAGTCAAGGTGCGCATCTTGAATACTTTCTATTGGATGATATCTCATTTCTCGCAGTTATTTGCCCCAGCTCGTGGAGTGCCATCATTCTCGAGATGGAACAATGCTGAAACGATCAAAAAGAACAATACGCGTGCGTCAAGGATGGGTTTGAGTGGCCGCAGTGCGGAGCTGCAATTTGCACGCCTTGTCCTGAACTACGGACAGGCGCTGCGGGGCACCCGAGATGGTGGAGGGGAACAGTCAGAGACGCAACTCACTCAGTGCATAAATCAATGAACGATTTATCCGTTGTATGTGTAGTATATGTACAATACTTACGAGTAATCTTGGTTTCTGGGGTGATATCACACGCATGAGGCCAAAGTCGTGGCTCGTTGATAAAACAACATACTCAACCTTGAACTAGGAATACGTGGTAGCCTTTCTACGTCTCAAGATACGGCCATATCATTTGGCGTCTCTATCAAGTAAAAGTATTCGTTTCCTGGCTTTTCGTCGCTCTGGCGTTTCAGATGTCACTTTGAATTGATGTTTGAGTCGTGTATTGCTCGGGATCCGAGTGGATCATTAGGCCGCTCTTACTATTTGACTCACTGCCGCCGTGGCACCAGTGACACAAATCGGACGGAGCACTGGGAGCATACTTCATCACTTCAAAGCTTCTCCAGGACCTTTCAAAACTGAACCTATGGTCAATGGTATAACTGCGAACCTCTGCTGATTTGTTTTTCTCCTTGTTATGTAAGTTCAATTATCTTGCGCCCTGCACCCGAAAGGCTCCTACTGACCCTTTGCTCTCTGTGCTCAATCACGCTGCCTACCGCTTTGTGGACGTTAATCTCGTCTTTTTACTTTCAGTGTTGCGCTGTTGTCCCTCTGTGTGATTTGAGCGTTCGTTTGCATTCATTTTTGCCGAGCTGTTCAGTCTATCTTCTACCAACTGCAAGAGGACGTCCTTTTTTGCCCGTTCAAAACAACACGTCACGTCTTTGCTTCTACCACCCGTCTCACCCACCTCTCAAGCGCTTCAACGCCGACATTTGAAAACTAACCATGCACGCTTCTCACACCAGATCGAGGCGCAAGCGTGGCAAAATCGACAACGTCGAGGACGACGGACTGTCTCTGCATGTCTCACGGGTTGAAGACACCCAGTCTGAAGCTTATTCTCGCTCTCGTCCGCATTCTCATCAACAAACAGATTCCTACGTTCCTTTCGCATCCCGAAATTCCCTTGCCATGAGTTGGGAACCTCCTTCGTTCACTGACTCATTGGCAGCACCTGACCGTTTCCACTCCCGTCCGTCCGATATTCATCATCGTGGTGGCAGAGATAGTTACGACATCCACGATGATGATCCACCGTGGTCCGTGCGTCCTAAACATGACTGGAACCACCAGACTAGTAGGGAATGGGCAACGAACCAAGGTTCTTCAGAGCAACAAAATTGGGGAGCGTCTACTTCGTATACGGATAGAGGTCGTGGCCACGGCTGGCAACCAGATGACAGACGGGGGAAGGATGATCGGGGGGATAATCATCATCATCCTAATAATGACAATCACCACCACAACCGCCGTCGTAATAATCGAAAGTTTCAACAACGAGACAACGGTTGGGACACTCGGAGAGACAGGCAACCTCGGACGCAGGATATGCAGGAGGAGCCACTCAAGGATGAGCGGTCTTGGGAGCCTGGTCCCGGATGGCAAGCACGTGGCGCCGACCAAGGGGGTAAGCATAATCGCAATCGCAATAACGGAAACAAGAACAAAAGCAAGAAAAATCAGAATAAAAATCGTATGCGGATAGAGAAGGAGAAAGAAAAGGCGCGGGAGAGAGTGCAGCACCGAAATGACGATGACGATGACCTGAACAAGTGCTTTGTGTTTTATATTGTGCTATCTTCCACATTCTCATGTCGTTTTGTTTACAGCTGGCAGAGACGGGAGTTCCATCCTTTACCTGCCAAACCTGTTCGCACCTCCCCTGTTAAACCCAAAATGGCACCCTCCAGATCACCATCACCTGCGGGGACGCGATCGCGATCGCGCTCTCCTGATTCTTACTACTCTCATATGTCTTCGCGAGGTCGTTCGCACTCAAGGTCGTTGTCTCCAAGATCGCAGCAACATAGCTACAGTCCAGTTCGGCGGCGTAGTCGGACGCCCACTGACAGGGGACGAACTGGCAGGGAAGCTCAAAGCTGGAAGTCATATTCCCCTGGATCATCCGATCGTAGTTGGACCATGCGTAGAGGGCGTCGACACAGCTTTTCGTCAGCCTCGTCTGTAAGCCGGAGTAGGAGCAGAAGTTCAAGCCGGAGTATGGATGACCGGCCCAAACCTAAGCACCGTTTACCAACTGCAACTTCTATCAACGATATATCACTGTCTATATCACAAACCACCATCCAGCAACCACATGGTGGTCCTCTTCCCACCCAAAGGGACTCTGAATCGCGACTCAATGGAAAGGCGAGGACAAACGGAAAGCAGGGCAATGTAAGCATACTCAATGATACTCAATGCGACCCCAGATAGGCGCTGACTAATTTGCAGCGCCGTCGACATTTCTCACCAGCTGCTGAGCAAATGCCTCCTCCAGCTAAGGTTCCACGAACATCTACGAAACATCATTCAGGCGATTCTCTCATCAGCTACCATCCATCATCTGCATCCGCATCCGGCTTAGCCGATCATGGCTCTCCTAGAATCCGCAAGGTCTCAAAGGCAGGATTTAGGCCCATTGGGGAGCCTAGTTCAACGGTCAAATTGTTTTTCCCACGCGACGAAGACGACGACGAAGCTGGTCCCGCCCCTCAACATAAATCCCCCACCTCCCCCAAGATTCATTCAGAAGTCCCTGCAAAGCGAACTCGCGATGAAGGTGTGACCAATAGAGACGAAGATATGCGTGGAAGCATCCTCCCACGGCCTTTGCCGTTCCAACAAGTTCCTGGTCCACGCGAGCCTGTCACAAAGACAGCTCTGGCTCACCAGCCTATGCAGGTCCCGCCTTTAGCTGTCCACGACTCGTTGAAGGCTTCTATTGTACCGAAACCAGCAGGTAGTGGTGATGTTTCTATCAGTCCTACTCAGCAGTCACATACAGTCACGGTGGAGCCAGACACGGAAGGCACGCCACGACCGTCCTCTCCATCGGGAACGACCTGCAAGGACCTGTATGCCATTGTCTCCCAGGTTGGCGAAGGCACATTCGGCAAGGTTTATAAAGCTCGCAATGTCATCACCAATGTCCACGTGGCGCTCAAGCGAATCCGCATGGAAGCAGAAAAGGATGGCTTTCCAGTCACTGCCATGCGGGAAATCAAGCTACTGCAGTCCCTACGACATCAGAACGTCGTCCGCCTTTACGAGATGATGGTATCAAACGGTAATTCTTTGGGGATCTATTGCCCCCTCAGCATACTGATTCCTTTTTCAAGGATCTGTGTACATGGTGTTTGAGTACATGGACCATGACCTTACAGGGGTTTTGTCTCAAACACAGTTCTCATTTTCGGAGGCCAATTTGAAGTCATTGTGCAGCCAAATGCTTGCTGGGCTGGCATATCTGCATCGCAAAGGCGTCATCCACCGTGATATCAAGGGTTCCAACATTCTTATCAATAACCGAGGGGAGTTGAAACTCGCCGACTTTGGTCTGGCGCGCTTTTACCAGAAACGCCGACGAAGTGATTATACCAATCGTGTCATCACTCTATGGTATCGACCGCCAGAATTGCTCTTCGGTGCTACGGTATATGGGCCGGAAGTTGATATGTGGAGTGCAGGGTATATTTCGTTCGTGCCTTCTCGCACCGCCTTTTACTGATGGTATTGTTCAGCTGCATCATGCTGGAGCTTTTCACCAAGAAACCAGTATTCCAGGGCAATGACGAAATTCATCAGCTGGACGTGATCTACCGTATTCTTGGAACTCCGTCTACTGAGCGATGGCAAGGGCTCACCGCATTGCCATGGTATGAGCTGGTGAAGCCGAAAGATGTAATTCATGGTCATTTCCGCGAGCTATTCTCTCGGTGCGCCCATATGCCAATACAATCACAGTGAGCTCACCTTGATCTTAGGTGGTTATCGCCCGCAGCCCTAGACCTGGCCGAGCGGCTTCTGGCTTATGATCCGACGCAGAGGGTTACTGCCCTTGAGGCTCTTGAAGCTCCCTACTTCAAGGAAGAGCAACCTCCACCTGAGTTACCTGTTGAGTACGTTAGAATCCATTTTTTTTACGCCTTTCAAGTCGTTCAATTCTTCTTCTTTTTCTAAACAGCTTGTCTACTTTAGAAGGTGAATGGCATGAGCTGGAGACCAAACGGGAGCGAGCCAAGAAGCGTCGCAAACTGGAAAACGGGCTCGTATAACGTGTCTCATCGGTATGGTTGATTATAATGTACTGGACATTGTATGCATGGCACCAACTGCACATCGTAGTTTATAAGAATTGCAACCCCATTTCATGCTGTAACCGCTGGCTGTTGGACAAGACCCTTCTCAGCCAGGTGTTGCACAATAGTCTCTACCTGCCAATCAAATCAGCTCGATGATTGTCTGAGGGGAGTCCCGGAACGTACATTTGCCGCTGTCATGCGAATTTGTAAGTCCCACCGCTTGGTAAACGGAGCACCAGTATCCTCGTTTGTCTGCTCCACGTCACCAAGACCACCTGCTTTACCTTGAGCGTCATCTTCCTCTCTTGCTGCATCGAACCAGATGAGCTTATCGACTTGATCAATTGACCCTTTCAAACGCCCTTGCTCTATCATTTTCCGTGCCATTGTCTCCGCGGCTCCAGGTGCTAGGTCTAGGAGAGCACCAAGACCTCTAAAAGTGATGTTGTTATAGATTTTTGAGCTCGCCAATAGGTTATGCTCCATGACCGCTCGATCAAGTACGGTTGACGGTCCCCTGCGAGTACTTGTCGATGGTTCAGCAAAATCATCATCGTCAATAGTCGAGGCAAGCTGATCATTGGAAGAAATAGCAATCCTTGCTAATTGATGAGGCCGAAGGCGCTCCTCGAAGGTTCTGATTTCAGCTGGGCGGAGGATGTGGTCGAGGAACATTTTAGACAGGATGTTGTATGAGGGTAGGTCAGCCGAACGTTCGTCTCTATACAGTGAAGCAAGTACGCGCGACCTGTTTGGACCAGCTGGGGCCAAGACTGCGCAAGTCACTGCAGCCGACCTAGTGTTGTCAGTGGGATGCAAATATCGCTAGATGCGACCTACAACATCTCCTTTCTTTCTTCTTCGTCGATTTCGGCAAGCCAGCTCAGCTCGTGATAGCGCATTGCAGCCTCGAGGAACTTGCGTGCATAGTCACTGATTCTGGCTTGGCAGAGCTTGAACTGGAGTTGTGTCACTCGGTCTGATGTCGAATTCGAAAGGGAAGCAGCGCGATTGTAGTAGGTCTCTGCCTGAACAGAATCTTCGTCCTCTAGGAGCAGCCTGACTATCCTAATGTTCACACGAAATTTTTCTTCGTCTGGGAGTGACCTGACACAGGCTCATAGATGAGGGGGGCACATAGGGACTATACTTAAATGAGCGAGGCTCACCGAGAAGAGATTCCCATAAGGACACGAGCGGCTTCGCTCCATTCCTCTTCCGTTTCTAGCAAATCTGCAAGTTGAAAGCGTAAAGAATTGACCTGCAGAACATGTTATCGGACTGTATCTTCAGGGGCAATCTTGCAGACGCACTTGCTCTTCATAGCTTACGATTCGTGGCTGAAGTGTGCTGAGAGTTTCCTCTACGACACGTTTCCGCAGGTTGTGGTCTGATATGCTTCTGGTACCGAGATTTCTGACCAGTTCAGAGAGGACTTGTCTTCCGACGACAATGCCTGCATCCTGGACTACTGTTTCCACTAACGTATGAAGATCAGGTGCTATGAGGGACTGGTTTTGACGAGCGAGGATCTCTGATACCAGAGATAGATAGGCTGGAGCTTTGTCCTTCTGGTTGAGAGCTGCGAATTGTGTTAGTCTAGAGTCCATTATAGTTCCGTGTCAAAGACGTGATGCCGCTCGAAATCATAAAAGGAAATAATCCCTGGCGTGCTGACTGAGTGGCTGTGTTGGCAGTCGATGATCTGGTACTCGCATCACGACCGGCTATGATTGATCATCATGTGAACAGCCATGTCAGATTCAGTACACAATTCCCTAGTAGGAGGATTTGCTTTGGGAATTTTTACTTGGCTCATGCTTCACCAGGTTCACCGTGGACAGATCGGAGGGAGGCCGTTTGAAGAAATAAAACACTGTAATCTTGGAGCTACTCCGTGAACATACTCTCACCGTCCAGACGTATTGGCATTACTCAATTAAAATCTTTGACACGGTCTCCCTGACAATTTACACAGTCTTTCGTATGATCCAATCCCGGGCTGTTCACTCAGGTCCCGTTGAGAACTTACTCTCCTGTTCCTCCCATAACCTCGTGTCACATACTGCATACTTATACCCGGTTTAGTTATCATACTTGCTCACGTTTCCCCCGTAGGATCCTTCGCTGCTAGCCAGCGACTTGAACTCCAGCCGCCTAGACTGACGTCGGTCGTCAGAGAACCAACAGTCTGATTATTAGCCTGTGTTCAGTATCGCTCAATTTTCTGGACATCAAGATAATGTCCCACTTTTCCAGCCACCCTTACTACCACACCATACCAACTATTCATTCCTCCCGGAATAATCATCCACTTCCTCTCAGTCCACCGGAGACCGATCAAGAATCCTTACCAGTTCAACTACCACCGGCCTCTCTTCTCACTGGCGCAGAGCTGGAACAGCCTGCGCATCATGCTCTGAATTTTCCTGAGCGTTCTAGATTCCAATCTCGCAGGACGTCCACTCTGTCGTACCAGCACTCGGGAGTGCGAGATAACCGCGACCGAACTCCTGTACGGGCCTCAAAGTCTTTAATCGTCGTTCTTCCTCCACCAGACTTTCCCGTAGATCATGGTCAACTAGGTAACGTGTTGTCCGTGGGACCTTGCCACCGCGTATCTCAGGGGATCCTCATGCCCCTATTCCCTACGGTTGGTAGTCCTAACTACCGAGAAATGAGTGTTCTAACTTTTAGATCAGATATACGGGCAACTCACTGCAATCGCACGGGAGTTCAATTTCCCGAGCACCGTGGGCTTGTGTCTCTACCACCATATCACTGAAAATGGCATCACTATGACGCCACGCATATCTGACGATGCTTGGCAGTACCTATTGGTACATCTCATCGAGTCACGCAATGGCTCCCAACAATTACCCATCGGTGGTCGCATAGAATTCGACATTGATCTCAACAAAGCTCGCTGGTTCGATGCCTGGCTTGCTGGTACACTGCGTGATGACACCATTGTTCCTGCTCCGCAGTCCCATGCATCTGTATTGCACTTGCATGGGGATAGTAAGACTATGTTTGCAGAGGAGCACATTGTGAACGAAGATCGTTGGGATAATCAGACCATTCAGTCGAACTCAAGGCCTACAGCTATCCGTCACGTACCCAAAAAACTCTCCCTCCTCGATCGGCTAGATTCCACTGCGCTCCAGGATTCGTACAAAGCATCGCAAGCAACTTCTCCACCTCTAAACCATGCTGCGGATCAATTGTCTCCCATCCCACAATCTGCAGCTCCGCAGACGTCGAAAACCGAGCTCCGTCGACGCGTCAATTCATGGAGAGCAAGCGCACTCTTGGACCCTGCGTCAATGACAGAGTCATACCAGCCTGTCCCTGATGCTACGTTGGGTGCTGCGGCGACTGAGGCTATGGATGAGTACCCCTTAGAGGAGGCGGGAGTCCAAGAGCCGCTGAATTTGTCCGACTTTGCCTGGTCCGTCACATCCGCTGGGCCACTTAGTCCGCCTTTGTATTCTCCATTGTCTTCCTACCGTCTTCCCTCTGTTCATCTTGATCGTCGCATGCAGGAATCTGTGCTGCTGACGCCGATTACAGCAACTAGCTGGGGACCTCCGGATGATGATTGGCTTTCGGATGTGACAAGCATCGATCGTTTACCTTCGCCTGACATTGGTAGACGTATACTTGATAGTGCACCCCTGACCCCCGCTACGGCCACTAGCTGGGGGCCTGCTGACGATGGGCAGTCAGATGTGTCCAATATTGATCACTTGCCATCTCCAGACATTGCTCACCGAATGCTGGAAGACGCTTTAGCGAGTCCAGCCTCTGGAGCGTCCTGGCATAAGGAATCATACAGCGCATGGGCGGGCATGTCTGCCTCATCTTCTTCATGGTTCGATGTTACAGAAGTAGTGACACTTCCGTCAACTACTTCTTATAATCCTTGGGCTGGAATGCCATGGGTTCAAGTTTGGCCTTGGTCCAAACTTGACAATGATGCAGAGCCTGGGGTTTCCTATAGTCCCTGGGCCATCGTGCCTACCATCCGGACATGGCCTTGGTTCGATATTCATGCTTCCCAGGACATGGGCGACCTGGAGTTACAGCATAGCACCTCTCGGAACCCCTGGGTTGGCATGCCCTGGTTTAACATTGGACCATGGCATGAAGTCAACAGTGCACAGCCTAGAAATTCTATGCTCATTTCGCTCAGTCAACAAGGAGGGTTGAGATCCGAATATCCCAGTCTAGACATCTGTGTGTGGTCATTGCTCGCGATTAATGGGTGGCTGCTAACTGTACAATAGATCCAGCTTCCTATCCTTATTTCAATATTTATCCCGCATGCGCAGAGGTGAACAGTTGTGGCCTCAGCAACGCTAGAGATTATCATTATCCTGTACTTGATATTTGTGAGTCGTCGTATTGATTGGATTTTAGGATGATGCTCAGCTCGAACATTAGATCCTGCAGTTTACCCTCATTTTAATTTATATCCTTCGATTGCATGCTCAGCTATTTCATCTCCTGAAAAGACGGCCGCCTTTCAGCCACAAAAATCTGTCGTTGTGGAACTTGCTCCAGTTTACCCCCTGTTTAATCTTTGTGAGTAGTCGTTGGCGTTGCGCTTTTTTCTGAACTGATTGTTTTCAGACCCGCCTCTTTACCCGCATAATCTCAATTCAATTTATCCGGCACCGGCTGCCGAATTATTTTCATCTGTGGTACTCCCGAGTAGCTATCCGTGGCTGATTATTTGTGAGTTATCTTGTGTCCTTGCTTGAACGGAGTCTGACGTGCGCTAGATCCTTCTGTTTACCCTCATGTAAACCCATATCCACAAGCCAGTGCTGTGGTGACCGGACCCCGCAAAGCAAAAGACGATATTATGCTGCCTGTTCAAGTGAAACTTCAGCCACAATATCCTGTTCTTGATATTTGTATGTGGAATAAGTGTGTTAATTACTGGCTTGGAGCTTATTTCCACTCAGATCCTGCAGGCTATCCATGGAGCCTGAAAACAGTATATCCCCCAGCTGAAGTCGAAGATACTTCTGAGATCACTGTCCGCTTGTCATCGTGCTATCCATGGCTAGACATATGTGGGTCACCCAGTATTGTATTTTTCACTACGAGTCACACTAACTGGCGCGTTAGATCCCTCAGTTTACCCCTTTATCGAGCCATACCCGACACTGAATAAGACATGCGAAAGTCCTATGAGCAGATCTCAGACTCGCTGCAAGTTAGAATGGGTGAAAGTTACCTTAGCTAGGCATTACCCGTCATTTGATTTGTGTAAGACTTCACATTCACCCTTGAGTCTGGTGTACTGACCTTTTATCCTAGATCCTGCTGCATATCCACACTTTGACTTGTATCCTGCCTTGCCAAGCATCAGGCTCAGAGGTTCGCAAAAAGAGGAGTCTGCCAAGGTAAAGCAGGAGACTCAATTCGGTGAATAGTAATTCAGAAAATTTTCTCTTTCCAGGACACGGTCAATAGCGTGTCAGTCAACCTTGCAGGCACTTACCCATACATTTGTCCTTGTGAGTTGGCTCAAGTGGAAAGTGAGCAGTTGCCCGATACCTAATTTGCTTCATGTAGATCCTCCCGCTTATCCTCACTTCGACTTGTATCCACGTGTTCAGATACATGCGTCCCGTGATGGTAAGGATCTGACGACTAACAAGTTCTTCGCTTCGAGTAGCACATACCCCTTCTTGGTGATTTGTGGGTCCTGAAGTATATTTATCTCACTTGCTTCCTCACGAAGTACGTAGATCCTCCTGTGTATCCGCACTTCGATCTGTATCCCGCCCGCGCCGCAAAACTAGCGAGTCGGAGGGAGGACACGGCTAATTTCAAGTTCTCCATTTCAGCATACCCCTTCTTTGTCGTTTGTGAGTCCTACATTCCGCTTTTCCAATCGTCTTCTCACAAAGTACGTAGATCCTTATGTGTACCCTCACTTCAATCTATATCCCACCCGTGCAGGAGCATCGCCGAGTTGGGAGGAGGATATGACCACTTACAAGTTCTCCCTTCCATCGTACCCCTTCCTTGTTGTTTGTGAGTACTACATTCCGTTTTTCTTATCTATCATCTCACAGCGCATGTAGATCCTCATGTGTACCCTCACTTCAATCTGTATCCCGCCCGCGCGGCAGAACCAATGAGTGGGGAGAAGGACATAACCAACAACAAGCTTTCTATTTCGAGTAGCACGTACCCCTTCCTGGTCATCTGTGAGTCTACATTATGTTTTCTTAGTGCTCTTCTCACGGTGCCCG
The DNA here is from genome assembly GCA_016800925.1 of Suillus spraguei. Taxonomy (NCBI): domain Eukaryota; kingdom Fungi; phylum Basidiomycota; class Agaricomycetes; order Boletales; family Suillaceae; genus Suillus; species Suillus spraguei. The sequence goes on from JABCPU010000019.1 coordinate 226,265, forward strand.
TAGATCCTCATGTGTATCCTCACTTCAATCTGTATCCCACCCGCGCAGCAGAGCTAGTGATCCGAGAAGAATCGAATAATAATATTCTTAATGTGACTGCTGGTTCATATCCATATCTCGTAATCTGTACGCCTCTCAAGTATACTGCAAATGTTACCCATACTAAATCAGCTACAGATCCATCTGCGTATCCCAACTTCGATCTATATCCTAGTATCCCCCCGATAGTTGATTCTCCTGCTGCAAGCAGAAAATCAACTGTTAGAATGAACCATGAATACCCAGTGTTGAACATTTGTGAGTACGCGTGCTCATTCTCTTTCTAGCTTACCTCAATTATGATTTTAGATCCTGCCGTCTACCCGCACTTGGATATTTACCCTGCCCTCGGAAGCGTGGCACAGTCATCCCAGAATGCTACAAACATACCAGAGCACCTATTATCTGCGAAAAGGCGCAGGAAGACACACGCCGAACTACACACTGAGGTGGCTCGGCCACCTAGGCTTCTTGTAACTGGGAGAAAGTTTGCGAAAACACACCGTCAGCTACACGCTGAGGTTTTTGTCAATGGTGTCACTTGGACACCTAGCGGATATGTGCAAGAACTAGCATTTCCTGATAAATTCCACGAAGGGGCCCATCGTGGCCCGCGGCGTCGAATGCCCTCTGTACATGAGATAATACCTCGACTCCCTCATTCCGGCTCGGTAAGCTCTAACAGGCAATCGCCGACTAGTCCATTGCTGCGAGAGAGACAACAACATGTGTTGCATAACGCTCTCATCCCCCCTCTCCGCATCAGCAGTCCAGGGGTGCCAGTTGTCTCGGAGTTCCCAATTCCTATACCATCACCTGCGTCACCTACATCGCGGTTGTCGCAAGCCGTGAGATCCTTTGGATCGTCGATAATGCAGGGGCGCAGTTTGACATCGACCTCAGATGATCACAACGAGAGGGCAAAATCTCCTACAAGGTCTATGTTTCCTTCCTTTGATCGACGCAGCTCTATGATTCCATCACTACCTCCTCCCCATGATCCGTCAGACCTCTTGGGACGCAGTCGGTCACCTGTCCAACAGGGCGCTCAGAGCCTTGTTTTGCAGAGGGCTAAGGCATATGAACAATCGACTTGTATGTCATTTTCTTTCTACGTTTACTTGGAACCAAATCTGACTTTTGGATCCAAAGCTTCATCCGGACATCATTCTCTCAGCGTGAAAGGAACACAATTATCATCTCATCGCCTGCTTCCCATTCCTGATTTCCCCCCTGCAATAGATCTGGGGTTGAACACTGATAAGTCAAGCCTGAACAACACTCAGACCTCGTCTTGAGTTGTACATGTATTGTATATATTGCTACAAATTAATTGATTCCTACAATAATGCTCGACCGTCGGTGAATGCCAATGCAAGCATGTTAGAATAGTAAGGATTGAAAACTATCAGTCGCGGTACGGTGGAAGTTCGTCTACTACTACAGGGTCAGGTGATGACAAAATATGGCCACTGCCTGGCATTTCTGCATTGGAGGGCGGTGGGGAAGTGGATGTAGTTCCTTCACCGTCTACACTCGGAGAGTGAAGGGCCTGAACTTCGCGATTGTGGCGCTCGCGCTGGTCACGAAGCATCTTAGTTTTGCGATCATCCATGAAAGCCAGTAGAACCTGTGATTTGATGAGGTATGGATAATAGAATACCTAATTTTTCCAGTGACGTACGCTTCGTGTGGCAGCCTCAGTAGCAGCCTTCGCTTCAGCTGCATTTTTCTGAGACCTGGCTAATTTTTGCTCGGCTAGTTCTATAGTCTCTTGTAATATTTGAGCGCCGAGAAGTAATTCTTCGCCTTTGCGCTCATTCCAGACGTAGAGGGGCTGAAACTCCTTTACCTATAAGGAACTCGAGATAAAGCAATGTTAGCATACCACTGACAGGGAAGACATACCTCCGGACGAAACCCCATCTATTCTCTCGAGATTAGATAGGTACGCATATAAATTGCTTCAATAAAGCGCACCTCGATCGCATACTCCAGCGCACCCTTAGTTTCAATCAAGCGCCGTCTGATTGTATCATTTGTCGGTTTAAACTGGCGGAATTTGGGGTTTTCAGGTTCTCGTAGCAAGTTCTCAGAGATCTTTGATAATATCTTGCGAGAAACTCATCATCGATAGGCTGTTCATAGATGATAATTAACGCATCCACTGCACACCTTCAAAGAAGCCATCGCCGCTTCTTGGGAGTTAGGTCGGGAGATTCCAGGGTCTATCAGACGTCGAAACTTCTGCCGCTGCTCATGTTGTCGAAGGAGTTCAGAACTAGAAAGTTGAATTGCTTGTCCTGTCGGGACATTGCGCCGTTGAGCTGCTGCAGCAAGAAACTCTGGGTCAGGTGGTGGACTAGACATGAACTTGAATGTGGTTGGAAGCCAAACGTGTGTATTTTCCCGCGACCTCTACTTCGTATTTACCATGCTTGGCTCAGATCTTAGTCAGTTACTGCTAAGTAAAGAAAGCATCGAAATACTACAACCTCGTGATAATCGACCCATGTCGCTGTGCCACGAAGTATTTGAAAAATAGGTTCGAGATATCTTGTCGAGTCATAATAACTCTTTCAAAGACCAGTTCTGCCACATCCTTCAATGTTTGGGCTTGTGCTACATCCCACCGTAGACAGCCTGAGTCCGCTGCCTTAATATTGGATAGGGGCAGTTAGTCAAGTTTCGGCAAGCGCCGGTGCCAGCAAGTACATGGTACATGAATTTAAATCTCAGTCTGCACAATGAGTATGAGAATTCAACAAAGGGGAAGTGCAAAAATACATGGGTAAAGTCATGGCTACAGTCAGTATACAGTATACAACACTGGATCAATTCGAATCTACTCCTTCTCCATCCGAAACTGCATCTTCATCGAATTCAGTATTGAAGTGAAGAGCAGACTGTGGTTGGAGGTGATCCAATTCATCCTCCGATGAGCTTTCACTACTCCATACAAGTTCTGATGCATTTACACTCAAACCCCTCCCGTTGGATCTGGTAAGTCTATGAGACCCCGAGAATGGTATCGACAACGATCCTGGCCTAATATTTTTAAAGAATGTGGACGAGTTAGAAGCGTTTCGTGTTGGATCATCAGCACACGGCTCTGGTGTGGCTGTACGTGGGCTTGCAGATGAATTTCCTGCTCCACTATCGCCGTTGCGATCGAGCAGATCAGATGCCCATTTGCGACGCAGAACAGGAGAACGCAGAGGGTCAGTAGTATTGTTATAGTTGTTCTCATGCGTTGTACTCGTCTCCGACTCATGTGGAGCGCCACTCGTACGCCGACCGCGGCGGAAGTACCAAGCCGTGCCATTATCTTCAAATGCACGTTCGGTGTCCGAGTCCAATGGTATCGGCGACTCGGACCTTGGTCGAAGTCGAGACCCAGTAATGGGCTCAGGAACGGCTTGACCGTTAACAATAACATTCTGGGTGTCACCGGGGTTTGAGCGAGACCGAGCCCGACCAATTGCCATGCGGACTGCCCGTCGACCCATGAGAATCTCATTTTCTATGCGAAACCGATTTTCGATCATATGTAACTGAAGTTAATAATAAGCAGATGAACAAAGACGGGGAATGTCAGTAGCTCCGACCTTAGGCCACGTTGCAATTTGCCCGACTTTCATCATTCGTTCGAGCTCGGCTGAATCTGGGTCGCTCAAGATATGCAGCCAATCCTATCAATCAACCAGCCATGGGCATCGTATTTGAAAAAAGTGCTATGCGGACTACCCACCAAAATTCGCGTTCTCGGCCAGATTCTGAAGCCGAGTGTGAGCGTCGTCAGATGGTCAGATGATTGGTACATACGTGACAGTCCCATCAAAACGTTGCAGAAAGACGCTAGACCAATCCTGTCCGAGCAACTGCGGAAGAAGCTCGAGATCACGAATCACCTGGCCGGGAATGGTTTACTTAGAATCTATCAGCACAATTAAATAAACATTACCTTGAAATTCTTAGTGAGCTCTAGTTTGAGCCACTGTTCCGCCGCAGACAGAAGAAAATTGCCTCGCCACCCTGTAAACGCATGGAGCACTGACTAGAAAAAAAATAAGAGGTTCATCCCATACCCTTTCCTTTCCTGTGAGCGACTGGTTTTCCTGCCGACCCACGAGGCGCAAAGAAGAACAAATGGACGTGAGGGTTCACTTGTGACACGACCGGATGGGTAACTCGAATCACAGTCAGCCGGTAATGAGCATCCAACAACAACAATCTTACCATTGAAATACATTTTGAGAGCTTGAAGAGGAATATCAACCCTAGTTGATGTCAGAAACGCATAAAAATATCTCGGCAGATCTGCCTGCTTACCTTAAAGACCCATCCTTAAACTTACTACCCCAATTCCATGGCACGACACGGCCATCGTGGAGCTTTTGCATGAGTACAACCGGGTTGAGAATTCCGGGTACAGCTGCTGAAGCGAGTAGGGCCGTCCAGATTATCGTATCCGGTGCAGTCATGTAATTCAGGAGCTTCGTGGGACTGAGATGAATGTCAGCTGTTTTAGACTCAAGGCTCAGATGACGAGCTTACGCGTGGCGATCAGCAGGGACAACAGAAATGTTGAGAATTCGCCCGGTTCGTAGATAGGCTTCTCGAAAGGTCATGGAACCTCTTGTGAAGAATGTGCACTGTAAAAGCAAGTCAAAAAATAAACGTCGGTTGAGCGTGCCTGCTAACTTTACGAGCCCACGCAACACTGTCAAATCTTGCGCCAGTGGTCCAAAAACGTTTTACCCATATCGTGAGGGTGTCTTCACATGCCGTCAGTTTTTGGGCTAGTTCAGGAACAAGAAGAGCCTTTAGTTCCGCATCTGTACGTGTGCATACCAGAGCGGCAACGAGACCACCAGCGGACGTTCCGGCAATGACCCGGGGAAGCAGCCCTGCATCTAGGAAAGCTTTCACTATACCAAAATGATCTAGAGCAGGGAGTCGGATATCAATGCCGTAGAGTAGTTTCTGACTTACAATATCCAAAAGATGCGCCGCCTGAGAGACACAATGCAGATGTTCCCAAATTAGTGCTAGCATTTTTGAAGAATTTCCTCTTCTCTTCAATAGAAAGTTCCGAAGACTCTCGAACGAATTGTAACGAGCTCTGCAACTCAGCATGATATGCTATTAAAAGATAATTAGACCGAATAATATTTATCTTAGTAGAAACTAACATTCGATTAAGTCTTTGGTGCCCAGGAAAGTCTGGTACCTCAAAGGTATGGATTAGGATCCTATTCGAGGGATAACATGCTTACTTCACTATAAAGCCTAAGAGAAACATAAATGGGAGTGGGATTGAGTAATATAAAAAAACATACCTGGAAGACTCGACTCCTACAAAATTGGTGCGAATACATGTTTCTAATACACCGAGAACCCCCCGAACATCCTCCTTCTCTCTCAAAATCCTCAATGACCGATTCACCTGACAAGTGTTGCTTGAGCTGCTGTGTTTTGTATACGTGACTTTCTTCACCTTGCGCAGAAGTTTCCAATCATAAAATGGATCCTCGTCAACCTTCTTCCATTCATTGAACAGAAGGTATTTGTCGAGCAACATTGCCGTTTCCTTCCATTCCTAGAGCCAAAAATGAGACACCAATGCGTATATCAAGATTCAAGACATGCGACACACCTGATATGTACGTGCCCCACGAAGACGTTTGCGTAGAAGGCCCTTCTGTCCTCGCCCTGGGATTTTGGATGAGCCAAAGTATCGGTACGGTGAAGATCAAACTTGCATGCTAGCAGCCATTCTTTGGTATTTACGAGTTGTCTGATTAGGATGTATAATCCGAATTGAGCCGCGATGAGTGCAAATATCAGAAACTGGTAAAGAATGGATATTAAGTCGGGTCGAAACAGGGATTTTGATACTCACGAGGAGTGGCCATCGGAACACGAGAAACGACCACTCTTGCCTCTTATCTGTAGACTTATTCCCCTTTCGTTTTCTAATAACAAATAGTTCGGGAGTAGCAATTAACTGAGAAATAAAGCTCCGTACCTCTTCACCTTCAAGTTGATTGGAGCGAAATCCGAAAGAGCGGAGACCTTCCTCACTCGAGGGCTCTGTGGCACAGTCACAGGAGAGCTAGGGACGGTGTGTGGTGAAGCTGCTGATAGAGCATCATGTCCGTCTAGGTCGTCCGACTGCAGGGCGTTGATGAAAGCTTGTATGTGTCTGCAAATGGCTTCCGTCAATTAGAACTGACTGAAACCAGGGCAAAGAACCAACGATTCATTAACATAGCCTGAATCAAATAAATCCGTTGGTGCTTCCATCAGTCTTTGTTGCCAGCGGCGGTAAGTTGCGTAAAAGAGTCAGCAAACGCGGTCCAGGCCTCCGAGCTCCAGGCAGGTGGTAGCAGGTGTTATCGGTAGACACGTGATTTCTGATTTAATCCAAAACAAGCAACTCGATGGTTTATGTGACAAGCAAGTGCTTTCGAATAAGTAACACAGTAAAACTACTACATAAGACGAGCGAGAATACAAGTCAAGTAGATTCAAGAATGCCAACGTTAGAAATAGCTATAAGACGACCTCTTTATACTGTCTCTAAGTATGGGCTTGTGATAATTTTAAGTGGGCATGTGATAGACACTTGCATTAGTGAATCGGCGAACAAATGAGAATACAATGGAGGGCTTACTGAGTCAGCCTCACTAAATAGCATTCCTGAGCAGGTGCTGCCGCTAAGACTGCAAGACTGAACCTAAGCACGACAGAGTTAGATCTAGCAGACAGTATAGGACCATACCAATATCGATATATATTGCGTTCCTCCAGGACGAACTTCAAAGCGAGGAGAGTGGCAACAAGGCGAAAGCTTAGTCAACGAGCGCTTAAACTACGCAAGGTTCCTACTGGAACCTTGGCAATCTACAACGTTTACCTTGGCTGGGTAAATTCCGTGGTTTAAATCGACTTTCTCAGTTTCTTGAGTTTCTCTTACTAATTGAATATTGCCAAAACTCACCACCAGATACCTAATTTACATGCTGTTCTGTCCGACATGCGCTAATCTGCTTGTGATATCCTCGGAAACAGGCTATAACAAATGGGCGTGCAATACGTGTGCATACGAGTTTCCAATCTCAAAGCAGGTGTGCATCTCGAATCTTTACGATCACTGTACGGTACTTTAATGATAGTGTCTAGATGACTTCCCGCTCGCGCATGAAGCGCAAGGTAGTAGATGATGTGCTTGGAGGAGAGGAGACTTGGCGGGATGCTGATTCTACTGCCGGTCAGCCCCTTCTTTCTTTCAGGGTGTAGGAAGTTGGGATACTGACCCACGACCAATAGTTACTTGTGACAAGTGTGGTCACCCACGCGCGTATTTCTATCAGCTACAGATTAGATCTGCAGATGAGCCTATGACGACGTGTGCGTTCAGCGTACTTCTTCTGGGATTGAACTTACGAAACGTGTGCACTGATTTGCTTCTTGGGATTAGTCTACAGGTAAGTTTCACTAGTTAGTTTTATTCATAACCTAGCCCGGCTGACAATGTTGCAGATGCGCCGGATGTGCCTATCAATGGCGTGAAAATTAATGGTTTATAAAAATGCAGTACTTACAACGACGTCTCATCCAAATATTTCTTAAATATTTACACTAAGCGGAGCCCAAGCGGTTGCTTTAACTTGAGTGAAGGCTTCTTTAGTTTCACGTGTGCACCCCGGATTCTACCTGTTTCAGTTATCAAGGGCGACATGTTTATCTGACACCCACGATCAATCTTATGTTCCAGCCGTCACGGGCCTTGATTATCGATATTCTCATGCTAGAGTAGGACCATGTCGTACTGCTTGCCTCACTGCTACCATGGACATCATTCTATGGAATTATGGCCCACCTCCCCAACCACCGCCTACTCTAGAAGTTCCGTCCGCAGCACAAGGGATGGTCTAATTGGATATCGGCGTTGTTGGCCTATCTCATCTTAACTTGGACACAGCCCTATAAAATCCAACTGATGGTATCGGATCGCGCAATGCTGATTGTGGGAGATAAGATTAGCCGGGTATCGACCATTGCCAAGGTACTACATATCTATCAGCCAGAATGAGGCTATTGTCGTCCCCCAGACGAGTCTCATGTGATCTTGATCATCTTGACACCGCCCATCATATACTCCGCTTTTGGGTTGATTGGAACGTTCTAAGGAAGTCCAAAGGTATATAAACCCATATCACACTCATCCCTTCTGCATTCATTCACTTATTTCTACTTACTATCATGGGTCTCCTCGATTTCTTCTCTGGCTCCGAGACTCAGTACAACGAGGTTAGTCCCCCTGCGACTCCACAAATGACACATTCAATCATATATCTACAGTTCCAAAGCTCGGATGCACCTCATGAAGCTAAGCTAAGCCACGAACTCCTTGGTGGTGCCGTCGCGTTCGAAGTAAGCTCGATCTTTCCGTCCCACAATCAGTTCTCATGTTAAGTTTTAGGCTGCAAAGGCTTACGAAGATCACTGTGCCAGGAATGGCCAACCCCAAAGCCATGCTTTGGCTAAGGAACTTTTGTTTGTCGTGCCAGTCGCATACGTTTCGTATTGCTCATGTAATGTCTAGCGCTGGTTTCGCCGGGGCTGCTGTTGACCGCCTGGTCGAGACGAAGGGTGTACGTATTTAGTTGTTGGGACTAGAGGCTCTAACGAATCACTGGAACAGGCTGACGCGTGGTCTGCACATCAGAGGCAGAAAGCCCGCGAGCATGGTATGTATTTTATTTGCCATGCCGTAATATATTCTGACAAGTTATTTGAAGCTGTGACACGGATCGACGAAACATTCACTGAAGATGTTTACGTCCAGCAGAATTACTAGTTCTACTAGTGTTGATGGAAGAGTTATACCACGTGTCAAATAGCCTGTATCTGATACTTGAATCCAAACAACCTGTATAGCCATGCAAGGCATTTCAATTTCATGGACGAACCAGAATATATACATTGCTTAACAACCATTGATCCATACTCTAAATGGTGAACAAAGCTATGCAGCCACGTCAGACTTATTGCGCTTTTGTGAGCCACTTTTTCAAGCTCGTTTTACCCATCTTGTCGACTGCCCTTTTGACATCATCCCAGGTCAAAGCACTTCGATATCGAGCGAATCCTGGAGCGATGCTCGTAGACGGGGCAGCTACGCATATAAATATTTTTTCACCAATCAGGTGCTCGAACCCCTGAATTGTATTGGGCTCTAAAAATAGGTCGATAAGAATTCTTGACGCACCCTCATCAAAACTTCCCGAGTACACCGGGACATGCCGATGCTTCCCCCTGCAACCTGGATCGGGGCCGCTGCCGAAGCTCGGTATTGTTCACGGAAAGCGTCGTAAAGCATCTCGAAGGTTATGGCATCATGGCCAGCAGTATGAGCATGCGTGGCAGCTATAAGAAGACAAATCAAGGGATACGGCAGTGCTGGTGGAAGGATTAGCCGAAACTTTCATGCCAGGAATAAATCAACGCACTGCTTAAGTGAGGGAATGGATCACGTATACGCTGTGCATGTACTGCTGATAAGAGCTGCGCATAAGTGGGAAACGGAGACGAAGGGGCTAGTACAGCGACAACGCCAACCTATTCGATAATCAGAAAAGCTCCCCAGCTAGCCACAGGTGTCGCACCAAAATTCGTTGAAGTACCCTAATGTCGTGCGTAACAGCGACAGTTTCTTGAATTTGTTCAAGCACTTTCCGATCTGCCATAAAATTGTCGATAGCTAGGGTCCATAATGGCTCCCACTCTTCCTCGGGTGATTCAACTCGGACCCTTAACACTCGTTCTATAAGCTTCATCCAGAATGATAGTCCTGTCGGAGCAGCAGTACGCAACATTCGCCCAGAGAATCTGCTTTTGACCCTTTTCTCCAAGAGGTTAATCGTATCTATCCTCGTACTTACCCCAATGACCGCAATGCCATTGTGTCCTTGACCGACTCTACAGCTTTGCGCAGTATCCAGTAAGCAGTAAAGAAGTGCTTGCCGAGCATGTAATGCGAAGAGGTCGAACGCGTCTAAAATGACTACCACTGGCCGTGAAAGCGTGGTTAAGGCTGATACCAGCGCGGGTAGATGGGATGGGGGCGGAATGTCGATACTTGGGCCGGCATCCAAGAAAGGATTGTCATCATCATCTTGGTCATCGTCATTATTAAGTTCACCCAGGTAAGTTTTACCTGTTTGGAGAGAGAGTTGTCGCGCGATCTCTCGAAGTGCGAGGCGATCATTTAGCTCGGTATGACCCGAAAGCCTGATAACAATCGGAGTCTGGCTCAGGGACGCGATAGCTCGATCCACAGTCTCGAAAAATTAGTTTTAATATGGTTAGACGACAGGAAGATGTGGGCAGCTTACAGCAGTCTTTCCGCTGCCGCGTGGTCCGAGGACAAAACAACTATTGCCCTCCCCACGAGTGACAGTTCCCATAAGTAAATCCTTTAGTTGCTGAGAAGCTACCGTGTTAGTGGGGCCAAGACTAGCATCTTCATCGCATTCCATGCTACAATTTTGTAACTCTAACAGCATAGCGCGTTTCTGTAGACGGTGGCATGCACCAAGATGAGAGGGGAGATTGCGAGGAATGCGAATAGGTGATTGGGGTCTAGAAACTAGAGATTGATCTTTCTTGGAAGACTTCAATTGTAGCCCGTCCCTACTCGTTGTACTCGGATGTTGATTGGTCCGGTTAGGTGAGTTCCGGGGAGGCAGGACGTTCTGAAGGGCTGAAGGACGATTTGGCGACGCAGCAGCTAGTTCTGCTACGGGATATGCAACACTTGTGGTTGTGGTAGGTATCTTAGCAGGGGGTTGTCGTGTACTAGGCGCCGGTGACGCTGTGAAAGCAAGCTTTGGGAATGACCTAGGTGTCGTAATTTCTACAAAATGCAGAAGGACGCGTCCAACGTGAGATCTAGGTGGAGGTGTTGTACAATTGACTGGCAGTTTGGGAGGAGATATATTCAGCTCATCGGCATCATCGGAGTTGTCAAGCTCTTCCTGTCTGTGAGGACTCATCACGTTGGAGTTCTGTATTTCATTCCTTGTCGAGGGTATTAACGAAGCGCTGGTTTTCTTGAGGGGAGACTGTCTGGGAGCTTGCGGCGTCTTGCGAGTTCGTGAGGAGTGTGCAGATTGCACTGGCGCATCTAGCTGTACATCATCTTGGAAGCTTTTGCTACTCTTCTGGATAACTTTCTTCGGAGAATCGCTAGACCGGGCTGACGGTGCAGCTAGTCCGGAATTGTTCTGTCGAGCGCTTGCTCTAGTGGCGCGCTTATGAGGAGAAGCCTCAATTACAGCGTCGGGGTCTTCACGCGTCTTGCGTTTAGGCATGTGTGATGATAGATGATTGAGATCAGTAGCTTTTGAGTTTAACGCGTCTTGTCACGCGTCTTGTGGTCACATGTGGACAGTGTCACAGGTCCACGCTAAGCGCTTGAGTGACTTTGCTATTGACCACTAGCAGCTCTTTTGTTTCATGGGATTCACAGGGTAAGTTACTTCAGCACCAGTTTATCGTGGTTAATCTGATACACGATCCAGGCTTGCTCGATGGATCAATGCACCAAGCACAGGTCTCGAACTCATCCGTGAGAATATAATGCGAAACCACCATGTTCGTCGCAACGAAAACTCAATCTTCATCCCGGTTCGTTGATGCCGCTCGTAGGGTCAGCTCCGAGGAAAGTGGTTCTTGAGCGTAAAATCTTACCGCTCGACACTTGGTTCAGTACCAGGCGTTCAAGTCCACTCAGAGCGTTCTATGTGCACTCTAACAATGAATGAGAATGTCTTCGTCCTTCTGGAGGATCCTGCAGCACCTACTCGTGCAGACATTGTAACGAGCGTTCAGAACTTCCAGACTACTGACAGACAGGTTTTCTCAGTCCCACCACACTACCGAACTACTTTCCTCACACTCCGTCCGCCTGGCGCATTAGAACAAGTTCTGCATCAATTGAAGGCACGCTGGATCCCCGTCAGACAAACAGCCCCTGGCGCGCAAAGAAGTCAGGGCGGTCAGCAACTTTCTGTGGAAGGTTTTATTTTTGCTATTGGCAATGATTGGCTCGTCCGTGTTGGTCATGTAGTTCTCGCTGGTGGTGCTGTCAAAGGGATGCTTCTTGAAGTGAGTGATCGACCTTCGTAGGTGACAATTTAATTTAATTCTGTAATGATGCACAGGCCGAGTATCTTCCCTTACCTGTTCTTCACTCTCAAACAGCAGATGGAACCTCAGAGCTTTTATCCAACCTTCTCACATCTGTCCTCCCAAATATTCGAGAGGCTAAAACAGTGGCGGTCACCATCAGCGACTCTCAGTGGGAAGAGGTACTTTGGGATCGTGAGGAGGAGGAAAGACAGTTGTCACAGGAGAAAGCAGAGACGGAAGAAAATCTAGATAATATATATGTCTTCGGCGACGAAGGATTAGCCTCTGAGAAGAAGGGAGATTGGATAGGAGTCGATAGAGACCGTAGATCGGCTTTCTTGATTATTGGCGCATTAAAATCAGAGGGCATTTTGTAGTTTGCACCTACGACTGTCTTCTGAAGAGTAGTTTACGCTACTAGTGATGGAATTAAATCGTAATAATGAATTCGGCCAGGGATGGTTCTTCACCGTAACTCGTATCACCCTCTAAACAGCCCACTCATGAACGTTTAAACTTCTTCTATTCGACCATGTCGCGGCGGTTTCGAAATAGCTGGTATACAAGCATTTGCGCCCGAAACTTGCTAAGGCACTCCTCCAGTCAGGTCCAGCCTCAGTCAACCGCACTACACTTTTATCAAAATCGCCAGCTAGAGCTCTATGCTTCAAAAGAAGCAAATAGGCTGAGCCTCCGACAGCTCGTGAAACTGCTTTTGTAAAACCATTTCTTAACATACTCATGGTGTGATAGGTGTTCTTTGGCCGGTCAATGGACGAGGAGAAACTGATAAAGGTGAGCGCTCGAGCCTGGGTGCATCAAATGTTAACATTAGTGTTCAATCTCATTTGTTACAGAGCGCTAATTATGTCCGCACCGAGCTGCCTGTCCGTATCGCACACAGGCTAAGGGATTTGCAAGCCCTTCCGTATGTAGTGGTAACTCAGGAGGGCGTAGCTCAAGTCTACGAGGTTTGTCTCAATAACACTACTTTATAGCTTGTTCTTGACCTCGGGCAACTTTACAGCTGTATTGGTCTGCATTTGAGAAGTCAGTAACTTGGTTGTGCAAAACGTACTTTTCCTGACTTGTTTACAAGGTTTCGGCGCTATCCTCAGGTCACCACCCTGAAAGAGAATGAAGCCTTTTGTGAGTTCCTCGAGAGTATCCTGGACGAACAGTAATACACTACTTTTGATCCATCGTACTCCTGGTTCTGACTACTAATATTCCAGTGCACCCGTCATACCAAGTCTGTCGCTGGGACTCTCCCTTTCATCTCCACATCTTTCGCCGGATTCCCTAGATTCATTCATGAGACGCATGCTTGTATCTCGAATCTCAAGACGTGTTCTCGCCGAACATCACCTTGCGCTCTCTAAATCCCTTGGAACTAACAGCCTCAATCTCCCCGAAGACCCACATGTCGGCATCATTTACACCGCGCTCAACCTCAGGCATTCCATTGATAAATGTGTCACGCTCTTGCGTGGCAGGACGCACGATATAAAAGATGAAATTGGGGAGAGCGTGCCGAATCGTGGATGGCCGGAAGTGATCGTTGACGGGCATGTCGATACTAAGTTTTCCTACATACGTGAACACCTCGAGTAAATCTTTTCACTCACGTCGTGTTTAATCTTACCCATGCTCCATTTTCTAGGTATATTATATTTGAACTTCTCAAAAACGTGCATGTTCTCGGATCACATCTGAAAGGGTGGTTGGCTTACGGCGTTCTAGGCAATGGCGTCTACTGGACTGAATCACCGGAGCTCATCTAGCCTTCCTCCTATACGCGCCACCATCGTTGTTGGCGAGAATGACGTTGGGGTGAGAATATCTGATCAAGGTTGGCACCCCTTTTCTGGCCTGGACGCGAATTTAAAGTCGATGTCTTGCAGGTGGCGGTCTCTCATCAGCTCGGATAAAGTCACCCTCCGACCTCTTCTCTTTCTCTCACATCCGCAATGCAACACGCATGGATGACACGCGGCTGGGCGCACTACGCTCTGCCAGCTCGAGAGGTGTCAAAGCGACTGTTGCGGAGCAAATACGCCCATGCCAGTCGAATGCAAATTCAAATAATAAAGATCCTGAACGCGAGGCTGGCATCGTGCCACATCCCAGAATCGGGCTAGGCCTACCTATGAGTAACATCTTTACAACGTACGTGGTTCTTGGCTAGTGCCTTCATAACGTCAACTGAGCCACCTTTATAGGTATTTCGGAGGCACCCTGGAGTTGGTTTCCCTGGATGGTTGGGGTGAGTAAGATTTATCCGTAGTATTCGGGCCTCGTGCTGACTTTATGAAGGAACAGATGTATATTTACGCTTACCCAAGTTGGTGAGTTTCATTTTTTTAAGTCAGCAGGTAGCAACATGTGACACTGGGTCAAGGGCACTAACCTTGAGGGTATTGAGCTATAAGCGTGGCGCTACTGCCAAGCAGTGCATGTGAACTTCGCCTATAGTATGTATCCGCTATTCAACTTCCTGTGGCATCAAATAACGCAGCTGGTGAGATTAACTCTACCTGGATATTAATATTTGTCATAAGCTCATGTACAGCGGAAGTATTACTTAGTGAAGGCTTGTAGTTTATGAACTACTGGATCCAGATAAACTTAACAACCACCAACTGCCAGTGCGTGCGGTGTCCTCATTGAGATGCTGTTCATGAAATGATTCGTGCAACTGGTAAATAATTTGAACGATATTGAGTTCATTCGAATCCTCTTCGGACAAGTTCGGAGAGCCTCCTGCTACCTGGTCGTAGTTGTACCTGCGTACATGATGTCCCTCTATTTTGAGTAATGCTTCCCATGTTGTACGTAATAATAACAACTTGACATATGTGTCAATGAGTGTCAAACAAGTTGCTGTGCACAGCAGCAGTGTCCGTTGGACCTGAGCGTTTATCTCCTCTCTTAACGAAACACTCATCTTCGACTTTGTTCGATGTCCTTGCCGTCCCTCTTTAGAGCACCAAACCTGGTTCATAATGAACAGTGATTCCTGCAACCCACCCCCGCCTTCATACGAGCTCTCACAGCAGGGCCATGACCGAAAGATCGTTGAAAAGAAATTACAACAGCTGCTCTTATCAAAGATACCCATTCATGACGTTGAAGAAGAACGCGATGAGGTTGATATTAAAGATTCTAAAGAATCAGAGGAGAAACAGCCTTCAAGTTCATTTCAGACCCCGGTACAACCGCTTCACATACAGAAGCGTACACTTCGAGGAGCTCGTCCCCTTCCTCCAAGACCAGCAGACGCCCAATGTTCCTGCGGCAAACCAGCTGCTATCAACCAAATCGGACCTCTCAAAGAAGAACCAGAGCACCAGGACTATGAAGAGGTTCTCTCGCCCCCTCCACCTTTCACAGTCGTAGGTCCTTCCCTTGAAGGGCCTCCGTATGAATACTCTATGTATCATTCCAAGGGTTCTGCGCCACAACAACCACCCAACCGTACTTCCTTTAATCCACCCTCCGTTCGTCGTGGACAGCACCGTCCCTCTTCATCATATTCCCCCGCTGAGCCACGCACAGAGACTTCTTATCGGCGCATCTCTCATGGCTCTTATCTCGAGCCTTCTAGCTCAAAGCATTTAACACCCTCCGGAAAAAGTTCGAATACCCGATTAAATTTTAACCCATCAATCGCCTATGCAAGCTCATCCACGCCATGCATAATCATTGGGAGCATACATCTGACTCGACAGCAGTTAATGCTGCTTCATACTACTCGTATGCGATAAAATTGCTATTTGGAAGTTAGTCATCTGATTGGTGGCGTACACAGGTCAGCAGTATCATCCTATTTACATCCAGCGCCAGCTGTCAATCCAGGTCCGCGGCCATCTTACATGTGAGTTCCCAATATTCAGTCAGGTCCGAAACCTTGCTTATGCATGTGATGTGAAAGTGGGGCCAAGAACAGATTTTCAACGCCTCCTAGGCCTTCCGCATCTTACGAATCGCTCACGCCTGCAAGCAGCCCAGGATCTCCTGCTTTGCCATTCCATTCACCTTATGTACCTGCTTATTCAGCTTCTCAACAGTCTCTTCCTCGCTATGCTCCATCTAAGTCAAACCAAGGGGGTCATGTTCGATGGGCGTCAGAAGTTGATTTCAAAGACAAATACCCGTGACTCAGATCTATCGTAGCCTTTGTTGCCATTCGTCCAACTGTACTACAGGATCCCAGGTGTCCTACACTCTCATTACCCCCTTATGATATCTTGCTTCATGTACTACACAGCTGTAGCCCAAATAGTTTGGAGTTCCTTGTCTTATCAGTGTTATAACACTATGTAGCACCTGCATATGAAATCACAATTCAAAAGTTACAATCGCAAGCTAGAATTTCTTATTGTCACGTTTTGCATAACTAGCCAGCCGATCAACATACGACCCCGACCATCGCTAATCGGAGATCATAGGTGACACGGTGGGCCCTCACTGTCATGCAACGCTCAACCAGTCAGTCGACGACTTCGAGTTCGTCAGGCTCAGGCAAACCAGCCAACTATGTTACTTTTGAGCGTAGTGCTGCCGGTTTCTCGGACGATGCTGTTCACCGTGCAAAAGCCGCGCGACTCAAGCTGGAGCATTTCTACAAGGTCGCTGTAGAGGCAGCCATCGAGCGGAACACCAGGTACGTTCAAAATACCAGTCGACTTAAAACAAGGCTCTGATGGGTTCGCAGGCGCGTTGAGCTTGAAAGGA
Source organism: Suillus spraguei (assembly GCA_016800925.1). NCBI lineage: Eukaryota > Fungi > Basidiomycota > Agaricomycetes > Boletales > Suillaceae > Suillus > Suillus spraguei. The sequence goes on from JABCPU010000019.1 coordinate 243,245, forward strand.
AGCTGCAGATCGATGTTATGACGTCCGAAGACAGGAAACATCGCCAACTGCAACAGCTAGGAAAGAAGGAGTCTACTTATCTTCGACTTCGGCGGACGCGGTTAGGTTTGGATGACTTCAGAACAGTCAAGGTGATTGGGAAGGGTGCTTTCGGTGAGGTGGGTGGTCCTGTCAACTCAGTTGGCATGCACTATATGTCATTGCGCGCAGGTCAGGCTGGTCCAAAAGACCGATACCGGTAAAATTTATGCTATGAAAACACTGAAGAAGGATGAGATGTTGAAAAAGGACCAGGTATATATTTCTTTGTTCTAAGAGATGCATGCAGCTGTAACTTTCTTCGTAGTTGGCCCACGTCCGTGCTGAGCGTGATGTTCTGGCCGAGTCCAACTCCCCCTGGGTGGTCCAACTGTTTTATTCCTTCCAGGACCCACAGACGCTGTATCTTATCATGGAATTCCTCCCTGGTGGGGACCTTATGACCATGCTCATTAAATATGATACATTCTCCGAGGACGTCACTCGGTTCTACATCGCAGAATGTGTACTCGCCATTGATACTGTCCATAAACTTGGCTTCATCCATAGGTCAGGATAACCTTTCTTCACCTTGCTAGCCTTATACGTCCTCGCAGGGATATTAAGCCGGACAACATCCTAATTGACAAGGATGGTCATATAAAACTGTCTGATTTTGGACTGTCGACTGGTTTTCACAAGCAGCACGATTCAAGTTATTACCAGCGGCTTTTGGACTCTTCCAATGGCGTGCAGTCACCGGCTGCCGCCGCCCGCAACAGTGTCATGGTCAATGCCATACACTTGACTATGTCAAGCAAAGACCAAATCGCTACGTGGAAAGTCAATCGTCGCAAGCTGGTAAGGATAATGCCATGCCATAGTTACAGCAAAAACTGATTTGGTGGCGCGACAAGGCATATTCGACTGTTGGAACTCCTGATTACATTGCCCCAGAAATCTTCCAGCAGAAGGGTTATGGCAATGAGTGTGATTGGTGGTCGTTAGGTGCGATTATGTTCGAATGCCTCGTCGGATACCCTCCCTTCTGCTCCGAATCTACGCACGAAACCTATCAAAAGATCATGCAATGGCAAGACTACCTAATGTTCCCCGATGATGTCCATCTGAGTCGAGAAGCCGAAGATCTGATCCGACGGTACGCTGTCCAAAACATAATTACTAAATAGTTGTGCTTACATCTTCGGTAGACTCATCACATCCCAAGATCGGCGACTGAATATCGAACACATCAAGAATCACCCGTTCTTCTATGGCGTAGAGTGGGACAGTATACGCCTGATCGATGCGCCTTTTGTGCCGCATCTTCGCTCGATCACGGATACGTCGTACTTCCCTACGGACGAGATTGACCAGGCGCCAGCTGAAGCTCTTGTAGCGGACGCCGCTGATGCTCAAAAGGACCTTGCGTTCCTTGGGTATGATATCTATTCAGCCTTATCTTGTTCTCGGTTACTCATGATTTGACAGATATACCTTCAAGCGATTCACGATATCATCGCAGGCTGTTTGATGTTAGACTATTTGCTCGTGGTTGTATAATGTATATATGACAAGGTTTGTACACATGTATGATTATACGGCGGGGTCGCCGCAATTTCGATATCGGTGTGCATGTACACCCTCAAAAACAACTTTCAGCAACCTGCGATCCACCTGAAGTACCAAGGGTGCATTTAGCTGCGTATGAAACTGAAATCTCACCTATCTTGTCGAGTTTGAGCCCAAAGACCTTGTGCAAACGACGACGCGTCAGCAGAACGTCTCAGAACGAATCTCGACGTGCACACAGGTGAGATTTATTTGTGTCCTACATTATCTTATCGCACCAATTCATGACGTTTTGCGGCTAGCAGTAGTGTCCTGTCATGAGTTGACCACTGCTACCAGATCTTAAAAAAATTGACCGATATGAACATCCCGATCCGCCTCATAAGTCTATCAGACATGAAGAATGACGTGAAGAACCACTTGCGGGGCTTTGTCCCTCCAGATAGGGTGGTACATTATCCCTGGCAAATCTATGATCCCTCCAAAACCATCAAATATGGCACTCTGGAACACGATATAGAATCCGTGTGGTTGGATACCTGCTGCGTCGACAAGAGCAACAGTACCAACCTCGACGATTCGGTCCGCTGTATTTCAGTGATACAGAAACTTGATTGTTTGCCTCACTCATCAAATATAAAGCGAGACCTTTCATCCTATGACGGGTGATGAAAGAGGCTGGACACTGCAAGAACTTCTTGCGCCTAGAAGGACCAGATTCTTTAACAAGCACTGTGTGCCATTGACAAGTGATGAAAACGACAAGAGTCGGAAGTCGATCCGGGGATTCTGGAGAGAACCGCTGGTAAAGACTTATACGAGATTTTTATTAATGCGTACAAGGGTGTGGATGAACAGACATGGCGGGCAGCCAGGCGCACAACAAGGGTCGAAGACGTGGCCTATTCCCTGATGGGAATTTTTGATGTCAGCATGCAGATCGCATGAAGAGAAGGAACACGCATTCTCCAGACTCACGGAGGCCATTATGAGGGTCGGTTCTCCATCTATCAAGGCGACGCTGTGTCACATCATAGTCGTAGTTCTCGTGTGGTTCCTCAGTCACCAGAGCTTCCAAACTCAAGGTTGCCTACTGAACGTAGAATCCGATTAGAAACTGGAAATGACCATGACTAGCCTCGGGTTGCGACTGCCCCTGGTCACTGTTATTCCCTCTCCATTCACATTCGAGAACGGTGTTGAGAAATGGGTATGAGCGCATCGTATTTGACTACCCACTGTGTTCAATCAGCGAGTTTGATATCACCACATTCCAGCTGAGCACCCCGAGTATCATCACCATGCGTTTGGGATTGTCAATTATTCTCTTCCCATGATGGATTATTGTATTATGAGTCCAGTACAGGCCGATCAGTCCTATCTTGATGATATTGTCTGCCATTGCTTGTACACTCGACCCTAATGCCCTCGTTGGCCATTGTTGTCGTTCGAACGGACTTGGATAGTGCAGTTCTTGTAGACTTTGTGTAGAGTAGCCTGGCTACTCACCTGGATCAACCGTTGAGCACTGAAATTTAGAGATTGGCGACTACGATCAACGATTTCGGATTCAGAGTCTTTTGACTTTCAATCGATGATGGATGTTACCGTATCAAAGTTTTTGGCAGTTGTTTGGCGCAACTTATGAGTGCGACAGTGACTGTCGTCATTGAATGAATTAGGCCGAGTTGCAGCCATTGGATCAAAATTCACTAGTGCAGCTTCCGAACGTCTTGCCTGGCATGTCGCAGTCTTGTGCTTTTGCTGGCTTGTGGTCGTCGCTTCCAACACCATTAACACCATGGGTGTAAGTCCACCGTTATTTAAATTCCAAGCATTCATGTAGTGAGACTAAAGTTTTATAGTCTGGATGTTATACAATCGTTGGGGCATACCCAGATGACGCCTGTTCAAGCTTCCACAATACCGCTATTTATGCAGCATAAAGATGTGGTAGTCGAGGCTGTGACAGGTTCTGGCAAGACGCTAGCGTTTGTCATTCCTATCCTCGAGCGTCTCATCAGAAGGGATGCTAGACTCAGAAGAAACGAAGTCGGTGCACTGGTCATCAGTCCTACGAGGCGAGTTTATGAGAGACTCTCAAGTTACTCAAAGTCTAATCCTAGTCCTCCTTCGAAAGAGAGCTTGCAACTCAAATTCATTCCGTATTTTCTCTCTTCGTGAATGCCCAACCAGATAATAGCATCTTGAAAGAGTCTGAAAATGGAGAAGGATCACCACCACCTCCAGCAGACACTGAATGCTCGGGGGCAGGATTTCCTCCACCACTTCTGCTCGTTTCATCAGATAAATCTTCCCCAGCTCAGGATATACAGCGGTTCCTCTCTACTGGTGCTGATATCATCATTGGGACACCTGGTCGCATGGAAGAATTCCTTATAGGAAAAGGGAAAACCGTTGTTAGTGTCAAGGAGTTGGAAGTGCTGGTGTTGGATGAGGCAGACCGGTGAGCCTCTCATGTCTACAAGAGCTTATTTGCTGAAGATGTTCAAAGTTTACTGGATCTAGGCTTTCAAGCTGCCCTGACTCGCATTGTTACTCATATTCCGAAACAGAGGAGAACTGGTCTTTTCAGTGCGACGATGACAGATGCTGATGCTCTTTCTGAACTGGTTCGCGTTGGCTTACGAAATCCTGCTCGCATCGTTGTTAAGGTTCAATCAAAAAGAACAAAGGGAATGAAGTCGGGAACCTTGCAAGAAATTCAAGTCATCGAAGAAAGGCGGATACCTGCAGGGTAAGGTGTATGTGCTACGTAATATTCTTACCTTATCCTTCTCTCCTTAGACTTCAAAACTTCTACATTAGTTGCCTCCCGTCTGAGAAGTTGGTCCAACTAACGCGTATAATCAAGCAGGAGTCGTCATCTCATCATGCAACACACTTCATTGTGTACTTCGCGACTTGCGCATGCGTTGATTATTTTTATCGCGTGAGCCTTTTCACATCGACCTTTTGCTCCTGAATTTCAAACAAGGTTTAGATTTTACCAACGCTGTTACCATCAAATGTCCAACTCCATTCCATCCATGGACACCTCCCTCCTGCAGCCCGCACTCGTGCTCTCTCAGCCTTTTCTTTGACTCTGTCATCGACCTCTTCCCCTTCAGTGCTTCTTGCTACTGACGTTGCTGCCCGAGGACTTGACATTCCTCACGTTGATGTTGTCATTCAGTTCGACCCTCCATCCGACTCAAAAGCCTTTTCCCATCGTTGCGGTCGGACAGCTAGAGCTGGAAGGAGTGGGAAGGCATATGCACTTTTAGTAGGAAGAGAAATTGATTATATTGGTCTGTTTCCATACGCACTCACGTTGCATCTTCGATCTGACAGCCACGTCAATAGATTTCCTATCCGTTCGCAAAATTCCAATCAGGAAGCATCCATACATACTGGCAGATGGAAGCAAAGCTCCGGAAACGGATTGCCCCTTAACAGAGGACGACGTCGTCAATACCTTCATGTACCAAATCAGACAGACCATCATGACAGATCGCGCACTGCATGACAAGGTAGCTGCCTTTTCCAAGCCTGATGTGCGTGGCCATTCTTACAGTTTAACAGGCTGTGAAGGCATTTGTCTCCTTCGTTCGTGCATACTCAAAGCACGAGGCCTCCTACATCTTCCGAATCAAAGACCTAGATTTAATAGGCGTTGCCAAAAGCTTCAGTCTGTTGCGATTGCCACGAATGCCCGAACTGAAGGATCGTGATAAGTCGCAATGGGAAGGCGCAGAACTCGACGTATGTTCAATAGTTCTCAGGTATCGCACTTGCTGATTGCGCTAATGAATGAAGTGGGATTCATACTGTTATGCTGACAAGGCACAGGAAGCCAAGCGAGTTGAGGAAGATTCGAAGAAAGCTGTAGTAAATCACGACTCCGAGACTCGAGCTGCCAAACGCAAGCGTAATGCTGCATGGAGTCAGCAAGCTGATGATAAGGAAGGCAAAGACAAGCGTCGGACACAAAAGGCGAGGAAGAAGCAATGGCTTAAAAGCCAAAATGTTGTCAGTGGCAACTCAACAGGTGCCCTCCAAACAGACAGAGCCAAGCCGGAAGAGGATGGCGAAGAGGACGATTGGCACGAACTGGCACGAGAAGAACGATTAGCTAAAAAACTGCGGAAGGGGGCTGTCTCGCAAAAAGAATTCGATCAGGAGTTCGGTGACTTGTGAAAGTATGGCACTATTTCGTGCCATTCCTTTTTCAAGGTGATTCTGAATATGAAGGTGTTAGTGTTTAAATTTGGAAAGTTACATAAACATGAACAAGTTATCAGTAACCACGGCCAGGAAAACACGCTCAAAGTCGACTAGTGAAGCCCAACATCTGCACAATTTGGGTAAGGAGTACCAGATCCCAAGGTAGACGAGTCTCAGAAATTATAAGGCTTGTCAATAACACGGTAGAATATCGATATCTGTTGGAATCCCTATAAATACATCAACTTGCTAGTTCGAATTGACCTTATCATGTATCCTTTCTACGTAGGTTCGGCCGCATCTATAAGGAAGAGTGAGCAACAAGTATGAAGTTAAGTTTGAACAGGAGAAGCTGACCACTTCCACAAATAACGGCAACAACCGTGGAATGTAAACCAGATCAGGAGGCTTGAGCGTGTTAGTGGATCCCTTCAATTTGTGTGGTCGGTGATCTGGTGCGCGCTGGAGGTTTTCCGCGGAACGCGCAGTTAGGGTGGGAGGAAATGGGGGTAACGGTTTGTTTGTACGATGGAGTGATGGCGGTAATGGTGGGACCGGAGGGACATCTTTCCAGTTGGACTGTTGAGAGAAATTGGCAGATTTCGTACTTCGTAATGAGATAGATCGCTGGTGAGTAAGAGGCGGTGGCTGTATAGTTGGAGGCGTCAAAGGGTGTTGCGGGGGCGATATATGCGGAGATGGCCTAGCCGTTTGAACTCGGGACCGAGTTGGAGTTGGCCCTTCCTCGCTTTCCTCGCTCTCGGTGTCTTCGTAGCTCCCCGAACTGTCCGTTTCGTACTCACCGGAAGATTCATCGCTTTCGTCATCCGTTTCCTCCGCGGCAAGATCAAGAGCATCACTTTGTACCAGTTCCCCGAAATTAATTTCCCCTACCACGCCGTGTACTAGTGCCTGTGTGGCTTCGTCTTCGGCGTCCGCATCATCATGTCCTTGAGCCCGCGTGAATCGCCTGCGTACTTTTTCTTCGTGTGCGATCTTCAGCTTGTAATGGTACCGAGCGACCTCGTCTATCTCGTTCATCATGTTTGCGCGCTCATGCCCGCCGTGAGGCAGTAACCATTCAAGCGACACCGGTGATCCTAGGCCTTCTCGCACGACAGTAAGGAATATCTCAACCCATTGCATCAGGCTTTCAAACAAGCCCTTCCCATTTGCATGTACCTTATGCACGAAAGAGTAAAATGCTTGCTCGTGTCGGCCGACGAGATCAATAAAGGTTTGTACCGTGGCCTGAGGATCCTCTTCGTTCACTAATCGCTCGATGGTTAGACTTTCTTCCTTAAGAATCGGTATGAAGAACTTACTGTCTTCCATAGCCTCGACAACCCTAATTAAATCGGTGATGAAATTCTGCAGATCTGATACAGAATTTCCAATATTGGCAGCCCGGTATACTTGGGCTAATGGCGCATAGAAAATAGAGATAATATCCTTGAGCAACTCGGAGGTAACACCCTAAGAATGCGTCAGCGGAGATACTACAGTTTGTCATGCGAGCTGACCTCGAATATCAGTGCAATCAACTGTTCCCGGTCTCTCAATCGGGAGTAAAGCTGCACGAGCACATTTAGATCCTCAAACAGCCATGCCTCCTCGTCGGTTGGCCCATCGTCATCGTCTGAATCCGCGAGATTTTGCCGCTCCCTCAGATACGCTGCATGTGCAAGATGCGCCCGCTGCACTCGGCGTAATTGGTCACGATTCAATCTGGGTTCTTCTCTAGAGCGTAGAACAACAGCAAGTACTGGAATATTCCCCTGCTTTGCATCCATTCGATACATGTCCTGGATCTCGCGCGGGCCGTTGACGAATAGGCGGAGCTTCTCACAAATGACAGGGTCATCAACTTTGGCTTTTACAGCTTCGATATCTTCTTCGATAATTGTGACCTCTTCGGTAAGGGAGCTAGAGAACATTCTGGCAAAGCGTTAATAAGCTGATTGACCAGTTGAATTTTGGATTACCGTTGAAGGAGACTTCTTCCACCGAAGGGAGTCGCCAGAAAGATGTCCACCACGCCTAGCCTTCATTAATACATGAGTCCTGAGAGGACATATGCACCTTACTGCGTATCATGGCAATTGGACTGCTTATCTTGAGTGCTGTCCTTAGCAAAAAGTAAGGCATTAATCCATGTAAACGCTTCATGCTTGCAAATGTTTCCGACGCAGTATCAGACGCGACAAACATTTGGAAGATTGTCGAGGCTAGCCTACCAAAACGATTAGTTATCTCATCATGGACAGGAACATATACGCACGTTATTCTGCCCCATTCTGTCACAGCCCGATAATTAAGGGGTAATTGATTTATGTCGGGAGTCACCTTAATTATGGCGAAAATATGACTAAGTCCATCTATGAATATGTGAGATTGATGATGAACAACTCTGGAGTTGACAGACCTTTCCCCATGATATCGCCCTTAACGCTCTTCACTGCATCTCTTAATCTATCAACACGCCCAGCAATTTCGCGTGCAAATCGTTTCCTCCCATTTTCACGCATTTTATCTGCGTCTTCTCTTCTCCGAGCATCTTCTACTTCTTCAGGACTCAAACAAGTAGGCCCGCTGAGTAAGAAAGATTTGAGCACGGGAGAGCTCCCGATTACACCATTGTTCATGAGAGAGTGCAGATAAGCTCTAAGGGTTAGCCTGTTCTTTTCACGGGACAGCCGCGGTGGGGATCTCCCATTCCCAAATTGCTGCGAAGATGGAGAGTGCGGGAGTGACTCAGATGAACCATCCGAGAACATGGTACCGTAATCAGAGAGGGTAGTGCGCTGCATCCGTGACGCGATGGACACATCTGGAGGAGAGGTCGAGCGGACATTGACGGTCGTGCGATCTTTAACGGGCGGGGAAGGTATGATCTCTTCAGGATGAAACTTGCGCAACTACAGAGGAGATGTAATGGGCGATGTCAAGAATTAAGGTGCACAAAGTCGTACCTCATTTGCAAGTGTTTTGAAGTCACCATACCTTCGAGAAACGCAAACCTCCCTATTTTCTGATAGCCGAGTCCTGATGATGAATTCCTAAACGAGATGATGAGGACATCGACGATCGATGATCGATAGACGCCAGCAAACCTCGTGAACCCGACTGCGCATCCGACCCTTGTCTGTGACAGTCCTCACACATACAATATTTACTTCGAATACGTCGCGATGTTTGGCTAACCGTGACTGCCGCTTCTTAGCAAGTTGCTCGAGTCTATCGAGGTCATGTTGGTTGAGCCGGACGACCTCCTCTTGTTCTACTAGCTTTGTACCAGCGCTGAAAAATAGGGCAAAGTTCCGCTCCAATTTGTCAAGTAATTTGAGGCGAGCAGCTTTGGGGTCGTTTTCATCCTCAAGTAATGAGGTGGGGGATATGTTCTTCGCAAGAGCGGAAGCAACAAATACTTGTAGTTTATCTGAATAGAAACTTTTATCTGCAGCTGCGAGGAAGGGGAATGTTAAAATAAATTGGTGGAAGATATACTTCAAGAAGGGTAAATCAAGGGGTTGGGCACCCTTTGGGGGCGGTGTAAACGGGGCACCAAGGTATGCAAGGGTGGAGCCGCCATCGTCAGGTGCGTTTGTTATACGATTTAATTCTTTGTGGAATTGAAGTTGTACTAGTGATTTCTTCAAGTAGTGAGCACGGAGAGGTGTCAGAGCCAAATAGTGGGACTCCTCGGGAGGAACAGGCTTCTGCGGATTATCATCAATTGGAACAGAAGGTATCTGACGAGTTGGTCGACTTGGACGATGCTTGGAAGTCGAGGAATGGGCCTGAGGAGGTGATACGCTCATGACAAGGAATGCTGGAGGTCCGCAGTGCCAGACTCCAGTCAAGACTCATCTTCGGATTCGATAGTCAGCAATGCCATTACCCGGGCCACATGGCTGGCACTGCCACTAAGGGGCTATTTCTCCTTAGTCAACTACTGTTCGGGGTATACACTTTGGATCCTTTATACGTTCTTCTGTGAGGTTCATCAAGCAACTTCTTAAGCTTAGTAGCAACCTCCTTCACACCCTGACGACAATCTTCCATTCCTCGCCAAGTTCCGGCTACACTCCAACATTCAGAACATGCTTTCGATGCCTCGTTGACTGTCTCAAGTTCGAGCTCCCCTCTTGAATGAAGCACAACCATAATATCAACAAGGCGATGGAACCCAGTACACCACGTCTGGATGCCACGCTCCAAATTGGTGCTTGTATCAGTCACAAGGTATGACGATGCGAGTCCAATCGCCCGACGTAACATGGCTTGGTCGATAGAGCTCGACTGTTGTGTCATACGCTTTACAATATGGATCACAAAACGGCCATAATCGGTTGGCTGGCTTTGTCTTGGCTTATTCTCATGTTTAGAAACACTGTCGAGTGAATTATGGATGATTTCGAACTCACCTCCATCTCGACTTGGAATCGATTAAGCAATGATCTTGTGACAAGTATTGAAGGATCCATTGTCAGTGTCTAAAGGAGAGAGGGAGGGGATGATAGTACTCACGACTTTCCTGCCTCTTCTACCTTGTCTGCTGCGATCCAGAGCTAACTCTGATGGCAGATCGAATATCCTCCGGAAATTACCGAAGGTCCGAACCCCGTACTTCTTTCCGAAAGTTCTCAGGTATTCTTTAAGTTCACTAAGTTTCCGAGGTCAACTGCAGGTAAGTAGAGAGCCATGGCAAACCTTCTCGTCAAAATTCTAGGTGCTATGACACCCCCACCTTTTGTACAACCAGCCGACTACGATGGTTGGGAAATTCAATGGAAATTTTTGGTTTTTCGTCCAGGACGTATGTGCTTGGAGCCCTCGAACGTACTCGTGCTCACCGCATGACGCAGTTTTTCAAAACCAGGCGTATCTTTTAGCTGGATTGTTGGTGTATGTAGTGATAGCCATCTACGGCAAATATGACAACTCCAAAAGAGCCAATTCCTGGTACGTCTACGTCTGAAATCTTAATCTAGGCTATCTTTAATGCACTTTCAGGTATAATGCTCACCTCACGCTCCTTCAAGACCAATTCTCTTCACCTACATCCGCTTCAGGGCTCATCGCAGATGGGTATACGGATTTTTTCAATTTTTCCACCGGTCGACGTGCTATTGCGTCCCTGCACACTATATTCTCACTTCGCCCACGTCAAGATCCGCTGCAACTTATCTATCATTTGGGCTGGCAGATGTACGACCTCAGGTACAATCCATACGATGAACTCATCTTAGACTTCAAACTCGACGCGGAAATGGCTGCTAGCATCCCAGATTACGTATGGGCAGTCCTCGCAAAGGATGAATTCGCAAGTATCAAGGACAAACGCTGGGATTTGGTTAGCCTCATGCCCTATGGTCAAGTTATGTTAGACTTACATGCCACAGACGTTCACCCGTACTGTCGATCATGCCTCACTTCCAGCCTCGCTTTCCGTGATGGCCGAGTGGGCAGATGTGACTGACAACTTGTTCAAGGCTACTCCCACGTTCTCACTAACTAAGCTCCTTTCGGATCCCATTAATCTCAAATACTTCAAATCCCTTTCCGTGACGGATCAGCCGCGTGAACGTCCTGCCGTCCCTCTTACACCTTCCGAACGGGAGAAACACGTCATCTTGTGTCTGGTTGTTCCTCCTGCGGACAAGGCTGCCGAGACCATCCCTCTAGTCTCGGCTATGTTTACATTTATAGACGGTTTAACGAAGATGAATCTGCGGCCAGAAACCCGTTCTAAGATGAAAAAGGTCCGGGAGGACGTGGACAAGGAAATCCGGGAAGAAGCTGTGAAGGAAAAGAAGGAGGAAATAGCCGAGGATAAGAAAGCCGCGAGGCGGAAAGCAGAGCTAGAACGCGTCTCACGCCTGAGTGCTGCAGAACAGAAAAAGGTTTGTTTTTTGCATATCGGGTTCTACTTCCTGGCTCACCACTTCCGCATTAGATCATCGAGCGTGATCGGAAACGTGCCTTGAAACGTTCGCAAGGCAAGGTGGTGAGGAAATCGTAAATATTCCATTCAGATCATATGTAGCAAGGGCTAGTGTACATAAAAATATTATTTCATATATCCTTGACCAAGCAGTAGTAGTCTATGCAGTAAATAACGTCGAAGTAAAATATTATGAAGGTGATGACGGTAAAATGGAAGTATCACTGGTCCGAGAATCCGTAGCAGGGACACTGCTGTCGCGGGACTGCGCGTAAGACTGAGGTGGTGACGCCTGCACCCCACTTTGACCCGCCAAGAATCCCAACCTTGTGGTCCATCTGGTCAGGAACTTGAGTAACCACATTGGTTGCATCAAAGCGTCCTTGTGTTCATCGTCCTCTTCCGCCTCACTCATCTCATCATCCGTCTCATTGCCATGCACCCGCAAATCTCCTAACCCGGCACCTGCACGACGTTCCTCCTCCGCCTCGCTCTCCGTCCGTCCCCATGCATCCACCTCTCGTTCCTGACCGCCAAGCGTCCACTGCTTCCGCCGTCGCTTTCTTGAGCTGATGGTGTCCGACCCAAAAACTTTACCCCTAAGCTCTAGCACTTTTGCTCGAGGCGCAATTGCTGCATCCCAGAGGTCTTGCCGTCTGAACTGCCCCGCCTCGTAGTCAAGAGCTGCGACTTGTTGACGACTACCGTGCGCCGCTACTCTTGCGTCTTCCACGCGTTGCAGGGCTTCGAGTTGGCCCGACAGATTAGATAAAAATTCACGATGATCCCTATCATCCTTCAGGAGAGCCGCGTTGGTCGCTGCCAGATTTGAAGATACATGCTAGACCGGTCCACATCGTAATGAGCGGGCCAAGGAACTTGAACTTATAAACACAAACGCTCACCTCGAGGCAAGCAAGCATGCATTTTAAATGCTCTTCTCGTCGATGCATGACTAATAGGTGGCCGCAAAGGTCTACGTCGATTCGCATCCATTTGAGAGGAAGGATACGAAGGTCTCGGAAGGCATCCAGATCGTGAAAACTATGTCGTCTATCACAAGCATTAGCACATAACATCTTTAGTGGGTTCCATCCGCCTACCTCTGAATATCAGGCCTCAACATTTTCCTCTTACTCTCCGCCTCGCTCTCTCTTTCAGTAGATTTATCGACATACTTCCTCTTTTCTTCCGCGTTTCCTACACCCGACCAGCTAGACACACGACTCTCATCTCTAGGCCGTCTGGGGTGTCGAGCAAGGAAGGACTTCACACGGCGATTGTACTCTGGATCATCCTTGTTAAGGTTGGAAGTGGATCTTTGCGCGGTGATGGATACATCAGAAGTGTCAAGTATGAACGGGTTGTGTATCCTTGAGTCCGCTAGGATTGATGCATTAGATCACAGTCTAGCCAAATAAGTCACTTGAGTGCATACAGGTTGGTGATACCTGGCCGCTGCTCGGGAGGTCCTCGTCATCCCCGCTATGCCTACCTCTTGAATGCGAATCTTTCTAGACAAGGGATGGTACTCACGGGGATAACACCGCAGATGGTACGGTCAAAGCGCTTGTATTGGCATACACGTGACCCGATAAAGATGATTGTGCAGACAATGGCACTGCTATTAACGAAGAGCGCCCTGTAGATCTCAATGGAGATGATAGATCTATCGATCTCTTGGACCGATTGATGCTATAATGAAGGTGTCAGCCCGAGGCGGAAGAATTCAAGAAGCTGCCGACCCAGCCCAGAACTCCAATTTCTTCTGAACCTTTCCAGACCAAGCACCTCCGAAGGTGAGATCAATATCGTCTTCGCCCACGTTCTTTACGATTCCCGAATCGTCCACATCACTTGACGTAAGTCGTTCCTTGTCCTTATCTTTTTCTCGTGCCTTCTCCTGGGCTCTGTGGAGCGTTTGCGTGGGCCCCACTGCACGCGCCCGCAAACGAATCGCTAGCTCCACTCTACCAGTCCAAAGGGCGCGCACGCTACCGGCTACCCGTTCCTTCTCATCCACTTCATCGGATTTTTCATCCTTCCTGATACGCTCTCTCTCCAATTTGTTTTTCACGACCCTGGATCCAACTTTCTCATGCTGTTTATCACGCCCTATGACAGCTCTGACGAACGTGCCCAGGTCTGCCACGGGTGCCAATATACCCTCCGCACCAGCCACGCCACCGCGCCCCACAAAGCCCCTGACACGTTCGCTTAACCCGCGCCGCTCATCATCAGATGAGTTGGGCTCAGAAGTTGGGTCAAGAGTGGATAAAATGATGCGTTGCACACGTCGTGAGTCAGAATGCTTAAGCCTTGCCTCGTGCGTGGAGGTGAGCACATGGTATAAATGAAGATTTAAGTAGGTTGGGGGCGCTGGTTGGGGAACTGAGTAACTTGCACCAATGGAAGGCGATGGTGAGCACATGGAGATTGCCGACGACATCGACGGTCCAGGTGAGGAAGTGCCTGAGACTGTGACCAGCGGAGGTGTCTCCGTGTGCGAAAGCGTTGGCGACGAATGCATCCCATTATTGGGATGCGAGTTGATACCCAATAGCTGAGCCTGTGCACATGCACTAATGCAAGCAATTAACACATATGGATATAGGAATGGATCCTTTGGCACTGCTTGTGCGAGGGACGCGAGCTTATTTCGCGCCGAGAGTACAAATGAAAGTAGTGCGGCTACTGCAGACGGGTCAGCAATACGTTCGGTTGCCTGAAAATACTTAATTTGGACAGGGTCTCAATAACGAATAGTAGTTTCACGGACCTCAATACCTGGAAAGCTTTCTCCTACCTCCACCATCCATTTTTGCAGTCCATCTATAGTGACATCACAAAGTAGACCATCCAACATAGGTAGGGTAATCAGTGGAAACATTCCACACACAGATAAGGCAGCTTGTATCAGTTTCACCAGCTCTAGAACAGTAGCTGCGAAATGCGGGTGACGCTGTGATTGCTGTGCATTAATATTGGACACGTTATGTTGTAGAGAGGTGCCAGTGTACAGTGACGGGACATGCGAAGAAAAGCTGTTCAATGTGTCGGGAAGGATATGGGTACTTGGAGAATGCGAGAAAGTGTGAGACTGGGCACGCGAGTTCGGAGGAGATTTAGAGCGAAATGGATGTGTCGCAGCCGGCGTATCAGGAATGAAGTACGATGCTTTAAACCGATCCTTGGTCGTTTCGCTACGAAATGATGAATGAACACATAAACCGAGTGCCCAAACCTTACCTAGGTTCTTCAAGCGTAACAGCACTGCGGCCACTGCATCCCATTCGTAGTAAATTGATGTTGCAGTATAAACGCTCCTGTACTGCTAGAAAGTCGCCATCGGAAATCTGCACAATTGTGTAATCGGACCGAAAGTTAGCCAAGGAGGTAACCATCAGAATGCCCAGGGCGTCTATGGCGCATGCATTAGCACTAAGTAGGTATATTGCACAAGTGCCAAGGTACCTGTTTTGGTCGGGCGCCATCTTTGCGAAGGTGTTGGACAGAGTGTTTGACTTCTAACTCTCCCTCTTGGTGTGTCAAACAGCCAGCAGGCTTAAGTACGGTGACAGTAATCTGCAGCCATAACAAGTGGGATAAACACATGCTCCTGAAGTCCAGGCTTACATCACACGAACGTACCTTATGGGAAGGGTCTCCCGTATAGACAATGAGCACGGTAACAGGACGTACACGCTCGACTATCCTATGCATCAGTCAACACGCGCCGAATACCACACAAAGACAAGCCACAGACCACTTCTCTACCGCATACATCTGATAACCCTGGAGTTCAACACGATTCTCGGCGATTTCAAGACGAGATTTCCTCCCAATCCAGCGTTCCCCGATAGAATCCTCGCCTACCCCTGTCCCCGCATTGAATGGCGCGCTTGTCGTGATGGCAGTTACCGAGCCGGAGCGCGAACGGATTAATTTTGACGAGGGTTGCCTTCGTGTTGGTGGGCTTGGGGGAGATGGTGGGATGCAGGAGGTGCTGGTGGGCGCACAGTCGGCATGAGTAGCCGTAGCGAGCCTGGGGTTGAGTTCGTCATAACTCGCACTGAGCGTTGAGCAAGGACGTTCCGAGGGCGCAGTGGGATAAGCAGTTCGGAAGTGTGTCACGCTTTGGCTAATAAAGGTGTGACTCCGGTGTGACAAAATAAAGAGTGTACTCTCCAAAGGTAAGCCAAAACTGTTAAGCAGGCTCATTTTCACTGTAACCTTCCCAAAAATAAGGCAGTTGGAGTCAAGACTATGTCATCGAGGCATACATCATAGCAAGCACTTCAAGTAGTCCAACAGAGCTAGTCCAGATTCCAGTAACCGATGCAGAAGTAGTAACTAAGTGAAAATGGGTATCCCAATAGAGCGCATGTGTAAGGTACACTCCAGCAGGTGGTACTAAATAAAATCAATGCGGTTGATACTGTATGTAGGTAGAGTACGTGGTACATGTTAAAAAAACTGCTTTTTTCTTTCATCTCTTTCATCGTGGTCGTGCTGATTCCATGGTGTAATAAGGGAATATGGTGTGAATGAATAGGACTATATGACAATGCATCCACTCGAAAACCACCTAACCATCGAGTCACAGTCAAGAGTGGAATAGGGGTAAAATAATATGCAGCACCCACCAATTACTATTCAACTGTTCGATCCAACCTACAACCATCCGCAAACGGAGTCGCGCGCTCTTGATTGGTAGTAATTTGGCCTTTTCATGCTCATCTATCGGAAGCACCATACCCATCCAGAAGGAGAACGCATCAGGGTCCTCATCAGGCGGCTGCGGACCGTATGTGTGGTTCAGACGCTGAACCACCCACGGTGCAGTGCCTGCGCGGAGTTGCTCCAGAAACGTATGACACGTATGAAGGAGCGCGGCGGTACTCAAAGGAGGATTGGTGGGTGATGGAGGTGGTGACAGGTTCGACATTATGCGCGAAAGAAGGTGTGGAGATGATGCATGGCCCGAGGCGCTAGAAGCAGACGATGATGATGCGGATGACGAGGAATCAGTGTTCTCCTCGATCTCAGACTCCCAGTCATCAAAAAGGTCTTCATAATCGTCGATCTGTTCCACCCTTCCGATCATATACCCATCCAGAGATCCGCGTTCGAGTATCCTGAATCGATGCGTGCCCCGGGTCTCCACCATGCTCCGCCCGTCTTGCAGCATCTGCACACTGCGGATCTCAAGCATGGTGCCAAAATCTGCACCCGCATCAACGCCGAGACCGGCAACAGGCGCTGCACGTGGAGGCATTATCATGCCAAAAGTTGGTGTTGGAGCCTCGAGACAACGCCTAAGCATAAGCCGGTAGCGTGGCTCGAAGAAGTGCAGGAGTGTTGGCATTCCCGGAAATGATAATTGGCAAACGAAAATGGGCGTGTCTAAACGCGCGTCACGCTCTTCTGTCGCAATTGCTTGTCCCCTTGTGTCATATGACTCAGGGTAAGCTTTGAGCACTGCACGTTGACAAGAAATTAGATGAATACAAGAGCTGCACGTAATTTACTGACGAAGAGCAAGGACAACTTTGTTATGCGAGTGTTCATGAAAGTAAGTGAAGCCAGGTAATTCCATGCGACACAGCGGACATAACATGCTATGATCTAGCGATCTCTGTAAACATTTCGAGCAAAAAGTCTTGCAGTACCGTCATCAGAGTTTTTCATACAGAACAGAAGTTGTATATACGTACATGTTGACAAGGCGTTGTGACAGGCTGGTAAAACAGCATAAAACAGATCTCGCACGTCAACTCCGTAGTGAGGTTCTTGTCAAATTCGGCTAGTGATACAGCCCCAGGGTCAGAAGGATGAAAATCCGGCAAACGTGATGTGGACATATGACGTCGACGCCGCTTACGCGGTCGAGAAGACGATGACACGGGGGAGGATGAACCGACGGAACTCGGCGGGCCAGGGACGGGTGTCACGGGACGGCTAGCGGATGAAAACGATGGAAAAGCAACTGGTTCATGCTGTTCATCATCGGAATCGTCTTCAGAGTCAGAATAGGTCTCCACAAGCCAGTCAGGCTGCTCGCTCTCATCCTCTGCGGCCTTCATTACTAATTCCACCAACTTTTTCACCCTGACGTCAATTCGTCGTTCAGCTGGTTCGGGAGAGCTCGTATGCGACTCGGCAGTCGCTGGGAAGAACGCGACTCGAGAACTAGGTGGAATAGCGAGCGTGAAATTCGCTGGAGTTGACGAACAAGTAGGGATTGGGCATAAATCAGAGGTCATATGCGATGAACAGACGGTATGACCACATCGTAGAGTGGTTGGGTCTGTCAGGAGACGAGATGGCGAGCAAAGGGGACAGTGCAGAAGAGGCAGAATAGCATTTGGAGAAGGATGGTCCATAACTTTCCGATGATGTGTTACTGGGGCTGCACTGGAGAAGAGCAGTGAAGAAGGGCTATCCGACAATTATATGAGCAGACGAAATGAGAAGAATAAATAGACTTGCGAGTACCAGAGTTCATTGGCAATGCTATAAGGATGAACGAAAGACGAGCTCGAGGGTTCGCATAGATTTGTTCAGCTCCCGCTGCTCTCCGCGGTAAGACAAAAGGTAGTTTCTTACCTTAGTACCAGCGAATAAGACGATTCAGTACGCAACAGAGCGAGATCTCAGAAACTCGATTCAAGCGTTCAATCAAGAGATTCACGATGCTCACGCTTTCCACGCCCCATTTAAACGTTACTTGTTTTAATCAGCTCATGCTGCAACAGATCGCCGATTTTGGCCCTTCCAATGACGACGTTTCCACACACCTGAACGGAACCGCCACAACTACTGCATATATGTAACAATACAAGCTTTAGGACATACAATCATGGCTACTGATTTCCAGAATCATGAGAGACACATGCAAGTCAATTTATGAAAGAATATCACTTTTCATACCCACAGTCATTACCAGCACCCGAACCTCGTGCAATAAGAAGCTAAACCATTCTAATGCTATTCAACGACTCCATTCACAGATTTGACACGTTTGTTATGGGCCAGCTGCTGTAGCGCAATCTAAGTTAGCAACGTATATCTCCCGAATCGAACATGCTTACTAGTCCTCTCCTGTACTACGCTTGTAGCCCAGCTTCTCAATGAAGCTATCAAGCTCCTTAGGTCCCCGAGAACCATAGGGGTAGGGTGAGGGCTTAGGGCGTGGTCCTTCTTTCCCATCTATCCAATGCAGAATGGGGGTGAAAATCTGGTACATTGGCGATCAATCGCACTCCTTGACTATGGCATGCAGCAGCATGCTTACCTTCCATGCAACATCCAGTTCGTCATCTCGGACAAAGTTCGAGTGGTCGCCCTTGATCGCATCCAGGATGAGCGCCTCATATGCCTCCGGGATTTTTGTATCCGTGAATCGCTTCTTGTATGTAAGGTCCATCTCGGTCGGAAGCGCGCGGAATGCATATCCAGGCGTCTTAGTGTTCAACTTCAGGTAAACGGCCTCCGATGGCTGAATGCGGATAACGAGTTCGTTGCGTGAAATATCCTTGAAAATTCCCTGCGTGACATCCTTGAATTGCATGCGAATTTCAACCTTTGCCTCATTCAAGGCTGAAGTGCATAATTTGTCAGGGGCTATTTTTTCAGTGTAATCCGAGATGGAACAGACCCTTTCCCGCCTTCAAAATAAATGGAACGCCTTCCCACCGCTCGTTGTGAATCCAGAGCGTGGTAGCAGCGAATGTTGGGCAGACAGAGTCTTTCGGCACCGTGTCATCATCCAGGTAACCCGGCTTCCCATTGGCTCCGACATACTGGCCTAGAACCACATCCTCCCGTTTGATAGGTGGGATAGCGCGAAGCACTTTGACCTGGGAAGAACAAGGGACACTGGCGTGAGAACACGACTAATACTTCTAGTGTGCATGAATAACCTTCTCGTCCCGAATGTCCTCCGAGGCGAATGAGACAGGTCGTTCCATCGTCAAGATACTCAGGACCTGCAATAAATCTGAGTGCGCACATGCATCAGCGTGGCAGCCCCTTCCCACACAAACTCATAAGAGACTCACGGTTCTGCAAGATATCACGGATAATGCCAAATTCGTCGAAATAACCGCCACGACCCTCTGTGCCGAAGGGCTCCTTGAAACTGATCTGTACGTTGCTGATCGAATGCTTGTCCCACGCAGCGCCCATAGCGACGTTGGCAAAACGGAGGACCAACAAATTCTTGACCATCTCCTTGCCGAGATAGTGGTCAATACGGTAAGTCTCTTCCTCTTTCCATGACTCCTTGAGTGACGACAGGAGCTCCCGGCAGGAGTCAAGATCCTTGCCAAAAGGTTTCTCAACGATAATGCGATTGATTCCGTTGGTCGCATAGCAGCACTCTTTGACATGTTTTGCAACAGGAACGAACACAGATGGCGGGAGGGCAAGGTAGAAGAGGCGGTTGATACCGCGACTTTGGTAGCTCTTCTCGATAGCCTCCATGTGTCTTGCTAAATTCTGGAAAGAGGGACTGTCATCGTAGTTGCCAGAAACATAGGACGATATTTTCTTGAATTCCTCGATTGTGGCAGCAACTTCAGAATCGTTGTTAGGGTTCTTGATATAACTAGTGGTGCGTTTGTGATACTCTTCTTGATCCATCTTTGTGCGTGCATAGCCGACAATATGCACGCCTTTAGGGAGATAACCGTTGCGGTAGAGACCAAACAAAGCTGGGTACGTCTATCGGGGTGCTCAGGAACGTCCATGGTAACGATGAAGGAGCATTATCGCCCACCTTTTTCTTTGCAAGGTCACCGGAGGCACCGAAGACTAGATGTGGAGAGATTTTCAAAGTTGGACAGGAGCGGTGGCGGAGACAGGGGGACTCACCGACGATGAGAGTGTTATCTCTGAATCCGTGACCGCTGGTCTCCATTGACGGGATCGTACCAGATCTTGTGCGCGTCATTGAGGCCATGATATTGACGAATGAAACTATACGTTGAAGAAAGATAGATGCAGGGGCTTTGAGTTGTTGCTCTTAAACTTATTGACGTGAGTGTGAGAAGACTGTAGTAGTGATGGAACGAATAGATATATATTTACATTACCGTGAGGGGCCGTGCCTTCGTCAGCGTGAGGTTGGACAGGCTATGCAGAATGATGGTAATCTCTGTAATCGTCTAGTAGCTGATTCAACGCGCGGCTTACTATTTCACTTCTCATGATCATCGCGGACTCATTACTCATTTCGGACCGCTCCTGACGAATCAAACCACGTGCTCTCTGCTTTTAGTCTTCGCCATGACAGAGGACCAAGCCATAAAGCACTTTCAAGAGCTAGTCTCCTCTGACCTTACTACTGTAGACTCAACATCTATTCAAACCCGTGCCAATGCTCTAGTAGCTCGTCTAAAAGCCCTCAATAGAAATGCAAATGCTGCAACAAGAGCATGCAAGCAAGCAACCACGGAGGCCCGCCATGACATGGATCAGACACATCTCGGCCTCCAGAATTTGCTCTACGAAAAGCGTCATCTCGAGAGAGAGATCGACAAGTGTCGGCAATTCGCGTTTGTTGTTCTTTATCTGTCTCTGCAATCTCCGCTGAACGTTCGTGCAGTTCCATTTACCAGGACGTACCCTTGTACTCTCTATCAGAGTTTAAAATTCTAGCACCCCCTGAAGCGCGCTCAGATGACGTACTGCAGAATGCTCATCAACTTATGCTCAATCGCCTAAGCTTCGAACTGGTGGAAAGGCAGAGGCACGCTCAATACACAATCTACCATATAGATATTCACATCTTAACAACAGACTTGATCACAAAAGAAAAGAACTCACAACGCAGAAGGAGGAGCTGCTGAAGCATAGCAAGCTCAAACTCGCAACCGTGGAAAGTGTCAAAACGCAAATAGAATCACTCATGAAGGTGCGAACAAGTTTCTGTCCTTTTCAATCTTGGACTCACGTTGATCCGACGAATTTTTTGCAGGCCGCCGCAGATATACAGAAGAGAGTAGATGAACTCGTACCAGCGCTCCCACCGTCTACTACAACGACTCCCGGTCCTACCTGAACTTTATATGCCGAATGCACTCCCCGAGTTACCGAATGCATTGCCGAATTACCGAATGTCCCTCGAGTTACCGAATATCTCCCAGCAGTCCCGCGGTTGTCTAAGCAAAATATATTATGACACACAATGAAGTTGGCACTACATGATCCCTAATTATACAACACGGCGAAAGGGATAAGATGTTTCCGACCATTATCCAGTAGTGAAAGAAATGGAGGTCATCAAATGTCAAAAAGACGAGCGAAGGTATCTCCGCAAAAAGACGAGTTGAATGATGATAGCAGATAACACATAATCGAGAAAGGTTAGGTGAGGTAGAGAATGGATATGATATGTGAAATGATATGAGTGATGTGCGAAAACTCGGTGACGAAAAATGCGGGAGAAAGGCATGCCAGGAGAAGAGGTATCATGATTCTTATTCTTCATCCTCACTGATGCTGCCGATATCGCTCATCTCCTCATCTGCTTCGTCTTCATTTCCATCTCCTGCGGCATCCATGATGTCCTTCGTTGCGAAACGTTGGACATACTCTGAGCAGAAATGGACATTACATTCTGAACGACCATAGGAGGAAACAATCTTACCCTTGACCTTTGCCTCGTATTCCTTCGGGTGTCGCATCATCAGTGCGGCAGCTTCGCCGTTTAAAGGATCATTAGGATTAGGGTACCGCAGTAGTTGCGGTAAGAACACCTCAAAAATGTTGATCATATCTATGAAAGGGGACAGATTAGCCGCACAACCGGACGTACGTCAACCACCCCGCATACCGAACATTGGCGACCACGTCTGATTAATGACGTCTAAGCATACGGAGCCACTTCTGTAATGAAAGCGTATAAATCGACATTTCAGGAAGCATCGCGATGGTTACTGACAGCTCATCTATGTTGGGGTGAAAGATCTTGTTCATGAAGCCTATGCTTGGCGACTTGTATGGATACTCTGCTTGCAACTCTACATGAATCTTCCATATACCACCCGCGAAGGGTGCTGGTGCTGATTAATCCGACGTGGACGAAGAGTGATTAGGGAACGTACTTTCTCCCGGACCATAGAAGCGGACGTAGAACTCGCGCATGTTGTCATTTACGAGGGTCACCTCGTAATCCGACATTAGCCTGCATTGTGAATCGTTACATCAGTGAGAACGTGGGTCACCTTAAGGCAGGTGGTCCTTACAATTTCATGACATCTGTCTCGATACGGCGCTTTGTTGAGGCGTGTCTAGGATGAAGCCAAATAAGTTCGAACCGCAGCCTTGTGAAGAATGGACTTATCATGTTTGCTAGAATACGAGATGGATGAGTTTGTGGAAGACGCGAAGTTACTTGGACAATCGCTCGATGTAATAAGGCTAATCTAATAGTAGATCCGATGCCGCATCGTCGGAGATATTCATTTTAAGTACCGAGAAATGCCTAGTCACATCATCAACATTGTTTTATGTTTTGACTGATACTCTCCTGGAGCGGACTTCTACAACAACGCAATTGAAAACAAGATATATACTCGAAGACTAGCGTCACGACCTCGTTACACTCAACACGCCCATTCAATCTACAATTCACACAAACCAAAAAATACTAGGATCATATCTTCATTGCCTTCAGTAAAAAGTCCACTCCTCAACAACACAATAAGCATCGTTGGGGTCGCATGGGTATGGTTTACGGAATCCAGCTTGAGGCTTGTATTGTTGTCGCGTATAGCTTGCTGCGCCTTGAAGCCGTTCAGACGCCGCTGCAGCCGGCCAAGCCTGTGCTTGGGGCAACTCCACGACTGTCAGCACCGACAACATTGCTTTGGGCAGCACCAGTGCTCGACTGGAACATATGACGTGGGTGTGCCAGATCGACGTCGATACTACTCTGATTCCATGCGCGCATAGCCAAGAGGATGGCTAGAACGAAAGACCTCTGTATTAGTATGTTATTTATGTCGAATGGGACAGGCTCACCGAGCCAGAATGCCCCAAGCGCCGCAATCAAGACTAACTCCGACTGCCCTTGCGACAAGCCGCCTCTGTTTTCCTCTCCGGATCGGTGGTTTTTCACTACCCTGTTTTCAGATCAGCTGCTGCTGGAAATAGATTTGCTATTGGCATACAATATGATCAGTGCCCCGATCGCTAACATTGCCACTGATGTTTGAGTCAGGTGAATAACCTCTGTAAATGATCATTCGTTAAAATACTGCTCAATAGGCGCCCTAAATATAACGATACTTACGGATTGAATGGGGCATGAATTTCATGATTATATGGCCCATCACCAGAGCAAGGATGCCTGCGGATTGGCACTGAACATAACATCCACATATCATGAATATTCATGCACGCACCTTTGATGACATGCCTGAATGGGTGGTCTGTAAACAAAGCCATTTCGTGATGATAGAAGAAAGAAGTGGAAAAGGGGTGGGTGGGAATCGATGACCAGGTGGTCCTTGTATATTCGACCAGCGCCAGGCCATGAGGCCGAATTACCCTTCTCATTCAAACACGCGGTCGGTATTTCATTCTCCATACTATTCTCATCAATTGTTCTACGTAATAGTTCCGGGACCAGCCGACGCGACATGGGCAAATCGTTATAAGTACTCTAAGCAGTCAGAAAATATCAATATCATGGGCCCTATCGTTCCAACACGTCAGATCTGTGCGCACATAGTAGTATGTATGATTTGTTAACGGAAGCAGGGAACTAGGCCGGCACGTGAGTGACCATAGGCTGACCACCATTAATACCTGGCTGAACCACGACGGAGTGACCAGGCATCTGTTGTACATGGTATCCTCCCATCATTGGATATGGCTGACCATATCCGTACATGGGGGCTCGCGGGTATATGGCTTCAGTGGGGTATCCTGGAAGTTCTCCAAACCAGCCTAGTTGCGAGACATGTTCTCGCCATGCATAATACCGGCCATAAACGACTGCACGCGATGCAAGCGTGATCAGGATAATGAAGAAGATTATGACTGCAATGGAAGACTTCAGTGGATGTACTATGAATGAAGGAAGTACAGCATACATAACACGAATAGAGTCCATGATAGTGCTTCGATGGCCTTCATTTGATAGCAATATGACTGTGCAGAGACTAGTGTTATGTGAGGGCTCAGTTTTGATACGCGCAAAAATGTCGCATTGATCACTTACTGCTTCCTCTGGCTGTAGTCAGCTGTCCTTGAAATGTGTAGCATTGCACAAATCCGATCGTATCCCTTGAGCGTGCAATTCATAACCGTTTATGCATCCAGAAACTATACACTTACGCAGACCATGCGCCCATGACTGTTGATTCGAACCGATAAGTCAGTCGAATGTAGAAAGAAGGGTGAAGGGTAGCACTGCCAACTTACTTAGCCATAATATACTGAGGAGGAAGTGGATTGTCACTTCCACTATTGGCTGCGAGAACTGCATACTGCAGAAACATGAGCCAAATAAGGTGCATCGTGGTGCGGCTAACTCACATCCACAGAAAGGCGAAGATGGTGACTGATGGTGGAATCAGAGCGAAGACTGTGAAATCACCTAAGAAGACGATTCAGGCCCAGGCGTCCCTATAATTGATAGAGATGCGGCAATGCATACGATCGATATGGGGGAGGAATAATCTTGCAAAGTTGGCTGTCAGTCCAAGGGCAGCCGCGGAGAGCATAAACGCGAATACTGGATAACATCGACTGATCAATCGATTGGGGTTATGGAATGTAAACGAGCGACATACGATATCCGATGCGCCTCAAGTTCACAAACATGATAGTCATGACTGTAGAAGTTTGATGTCAGAAAGGTCGTATGTTGCGTGAATCCTTGATGATGTGTTGAAACAATGCGGAAAGAAGGAATGGAGTCAGAACGTAACTGAACATGCATATAAGCGTTGGTTGAGCGCTTCGCGATGCATCTTCTCAATGACAATGATTGAATGCTATATTTGGCCACCTATAGTCTTGAGGTACCTCATCATGATATCGTTCAAGCGCTCAAGTGCAACGACGACGTGCAGGCAAAGGCAAAATCGTAGAGTGTACTGAACTGTCAGGATAGTGCCAGCACTCGCTTGTGGGCTATTTCAGACCCACACCACAAAAGATCCCACAAGCCGGACGAACATCGCTCTTAAAAATCATTCAAGATCACAAGAACGAAGATTGTGATATTGACAGCCCCATGCTATCTAGTAGTAAGTATGTAGTACAAATCGTCTTTATTAGATATCCCAAGCAAACGCAGCCCAAATGTACAGCGGTCACCGCCTGGGTGATGCATTTCTCTTATACTTGTCCGACTTGTGTGCGGGTGCTGGAGCGGTATGCCCCTGAGCCGACAATCCGGGGTAACGTGAGTCCCCACGTCTTGTCTCGTACCCCCAGGGTGCTGAGGCTTTCTCATCGTACGTCTTGCCTCTTGATCGTGATCGACTACTAACGGGTGCCGGTAACTTGGACATATTCTTTCCGAACCACGGATATACAGTGACCGCAATGTACCACACATTGCGGTTAACGCGGAAATGATGTTTTACCGCGAGTGCCAGTAAGAACAACAAGAATCCCAATACTGCGGGAGCTTGAGTTATGCTCCAAGATATCGATCCGATTCACTTACTGAGAATAACATTGAAAAGCGAAAATGCCTCTAGGACCCGATATTGAGCCTGGTATGTCTCTGTGGAGACTGGGGACGAACGTTAGACTTGCTCTATGAACGGACATACTCTTGTAACTTACACCCAGGAACATCGATGGGAAGAGCTTGTGCATCAGATGAATAGCATTCCACATTGGCGTCCTCCGAGTCAGAGCTGGCTAGGAATGCACCCAAAGCTGGACCGATCAGATTATCAACGTGCGACCATTCTTAAACCCGTGATCCGCGTACCAAGCCAGAAAGTTCCAAGTAATCCGAGGCATCCGAGCTCGATTCTCGTGGAGATCGGATTGTTAGTCCGAACCATGCTACATCCAAGTCTGCAGCCCTAGTCAGTGCCGACGTGTCGTGCGAATTGTATATCAACTCACAAGATGATGAGAATGAGCATGCTGGCACTACATACGAAAATGGTGAAAGGAACAAAACGAGCTACATTCGCGTAAGTTGCGATCGAGTCATCGACTACGGAAATATGGGAACAAACTCACTGAGATCTGTGATGACCAGTAGACTCTGGAAGTGAGCTGCAATAGCCAGGCAGATCACTGTCCATATAAAGACTGCGCCTGCCGCACAATGAGCAAGGCCGCAACAGACATCATGAATATGAATACCGACCGTAAATACAGGCCCGAAAGATGTTAAATTTTGATGGCATCGCTTTCCCCGTGAATATCCTGGAGATAGAAAGTGTAGGAAGTCGTTTGCGACGGGACGCCTGGCGTTCCCGAATAGAATTATGCTGGTGAGGATGGCGGTTGGATTGTTGTTGGCAATTCAGGGGAAGTGGACGTGCGGGCCTCATGATATAGTACGAAAAGTATGCGCACACGAGGTGGAGGGGCGTTTGATTCTCGTAAATCTAACTTGTGACGGCGTGGCGTGTGCCGTGCAGTTCAAGGCGTGGCGAACCTCGATGATCAGGAATCCGGGGGGAGCACGAGTCGTTCGTCCGCTCAAACGCAACAGGCAAGCCAGCCATTCTTTTAACAGGCTGAAAATTTTTGCCTTCGAAGTATTGTGAAAGACAAACTCATCCGCGTAAACGCCTCGAGGCAGATCTCATTGACAAAAAAGGAAGTTCAAGGGGAATGTCCACCTGACCTGAATTTTTGCCGGACACGAGCAAGGAGATGACAGTAGACACCGGAAACAACTTGAAGTCACGAGTGGTTTTTCCTTCTACGACGTACGTACAAAGCATGAACGTGGGTCACACGATCAATCTATCGATATCTCTTTTCGGAGCATCTCTCCGATGCTCGCAAACTGAGCCAGACATTCAGGATTTCGCAGTGTAGCAGAATTCACACTTGAGATGTGAGCTCCGTTAATGATCTGGCCAGTTTCAATTATCATGAACCTTTCATCGATTATGGGAGCATACCTTTTTAACTGGGATCTCTACGCGCTTCCCGTTCAAGGTATATGGAATATCGTCGACTTGGATTATCTATCAAACCCCCACGCATAGTCAGCCAACGTTCCGGGGGACTGATAAAAATAGAACACACTCGAGCAGGAACATGGCGTGGGCTCCGTTGTGATCTTATTTCCGATCTAATCTTTTGCTCCATTTCTATTGATAGTGCCCGCTTGCCATAAAGTTTAACGAACAGGATCACGCGCTCATCTGCGCCGCCTTCAATGGACTGTGCCACAACCAGTGCATCCTCAATTGTGTCGTTCGTGTTCCGTTCTTCAGAAAATGAGAAGCATGCCTCAAGGACGTTATATACTTCAGACGATCCAAATCGGATCCCTCCAGGATTTCTACGAAATAATCAGAACTAGAGTGGAGTGTGAAAGTAGTATACTCACAGAACACCATCACTTCTTCCTAACATGATAAGTCCACCTCCGTTTCCATGCTGAGAAGATGTAATCAGCACGTGGTCCCCGTGATCTGTTCCAAATCAAGTGAGTAAGAGAGGGCGCAATCTCAGGATCCGGGGCGCGTACACCACATGTCCTTGTATTCAGCAAAATAGGATAGACGAAACCTCTCTGCTGCAGCTTTGACACTCTCGTCCGTCCCGAAACCGGGCAGGGGCCAAAATCCAATAGGCATACATGGAAATGGTCTAACGCATACCAACTCGCCAGCCTCGCCAGCCTGACAGTTCTGTCCGTCATGAGTGAAAGTTTCGATTGCCATTCCCAGCATACGACATTGGATTTCCCCACGGTATACCGGCAACGCAGAAGACATCCCACCAAAGAGTGAACAGATGTCCGTGCCTCCTGAATGAGCAGTCCAGGGCGCATAACTAAAATAACTGTGTAGATCATACCTGTTATGGATGCGAGAAGTACGTTGGGGTGAATACATTCGTAAACGTAGTCGAAGAGCACATGGGCTAATGGCGAACCAGTCGAGTAAATATGCCTCAAGCAAGTTAAGTTGTGGTGATCACGAGGCTTGTAGCCTATCCGCTATTATTGTTCGAGTTAGCACTCAATGATCATTATAGTTAGGATAGCTACTCACCGATAATTGATCTAAGTATTTCGCACTCGTTCCGAAAATTGATATTTGTAGTTCATCCACAAGATGCCACAGATAAGAGGGCTCCCTCAGGGGACTGCCATCGTAGAGCACTAGCGTACATCCGACGCTGAGACCATTCACTAGGAAATTCCACATCATCCATCCTCTACGATACAACGATTTAATACACAATCAATCAGGAATGAAACGAGCGACTTACGTCGTGGTATAATAGAAAAAGACGTCTTCAGGGTGCAGGTCTGCACAAATTACAAATTCTTTTTTTGCTTGTAACAACATGCCACCAGCCCGATGCACAATTGGTCTACGAGTTTAGAATCAGTATCATCTAACGGTTAACGGTTTGTTGATGTTAAGAACATACTTGGGGCAACCTGCGGGGGCCAACCGAGTTCAGCTTTAGAGTAAGGGAGTAGGGCTACATACCTGTTGTGCCTGAGCTAAAAAGTATCCACAGCGGCCAATCAAAACCTTGACGACACCACTCAATTTGACCTTCAGAAGTGCGGCCCAAAGAGCTGGATTTTCCCTTCGAAATAAACGTGTCCCATGAAACCCAGTTAGGGTCCCATCCGGACACATTCTTTGCCGACTGAATGACGATCACGACTGGATTCAGCGAACATTGCTTGGAGAGTCCAGAAAGAAGAGATCGCAGCTTTGGCAAATGAGGATGAACTTTTCCATTGTACCTGCATGACTTCAACAACAAAAACCTGACTTTACCAGGAGAGCAACCTACACGACGGCATCGACCGCAAAAATCACTCGAGGTTGTACTTGCTCAAATCTACAAATTAGCGAGTGCGTGTGCGACAGTATTTCGGTAAACTAGCGCACCTCTCTAATACTCCCTGGGTCCCAAAGTCTGCTGCTGCACTGACCCAGATGCACCCTACGAAAGTTAGCAAAAAGCAACAGGGGTAGAAATAATCTACCTATGGCAGTGGCAGCCAGACAAGCGATGACATTTTCCTGGCAGAGGGTGTAAAGTTAAGACTGGGCGGTGTGCCTTTAGTTGACAGTAACGTACAATACAATTCGAGGAGTATGAAGCCACTCGATCCCCGGGCTTCAGATCGAGCATTAGTAAGGCTGAAACCAAGTCAGCAACCATCACGTAAAGGTCGGCATATGTGACACGCTGATGAGGAGGATTCGGGCACTCGGGCGTGGGCTCAGCTAATCAGCCATGATTATCGTGCAAATCAAAGAACGGTGTATCAACATACTCGCTTGTATAAGCGCGAATTTGTCTGCCGAACGACAAGTCAGCATATTCTCGGCCCAGTTAATCCTCGCCTCGCTGAACCACGGTGGGTTTGCCGCGGGGAGAGTATTATTATCGACGACATGTTGGCCCTTGTAGCCGACAATAGCAACATCATCCCACACAGTGTCCCAGAATAAATCGATGTGGTCGGTAGACCATCGGTAAAGGTCAAAGTACGAATCTAGGGCAAGTCCGTATTTCTCGTTGACATTCTTGAGGAATGCGAAGCAACGCGAGGATGTAGCATCAGGAGGTAGGAAAAGTGGAGGCGCGGCGGGGGATTCGGTATTCATGCCGGAGACTTCGACTTCTCAAGAATAACTTCAATAAGATTCTGTAAAACGTCGGTTACAACGCAACGGTACGGAGTGCTAGTGAACTAGATCGCGCGGGAAGGTCCGGTACAGCAACTATGCTCGGACAAGGTTTACATCGCGTAGTTTTCGGAACCGAAACAACTATACTGTCTTATTTGTATGAAATATTATTGTAAATTCTTCGAGGGAGAAAACAAAATGCCAATCGAACTGCTAGGAGAATATTGGAACTATGGAAAAGAAGGTCTGTGTAGTGCAGTGCACACCATTAATATTGAGCGCAGTATGCGCGCACTGCCAATTATTTAGTGCACGATAACGATAAACAAATCATGCCATATCATTAATTACATAATAATCAATTGTTTCGAACAAAAAAAAATTATGGTGTCAGTGCAACCCCTATAAGTACAACCTCAGGTCGGTGCTACTACGGCAGA
Organism: Suillus spraguei; assembly: GCA_016800925.1. Classification (NCBI taxonomy): domain Eukaryota; kingdom Fungi; phylum Basidiomycota; class Agaricomycetes; order Boletales; family Suillaceae; genus Suillus; species Suillus spraguei. The sequence goes on from JABCPU010000019.1 coordinate 274,288, forward strand.
CTCAATATTAGGAAACGTCTTTGCATAGATCCCCCTACACATTCATTGTTCACCCTCCGTCCAGATATTACAACCATGGATAATTTTCTTGCCCCACATAGCACAGAAGCAGTAGCACACTCCAGGCTCAGGTACGTGGTCTTACCACATCGTCACAGATTCCACGTTTTGATCTTACCAGCGAGGACTGGTTAGACTGGGACATCAGTCGCCCTTCTTTTGACGAGTCCCTTGTCGCCCACTGTGCTTCGTATCATGCGTTTGACCGTTATTTATCTGGAGAAGATCTCTTCATAGCCCCTCGTTTTCCGAGCGAGCTAGAGCAAGTTCTGTATGCATTTTCACGTGTCATATCGGTCACAGCAGCACTAACAGCGACACAGACGCCGACACGCATACGACTCGATCCACAATGCAATCTCAAGATCTCGTCAAACGCTGAAAACTGGAGGATACAGCAGGGTACGCGTGTTTTCTCTCGCTTCGTCGCTTGCCCGCTGAACTAGTTATTAAGACATGTCATCTAGCAGAGCAGTCCATACGCAGCGTCCTAGATACAGGAGATAACGCGAGGAGATTGCTCGCCTGGCACAGGCCCAACACTGGTACCGGTACCTCACCCGTGACCGTGGATGTGACTCGTACTGCTTCGGTAATAAAAGTTTAACTCACCTCACCCACACAGACGTTGAGTGTGGGGATCCATTGATTCACTGTCGCCATCATTGTGGTGTAGAAACACGCCATGTAGTATTATCGCACCACGCAACATTCTTTAGAACGTAGATTATCGATTACTGTAGTATACATTAGGTTTTCATCATTGTATTTTGATAGATGAATGATCATTATAGACAGATCGTATTTTGATGTTAACGACCACTGACGTATCAGCCTGAGTCTCGAATGATAGTGTGGGTCACGGTTGACTTGGTACCGGTGCTCTTAGAAACCTAACTTGAAGCCTCAAGCTCAAGGCCCAAGCATTTGATAGCTCCCACGTGGTTGATAGTACAAATCCCGTCGTGTCATTGATATTGCTAAGCCACGCTGAGCCCTCGAGTAGTCTGAATGTCGTACCATGCACCAGCCAATGAATGTCGTTTATTCGTCTAATTACAAACGCCAGGCAACGTGTCAATCGTTCAGAATTAATCTGAAAACCACCACATATGCCTTACAAAATTCTTACATGATTGAGGGTTTTCTGGTTCCCTAAAGCATGAAGAAACGTATTTCGTGGCTAGCAGGTCTTTTGTGTTTGCAGGTCCTGGCTGCGCCGCCTCAAGTTGTCTTGAATGCGTATCCAAATAGACCCGATCGAAAACTTCATGGCCGTTTCTTGCATATCACCGATATTCATCCCGACCCATACTATGTAGAAGGAGCTTCTCAGTCGTCCCGATGCCATCGAAAGGAGTCAAACAAGGATCAGCGGGCAGGATATTATGGGATACCCTTCGGGTCAGTCAAAGCCCTTCATTTGGTCGCATATCCTAACTCGAACATGTTTCTGCAGCGCCTGCGACTCGCCTTGGACATTAACGAATTTAACGTTCGAGCATCTAGAGGATAACTGGAGCTCAGAGATAGATTTTGTTATATGTACGCTCGTTTATCGTTTGAAGCCTCCTTTCGCGCACTGAACTTGAGATATTGTAGGGACCGGCGATAACGCCAGGTAGAGTCCCGGTAGTCGTCCGGAGCACCATTTAATGCCAGATCATCCAGACATGACGAAGACCACGAGATACCTCGAACACTTGAGGAAATCTTCACTCTTAATCGCGCTGTCACGAAGAAGATGGAGGATGCGTTCCTCAGGAAGGGAATCCCAGTTGTACCAAGTTTGGGTGGGTTCTTTGGATCGTAGCTCCGAAATTTCATATTCATCGATGCTGCCATCATCCTTCGCCTTTCTGTGAATAGGAAATAATGATGTTTGGCGTAAGTACTTGTATCCGAGTCTTTTGTGGCAAATGTCTCAGAGCCGTCGTTGGCCTTGGCAGCACACGCGAGTAGTTTCTATCTCGACGATCCCTCCCTTTGTCTTTCTGACATTCACCACTACAGAATACTTTATCTCTAGGTGAGCGCCACCGATGTTGACGATTTCGACTTTCGGCTAACGTCGGTTAAGGTCCGAATGAAATAACGGATGAATTTGCGTCGTTCGTATTCATCGATGTCCTGTTTTCATTCGCTTAGATGTATCTGATAGCATATGGGATGCATTTATTCCGTCAGCCTCCAGGATCTCTTTCCGAAAAGGCGCATATTATGCAGTGGAAGTGATACCCGATGCACTTGCGGCAATTAGTCTGAACACGATGTACTTCTATCATTATAACCAAGGTCAGGTCCCTGATGCCTGTCCCGCCCACTATGCTCAAATAGTATTGACAGCTGTGAGAGGGTGTGTAGTCGGTGATGCCAGCGACCCCGGCAATTTACAGTTTGACTGGCTGGAAGAGCAGCTTGAAATGTTTCGGGCTCGGCAGATGCAGGTATGACGCATTATATTTTCTAAATGATAAAATATCACGACGTTAATTTGACAGGTGTGGGTTACTGGTATGTCTTTAATGTGAATATTACACCCGTTTTGATGTTGAATTTTCAGGACACGTACCTCCGTCTGACTACCATTACTTTCCCGAGTGTGCAAGTACTCCAGTGTGCTGCACTTGAAAGAGCGACTGACACATGGTTTAGTACTACCGGTACGCAGGGCTCAGCCTGAGATATCAAGATGTTATTTTGGGGAGTTTATTTGGTGTGAGTGATATTCAGAAGTATGTTGCCGAGCAAGGGGTTGACAGTGCTTGTCTAGCATTTGAACGTCGATCATGTAAGCGGCACCCTTTGTTCAATTGACTCTAATCGAGACTCGGCTATAGTTCTACTTTGTCGACGCCGCTGATCTCAATGTCAGGACGCCGTCCCATAGTTTCGAGGGTACAATCTTTGAAACATTAATGGCCGACTTTAAAGCGCTTGTGAAAGGGTCAAAGCATTTGAATTATGATGACTATGCAGTAGTCACCGTCAGCCCGTCATCGGTCCCCAATCCGTATTTGCCCAGCTTCAGGGTGTTCAGTTATAACATCTCGGGGCTGGGATCGACGACTGTGGGTGCCGTCGGTGAAGACGAGTATCTCCTTATGACAAAGAAGAATCGAGCCTCCCGATGGAAGCATTTACCGTATCGTCATGGTAATGATGGGAGCCGCCAGTGCATGGATGCGGGATATCGGGACTCGTGGAGGTGCAAGCTTCGGCCCTGGCGTTCTGACAGCGACGCTCCGTCACGCCAAAATACACTGTGGACACCTCTGGGATATGCCCAAGTACGTCATGTTTCGATAATTGTTTTTTTTTTTCATTTGAGTTAATTTGGTGATTCAGTATTACATACCTCAACTTGATGAACCAAAATTCAAGCTGGAATACTTAACGTTCCCGATTCCGAACTTGTACCGCGGGGAGGGACCCGTTCCGCTTAGAAACTTACCCAAGTCGCTCCGCGAAGCAAGGGTAACGAAATCAGAGCTTGCGCCGTATGAACTGAGTGATCTTACCATACCATCATGGCTAGATCTAGCCTGCAAGCTGGGGAAGCCGCGGGAGAAAAAGCTCCGAAAGCTGTTCAAGAAGTACATGTATATGGGAGGTGAAGATATTTAAAAGGGGCAATGCCGGAGTGCCCGTATGATTGATATGATACAATGTAATCGGAATGGCGGTGTGGGAAGTGCGCGGCGGCGGTGTAGAGGCGATTCGGATTATTATTTGTGTTTAGTTGATCAAAACAGTTCAGTTTGTTGATTCTTAACACGGCGTTGTTGCCTTGACCACCGACCACATTTCTGTAGTAGTTCCTAGAAGATCTCGTCAGCGTTCCTGCAAACCTATTACTGCTGCTGCGTCTTTGCTTTCGAGGAGGCAAAACTTATCTTTTTTGCTCTCCCTCTCTCTCTATCATTCATATTGGCCTAGCTCAAGACTAGAGTCCCTTTGAGTCTGCTATTTCGTTTTAGATTCAAGCAGATCTCTCACAAGTCTAAAAATCTCTTCTTTTTTTCCATCTGCCAGTCAGCGTCAGCTTCTGTGTCTCAAAAACTCTTGTCGTTCATTCACAATCATCGGCTGGACCGCCAATATTTGCCTTGATCACTACAGATATCGGCATTCACCCTCATTTATTCCCTTTCATCAACCAAACTCTCTCATATATCTTATATGGCTGCCGTCAACTTGCAGACTATGTCTTCAAGTATCCCTTTCGACTTTTTACCACTCAATCACCCACATTCAAGATCAAATTCTGTCTCTTCATCCTCTACTCATTCCCCTAATTCTCGTCCTCATTCTTCTCAAGGCGGTATGTCAAGAATGTCATCAGGTTTACCTACCTCATTGGACGATCATTACCGGCTCTCTTATATGAGCGCTGATCAGACCCGCCACACCTCCTTCTCACTCCCCCCATCCGACATGACTCCTGGTCAATCTCCTCCAAACACTAATATTACTAATCCTGCGCTTAAAGGCCATATCCGTCCAACTCATCTCAGGGCTCGTGCTGCTGCTTCTCCGTACCCCCGTGATACTGAAAGTGTTCACTCTTCGTCGAGTGAAACGGACGACATTTCCATGTTCCTTGGAAATCCCTCAGACTACCCTAGCATGTATGGGCATGGTTCTACCTTGCCCTCTAATCAAGAAACCATCCACACCGCAGGCGCTTTTGGCAGGATGTCTTTGGGTCCAGATCATCAATTGGAAAAGCTCGCTGCTAATGTCCGCGTTGCAACAACAACCAGTGCATCTGACAGAGCTAAGCAAATATTTGTTCAGGCTTGGTGAGTTCATGCGGTGCTTTTTACTCAAGTATTCTTTCTCATCATTTTCCTGCGCCCCAAGGTTGACAGCAAATTATGCGCCTTATCCAGATGGGAATGTACCACGTCAGGGTCTTTACTTTTCATACAGACGGGTGTGCGATCAGTACGGAATTCCTCACATCAATACGGCTACTCTGGGAAAGGCTATTCGTCTCTGTTTTCCTACTATCAAGACACGGCGCCTAGGTGTTCGTGGAAATAGCAAATATCATTGTGCGTACAGTGCCACATCTGATGGTGATCGGAAGAATTCTGATTGACGCCACGTTCGGCCAGATTGCGGCATTCGTCCCGCTACTTCGGCTGAGGCCGAATGGCTCCAGGATTACATCCGAAAATCAAATAATAATGCTGGCCAGCATTCCATCAACGCCGCTCGTGCAGCGCAAGAATCCTCCGACAATCCAAATAAAGGCGAAGAACGGTCCGACGATGATGATGACGAAGATTCCGAGGGGTCTAGCGCATCAAAGAGGAACTCATTGACTCTTTCTGGAGACCTCAAGGCCGCTGGTCTCACTTATGGAGACATCAGTGACAAAACACCTACTGCTAATAGTTTGCTCTCTCAGGCACAAGCTGTTGCCAGGAGCAGTACCTATCCCAGCCATGCTTCTATCCGTCGACATGTCAGCCAATCAGATTCAACCCTCGCTGCACAATCTACCATGTCACTTGGACCCAGCACTGCTGCACCTTTTGTACCGTCGCACCAGCATATGTCAGTCCGCCATATGTCGCATTTTCCGTCCATCGAAGAGGCGATAGGATCTAACTCTGCGTCGCCGCAGAGCATCGCCGCTCGTGAAGTGTGGGGATGGTTCCAAGACCATCTCGACGCCGTCCTCGAGAGTGCTCGTGCCTTTAGGTTTGATCAATTCGAGATGCACCTCCGAAGCTTTTGGTCCAGCTTGAATGGAAATCATCGAGAAGTAGTGCATGCTCCTGCTATCGCTGGTCTAATGGCCAAAGCCGACGCAATTCTATATGATGTACGTCCAGCATGTTACCTTCTCGTGCATGTCTGGTTGACTTTTTTTGGCCAGGAAATACTTGAATTTTTAAGATCCCAGATGCTTTCCCCGATCGCTCCCGCTGCTATGACTAGTCTTAGGACGCTGGCAAGCAAAATGGAGAAGATCCTGCTTGTTGCGCTGGAAGGATACGGCAACACTTTTGTTGAGCCCAAGGTCGAGCTTGGAGCGCGGTTCGGCCATCTTGTTTGTATGTGACTTTTTCGGCACTTTTACTGGCTTGGCTCATGTTGCTGCAGTGCGCTTCTTGGATATATACCAAGTTACTCAGGCCCTCAATACCGTATTGACGAACCAGAAGCAGCTTTCCGAGATGCGCCGCTCCTGGCAGAAAGTGGACTTTGAATCTGTTCGCAATCAATCTGCTCTTGTGTGCAATTGTCGTCACGAGGAGCTTGTTCAGCTTCTAGAAGTCGACTTCGTAGGCATGATGGATAGCTTGTCAAAGACTCCTGAACCAGTTAGGGAGGTTATGGCGTGGGCTGACAAATGTTGCGAGAGGCTCATGGGACAGCGGATAGGAACTGGTGACGATCGAGGTACCTTGAGTTCCCGAAGTGTATTGATTCGCTGGGGCTACGTGACTAGTCAGGTCATGAGAGATTTAGTAAGAGCTCCCATAATCGTTTACCTTCCGTTCACCGATAGCCACTAGACTATTCGCAGCGATCCAGCCTTTGGAGCCTTCCAGATCATGAAGTTGTTCTTAGAGTAAGTCGAACTATTTTCCTTTCGTGGAATGTTGTTAACGTTTCACCCAGTGACTGGATTGCAGTAAATGTTCTGCGTAGCGTGGCGCTTTCTACCAACTCCGTGGCTGCATCCGTCGAACCAGTCATGCAGCAACAGTTCTTTTCATTATCTCCCATGGCCGGTCAAGAAAGTTTCAACACCATGGAAACGCGTTCCGCTCAACATGTGATGAACCATACCCCGACTACCTCAAGCATGCTCGCAGCTCTGCAGCAGGACCCATTCCCAACCGGCGCGCTGGACGCATCATCTTCCGGCTTTAATGCAGACGCATATGGAGGTTTGAATTATATGGATACTTCAGTTCAGCCGGATGATTCCATTCCTCCCGTTCACCAGTCAGGACTCTCGTTCTCTGACTATGCGCCCGGGAATACGTTCGATGTTGCGTCATTTGCGACGCAAGATTTGGGCATGAATACCTCTTCAGGTACTAATGGCGAGCAAGATCGTGAGACTGAGCCCGTCAAGACGGAGGCTGGGCCTTAGTCCCCGAAGACTCGATTGAAAATTATACCACTCGGTCAAAGATAGTATCTCCAGCGAATGTATATGTTCCGTTCCGTCATTTATTCATACCTTGTTAGTGTCCTATCTGTATTGCCACTATTGCTCAGTCTCTTCACCTCCTTCTCGTACTCATTATTGTATAGGTCTTCATTCTGTCGAATAATACTGATTGCTTCCCGTTCCGAACATAATTTGCAGATATAAGTAGAGGCAGATTTGGTAGTATATGCGTGAGGTATAAAAGATGTTCCTGTACTCAGTTCTCCTCAGTATCAACCTGAACCTCCTTCAGCTTCTCTACAACCTCGTCATCAATCCGTGGAATTGCGTCACCCCGAGGAGTGGGATCAAGTTCTAGAGGCTCGCTACCGCCATTCAGTGGGGATACGGTCACGTTCCGCTTGCCATTGGGCTTGGCGCCATTCGTCAGACGTAGGATCTCCGCCTCAGCTTTAGCCACGTTTTCTGCTGTTTGACGAGCTTGGTTCGCCTCAAACCAGGCTTTCTTCGTCTTCAAGTCCTCAATGACGCGAGGAACATCAGCCTGGCCCGTGGGAGGTGGTATGGATAGCGAAAGCAGAGCGGATAATTGGCCATAGGGTAGATGGATGGCGCTGGTATCAACTGGAGGGGCAGCTTTGGGAGCTTTCTTCCCTTTCTTCCCTTTTCCAACGAAATACGATTCCTCATCTTTCTTTTTTAGTGCCACCATGGCCTCCCCAGCTGTATCCACCTGTCGAATCTCCAACTGCGGAACACCAGAAACATCCGATTTGGCTGGTACTGATGAGGACGACAGTACTACATTGCCGGAGGACTTCCCAGAGAGTGCGTCGATGAGAGTCTGGCAGTCTTCGATCTGTGTTTGGAATGCAGGCATTGACGCTTCTTCACGCAGACCGTTGACGATTGCCAACTTCCTCTGTGCTTCTTCGTCGTCACGTTGAGCACGAGCTTTCTCGAGACGTCGAGCACGGTCCTCGTTCACCTTGGTCCAATACCGGTCATTCGCCTCCCGGAAATGATGTGCTGCCTCGCGTTTCTCATTGAAGAGAGCGTTTAGTTGTGCTTGAACACCGTCTCGCTCTTCAAAAAGTTTGGTTCGCCCTGCGTACGCCTCGTCAGATTCCTTTTTGAGTTCGTCCAGTTCAGCTTTGATAGCGTCATAACGCTCAGAAATTTCCTTGGACTCTGGGTCATCAAGTAGCTTCTTCAGTTGGTCGGCTTCTTGGCGGTCGGCTTCAATGGAATCCTGGTCTGCCTGGAATTTTTCAACCATTCTACGCGTCCGTCGAGCCTGGCTGATCTCCTGAAGGGCACGCTTTTCATCCACAACTTTCATGCTACCAGACTCCACTTGCATTTCCAAGTGGCTGAGAGACGAGAAGCATCAGTAGAAGACAGTGTGCTGTCAAGGGAGTAGGCATACCTAATATGAGCGTCGACATCTGCTGCGGTTTTGTAAGGTGTCTTGCCACGAGCAGCCTGCAGGTCCTTTATCTGTATGGCACGTTTCATGAGGAAATTGTGGATGCGGGTCGAGACTAGGCCAACCTTTTTCTGAATACCCTCTTGAATCGTTTTGAGCTGCTCATGTGTCTTGCCGCGGTTTAGCTTATTGGACGACTGTTGACCACGTATGCTATCCAGTTCAGCCTTAAGAGCTGCCCGTTTGTCATTTCCAGCACCAGACTGGCTTGCCGAAGATATTTTTTCCCGGAGAGCAGCCTAAGCGTGACGTTGTGAGTCTCGCACCGAGTAGGAAATCGAGTAAAGCGCATACAAGTTTGGTCTGCAAACCGTCGATTTCAGTTCTGATTCTCTCTTGCTCTGCATCGTATGCAGCCTTATCTGGCTTTCCGGAGCCTGTGACCGTAGGCCTACTGAGGTCGGTTTTGGAAGCAGCGGGTGACGAGGGAACCGTGGAGTCAGGCGTTACTTTGGCACTATGAATTTTAGCAACACCATTGCTGACCGACGATTTGGATTTTGGGGCGGGCATTTTAACAGGAAGAGATTATATGAAAAAAAAAGACCAGACCAAGTGATGGAACGAACTGCAACCTGGTTGTGTGTGAAAGCGAGCGCTTTTATTTCATCAAATTGCCGCCTTGAACCGGGTACACGTTGGCACACCGCACAGGAAGTTCTCATGCACATTTATGAATCCAAGATAATTAATGAAACATAAAATACACGATTGCCAACACAAACAAAGTTAGAATACAATCTTGTGATCTAGCTTTGCCACCTCTTTTCGACATTCTTCATACAACACCCTGTAGTCATCGTCCTTCTCTGCCTCGCCATCCTTCTTCTGGACTTTGCGTTTCTGATCAGGGCAGATCATGACGCAACTCGTTGGTCGTTTTGTTGAGCTAGCATGACCGAGTTCCTCCTTAGATGCCACAAAGACATATGGTATCTGAGCTTCTTCTGAGAGCACTGGGAGGTGAGATATTATATCTATGGGGTTGATATCTGCCGCCAACACAAGCAATCTAAGAAGATATCAATTGATTGCTTAAAGATAAAAGCGAAAGGAGCACATACCCCTTCTCCCCTTTGCGAATGCCCTTGACAACTTCCTTTACACCTCTTTTAACTTGCCGTGCCTTGGAGGCTGAGAATGATGAGCAGATGAACGAGAAAACAAAAATAAGTAAGCGCACCCTTCTTGATTGTTTTGTGCAGCTTTTTCACAAGCTTTTTCTGCGCTAATGGTTGCGCAAGAGGAGACAAATCTTCCAGTGGGATGGTGATTTCTTTCTCCTTCTTCGCTTTTTTGGGGACTAACATGATGTGTACATGAGAACATATGGAAACATGCGAGGCACTCACCTCCGAAACATCAGCCATTTCTATATCTTCTACCTCTACCTCTGCATCATCAACTTTTGGCTTCTTTTCTTTTTTCTCTCGCTTCTCTGACTTAGGCATGTTGCGAGAGTTGACGCCGTAGCAAGGGATCCCGATAGTACTAGAAGGAAACTTCGTGACCAGACTAATAATTTGTCACAAATTCAAGCTGTCACGCTCCACATATGCATTGAACAAACACTTGGAAAACTTCGCCCGTAAAGTGAAACATTTCCTAGGTAAGTACTTGCGGTAACAATTATATGTGCATACGCCACTATCAGGTCCACAAACAATCACCGGGTTTCAGTTTCATCGTTTCCTGATGGCACATCGCCACTACCCCTGAGTAAGCTAAGCCAAATCCAATTCATCCCTCGTACTTCGGCATCATACCACCAGTTAAGAGCAATGGTAGTCGGACCAGATTGCTGTACGTAGTGCCACCAGCCAACTGGCAGGTACAACGTATCTCCTGCTTCAAGTGTGACATGTAGTGGATGAGCTTCTGGAGGCAGTGACCCAGGAAGGTCCGGGTTACACACTGAAGACCAGCGGACTTGAGGAGCATCAGAAGAGGGAACGACACTCAGACCGTTACTATCGTCGGTATGCCGTAGACTGCGTGAGGATACATCCGTTCTGAGGCAAAATATAACCGTGATTCGCATAGCATTGACAAATCGTGTTACCTTGAAGACACCACCCTTCACAGGGTGGTAGGAGCGTGAAGTGTTTACTTCCACGTATCACAGTATATATATTTTCATACGGATCTTGCCACCATGTGAGATGTAGACGTGTCTGGTGCGCGCCATTCAAAGACCTGGTAATTACTTACCGCTATGTATACTCGTTATGCTTTTACTGTTCCCGATCCATAGGTTTACGGCATCAGGATTTCTGCCTGTGCTTTATTATTATGAGTGAAGGGACTTGGCTTAGTTGAGTTCCCACCTAGTGCTTCGGTGACCCATGGGATGCTGCTTGGAACATCTTCCCTAAGGGCACCAAATTCTGACGGATCGTCGTTTGGTACCTCAAAGAAACGGCTGGAATATATATTCCCATTTTGTGATTGGAGATAAGAAGCAGAGAAGTTATCGCTATCCTGTTCAGCTTAAAATGTGGGTTAGCTCGTGTTTAATTTTTAGGAGGTAAACGTGTATAAGTGCCTGCATTCAGTTGTTCAAGGAGTTTCTTCATGGAAACTTTCTTGATAAAAGGCTCCACGAAAAAGAGTCTGCCTCCTGGGCCAGCTGCAACAGCATCTGCTTGCCTGCTCTGTCCTCAGTCACAGAAGTGCTGACAGAAATGAACACTCGCCCGTTGGGTGTGATTGCCACTGATATAGGTTGGTCTTGCAGCTTGGTCTGCAAGTAATCATCGGTCCATCGTTTCAAGGCCGGGATTTTGAAACCTGAACTTCATATCACGAACTGATCTAAACTGTCTATTGACACGAGGAGACCTTTAATGATAACGGGCCTAGATATATGAACTAGTTGTGCAAACTCCGCTGCCGTAGGAGGGCTTTCGAGTGTTTGAATTGACGAGCCATTCATATCTAAGTAATTTTTGGTGAAAGAATCAACAAGATCGGCCAAAGAATGGACTTCGTTACCATGATATTCTTGTGATATCCATCTTACGATATCGTAGGTTAGGCTCGGCGGTGCTACCAGGGCCATCCTGTGAGGCTCTGCTCAGCAGTCACGGGTGTGGCTAGATCGCGTGAAAGTCCACAAGATGAGTGTTACTTGAAAAGGCAATTAATATTTGAGGTCACATGCAACGCGATCTTCGTGGAGGCGCGTTTCAATTCTCGAAACTTTCGATCACTTCCGGAGCTCCAACTTAAAGCCTCCACGCTCCTTGCACGCCTTCAGCTCCTTGCTCTTCACTTGAGATGACTGAGAAACGCCAAAACAGAGTTACACGAAGCACGCGTGCAAAGCAGGTATGTGTGGCATTCATGTAACTCGTTCCTGACGTTGAAGGCACGCACGCAGACGTCCGCTCAGAAGACTCTGTATGAGTTGTTCCAGAAAGACGAGGAAACAAAACCTTCGGAAGAAGGTTCAAAGGAACTGGATGGAGTCAATGCGTCATCTTCGGTGCATCCAGTAGATACTATCATAGTCATTGATGACCAACCAACCCCACCACGTCCCAAGGTACCACGCAGAGCTATACGAGACTCCGTCAGTCAAAATAACAGTGAGTACCATTTGATGTGAGCACTCTTCTTTATCACTTTAGTTCACAGTCCAACCGGTAAAATTGTTTCCCATTTTCGGAACCCCATCCATAACGCCCATCCAGACTGCTTACTCAAGTTCTACAACTGCAAGCAGAGATACAGGTGGACATATTTCTATAGAAATATCTGATGATGAACAGCCACCATCATCTTCGTCACCTCCTCCAGAAATGAATTCCCTTCACCGATCACCACCAATCGCCGCTTTATCGTATATCGAGGATGAAAACGTGCTAAATAACAAGCCCAACACAGCCCTGGTACGAGCTACGGCGCCAAGAAGTCGAATATGCATTCCAGGAGATGTCCATCCTGCGGTAAAGCGACATGTGCTCCCAGGTGATATGACACCGGATGCGCCATATCCAAATAAGGAGACACAACATGTTCGTGGACCGCAGAATACCTTCAGTGCGAGTTCAGAACCACCGAAACGTTACAAACGCAACCCGTCACATCCCGTAGACGACGTGTCTTTAGGTTTCCTTTCTTCCTTGTTGCAGGTATACCAAGATCCTCCTCTTCAACCGTCGTTTTTTCCCCGAATCTCCTCGCAGTCCGAGCGTGAAAATTATCTTGGTATTTATGGATCCCGTGATGCTGCACATCATCCCGCAATATCTAGAATTTTGGATGGCGGTGATCATGTCACTCGGATGGATTCTGGGCCGCCACAGCAAGAAATATGGACCACCCGCTTCCGCCCCAGGCAAGCGGATGAAGTACTAGGGAACGAATCGCGCGCGTTGTATATTCGAGATTGGCTCAAAGCTCTCGAAATTCGGCTGCATACTACAAACCCCCCTGCCACAAAAGGCAGCGCAGCTGGCACAGGCAGGCGGAAAGTCAAGCCCGACCCCCCCGAAAGGGCGCCCAAGCGGCCTCGTATCATTCGAGCTGTGGATAGAAAGAGAGGCAGAAAACGACGGAGGCTGGATTCCGAGGACGAGTTGGATGTTTTTATTGCTCGCAGCGACAACGAAGACGATACGATCCCGGATGAGCCACATGAAGAAACCGATGATGATGATTTTAATTTTTGCCAGCGGATGCGTTCCCGTCTCCAGCGAAAGGACGATTCGCGGCTATTAGAACAACATCCGACGACCTCAAAGATTGGTGTCGATGCCATCCCGACCAATCCAAATTACCAATTCTCCGACGCTAATTTTACCGATACTCTGACGAATACACTTATTATAACTGGGCCTCCAGGGTGTGGGAAGAGCGCAGCAGTCTATGCATGTGCAGACGAGCTGGGGTGGGAAGTTTTCGAGGTCTACCCTGGGATTGGAAGACGCAGCGGCGCAAACCTCGATAACCTCGTTGGTGACGTGGGTAAAAATCACCTCATTCAACAGACGAGGCCGAAATACCAGACGGCAGCTGCACAGTGTGATTCAAGAGCAAGCGCTGCTGCTCTTTCGTCGCTTTTCCAAGCAGGGAAAGTCAACCCCAAACCCTCGCCAATACACTCAGATACCGAGCATCCTAGTGATGTTGACACGCACGTCCTCGTGGATGCTGCCAGTGAGTCCCTGCAGGACACGGTGGAACCACCTGTAACCGTTGATGAACTAGCTGGCTCATTAAAAACAAATGGGCCGGCGAAACCGTCTGCAATTACTCGGCAATCACTTATTCTCCTTGAAGAAGTCGATATATTATTCAAGGAAGACGCTGGTTTTTGGCCGGCAGTGGTAGACTTAATCAGGGAGTGCCGGCGGCCCGTGATCATGACATGCAACGGTACTATGCTTTAATCATGTGACTTTTCCAGAACTCAATCTCGCCTTAATAGACATTAAACTTGTCCCCGTCGCGGATCTTCCTCTGCAATCCATCCTGACGTTCCAACCTTGCCCTTCTGAGCCTGCTGTCACGTTTTTGCAATGCCTGTGTGTAACACAAGGATACGCTATCCCAAGAGATAAGTTAATCCAACTTTACGAAACCACGTACATCGTGCAGAGTATGGATCTTCCAGACGCGCCGCTCAACCCCAGAACCGAACCACTACCACCACCGGATCTCAGGCGATCTATTACCCAACTGCAATTGATTTGTACAGACGCCACCCACGAAGCTAAGGTTCCTCAAGAAGCACAGGGGGCCGCTGAAAACATTCCGTCACTCCCTATGACAATTTCCGTCCAAAGCAGTGCTGGTGTTTCTGAGATATCGACGGAGGAGTTATGGCGATGGGCCTCTATTTACACGGATTGTGTTTCGTATACTGACAGCTATCTCTGCAGGGCGCCATTGGATGGACATGAGGTGAGGACAACAGAGCACATTTTTCCCGCCGCTTTCCTGACAGTTGACCATTCGAGGCCCTGTCGTACAACTTATCTGAATCTTTCCTTGACGATGAATTGGGTCACGCCATACTAATCCGGCCGTCCCACGTCTCTGACACGAGAGATGCACTTGTCTTCTATCACAATGATGAGCTCATTGTGCAGGATGCCATCCACCTTTCACGTGGTAAACACGAGGTTTTGGGTGCTATTCCGATCACAACAACGATCAACCCCGCGGCTAGTGGATCTAATACTGACATGGAAACCAGGCTCTTCCGAGCTCGCGTGGAGCATCAAGCACAGATGCTAACCGCATTGCAGGACATCGTTCAACCACCCGCACCTCTCATGCCCCAGAGCAGCGTGTACCTTGATTACATACCGTGGGTGAGATTCATGGTTCAAGTGGATAACATTCTTGAGCGATTAGCGTGGGATGAGATGGAGAAAGTGAAGTCTGGGAGATTAACGAGGAATAGTATGAAAGCAAGACATATACGGACTATTGATTTAAGAGAGGATCAACATCGGGCGCTGGTTGCTACTAGAATCCAGGGGCTAGAGGGAACGGTGGAATAGTTTACGAGAGTTGCTGTGTTGTAGCCCTGCGATAGCCTGCGATCTGAATTCTCATGTGATGGGTATACCCAGGCATTTCACCGCTGTTGTAAACTTTCCCTCCTCCTTACCAACTGAGTGAGCAGAGAAAGGTTTCATGAAAGCTGAAATAGGAATAAATCTTGGCAAACTTCACTCGTTAATTTAGCCTTTTTGGAGGTTGCGTTGCCACGTGCTCGTAACCCACGTTGCTGTACGCCGTATCTGGTAACTGAGTTTTAGTTCTATAACGTCGACATTCACAAAGTCATTCACATCGACCATCCTTGGGCCGTCTCTTAACTCCTCTTCGACATCCTATTTACACAGGCATAATGCCTGCATCTACAACAACAACTACGATCAAGAATGTTAATCTCTATTCTCAACAAAAGGATACTGGCGGCGGTACCCCTACACTGAAAGATATATCCAGACATTCCCCAGTTATTTCTCTTCCCCCTCTCGATTATTTACAGCAGCATCGAAGGGGCTCTATCACAGATCCATCCCTACATGCTGCTTCGGCGAACTCCTCTGCAGGTTCGCGTCAAATAGATGGTATTGATTTTGGTTCCCGTGCTATCATCCAAGTCCGTGGCTAATGCGTCGGTATCCTCTCAGGACCACGTCCAGCTGCCAACTACACTTTCGGTGATGGCGGAAGCTTTACGCACAATTCTGAGTCTTCAAGTAAACAAATGCGCAAGATATTACGTTCTCCATCTGCAGAATGGGAACCTACAAAGGGTATTGCACCTCTACAGACATCACTTCCTCCAAACGGGGGAACTAGTGAGTTTGAAGTATCATTTGTTGTACGCATCTTGTGAACATAGAGGTGTCAACGTTGTCAGAAACCAACGATCACATGAACGTGGACAGCAGTAATGAGAAACAATCGCCTAGAGTTAATACACGACAAGCAGACGACAGTGATCACAGTTCACGAAGGCAGTCGATTGCTGTAAGTCATCGACGTCACATTCGAAAAACCGATTTTGACTGATCTACAGAATTCTTCGGATTCCCAAATGCCACATGGAACGAAACGAAAGACGTCTACTTACAGAGAAGAAAATGGAAGCGACGACACAGATTCGCAACTGGTAGGACCAGGGGTACCTAGTCCCATGAACATCGATTCAGAAGGACGGGCACAAAAACGGCGAGGGTCGACCATTGAAATGAGTAGGATAGCCCAGTTGAGCATATATGACCAGAGGCGACATTCAGTGCATTCTGGAGCGATAGCGTCAAGGGCGGGACCAGGAATTTCGGCAGGAAATGGGCATTGGTGGTTGAATGAGAGACGGGATTCTCTACCACCATCGTTCCCAAACGGGTCCACTAGTGGCTACCCCTCGGCATTATCCGGCGATCAGCCACATGGTCGACCTGCTGCACCCTCGACGCCAGGCAACATGGCGACTTTCGCGTGGTCTGCAGCACAACACCCGGATGGCTCGCAAGATCCTAATATACAGCAGCACTCCCGTTCTTTCGAAACACAACCTATGCAGATGACCATGATGCCCCCGATGACATTCCCGCCAGACAGGCGGATGTCAGTGCCAGAAAGCTCGACTTCTACAATAGGCCCGACAAGAAATATCCGTTCGCGGTCCCGACCCCCATCGCGTCAATTACGCGAAAATAGTCAAGCTGTCACTACTGTAGGGCCTGCGCCACCTGCGGAGGAGCCTTGTTCGGCTCCTTCTCCGTCATCTAGCCTGAAACCGCCGAAGGAGCCCGGATCTACACCTTATTCTCGTTCACCCGAGCTGCGAGTTTCACATAAACTTGCCGAGCGAAAGCGACGGAAAGAAATGAAAGACCTATTTGATGAGCTGCGGGACCAGCTGCCCGCAGATCGGGGCATGAAGGCGAGTAAATGGGAAATACTCAGCAAAGGTATGAAGACCGGGTTTCTCCTTGTACGGCAATCCTTGACATAACGTATACAGCTATCGACTTTGTTACCAATTTGAAACAAAGTCACCAAGATATGGTTCGTGAGATCGAGATGCTGAGACACGAGCTGGAAAGCATGAGACAAGGCATACCTTCTTTTGGTCCGGGAGCACCACCCCACGCTATGGTGTATGGGCAGGGCGCATCAGTTCCAGGACCATATCCACCACCTCCAGGAGCGATCTCTCATCCTCCGCCGCACCCGCATCAGCAACCGCCCCATCCGCCTCAGCCACGACCACCATCGTCGGAGAATCCATATCCAGCAGCACCCACCACCCTTCCCCAAGCTCCCTCAGGAGTACCACCAGCGCCAAGTACCAATGGTGTTGCGAGCATACCAGCGAACAAGTCAGAAGTACAGCCGATGTAGCTGGTGGACTCGTTCTGGCCTTACCTGGCCTCTTTCCCTCCGCTGAATTCTACGATTCCTTTAAGTTACGAACCTGTGATGGTCTTAGCATGGTTGTTGTCATTTTTATGGACAAATTTTCACGATCATATGAAGTGTATATAGTCTTCTCCTTAGGCCTCCTCTCCTCGCAATTGTTATGATGACTATCAAGCATCCATCACACCATTAAAATCGCCTGAGTCCCGACAATGTGAAGCACAGGAGAAGCACGTTATGAGATTACCATGCCTTATGTCAGCATGTGAGCCTTGTTGTCTAACAGCCATTGCTGCTCCTTTGTGAAAACAAAACTGTATACATGCACTCTGGCGATTCTGTCC
This sequence comes from Suillus spraguei, assembly GCA_016800925.1. Taxonomy (NCBI): domain Eukaryota; kingdom Fungi; phylum Basidiomycota; class Agaricomycetes; order Boletales; family Suillaceae; genus Suillus; species Suillus spraguei. Next base: position 292,223 of record JABCPU010000019.1, read on the forward strand.
TTTCCGCTCGTTAACTCGTTACTGTCCTAGTCGTCTGCTGCGCTGATTACCTGATACCATCATCAAGACTCGTCTTCATTAATTCATTCCGGATTCAAGCTATCTTTTCAATGCCACCAAAATCGGTCGAGTCTCTTCTATTTCACAAGAAGAAGGCAATAAAGAAGGAGTCGTCCACGCCGTCAACGACTTCACAAGGCTCGCAACCATCCCAGTCACAGCAATCCCTCCGCAAATCCGTTACTCCCCGAGTACAGCCTGTCCCACCTGCCGGTGATGCAGACGACAGTTCCAAGCTCCCTGATGGCGAATTTTCCGAATTCAAGCTCATGTCCTCTGCTCTCAATGGATGGAAGTATGATATTATGAAATTTGATTCAAGAAAGACTATAGACATATCAACCTGGGAGGAGCCGATAAAGCTGAACAGGAAGGAGTTGAGAAGGGAAGAGCCTGGTCCATCCTCTCAAGTGCCTGCAGGACATATGCTGGGGCCTGACGGGAAGCCTGTTATTGGTTCAGATGGAAATATCGTTATGGTCGATGCGGAGGGTCGGCCGATAGCGAAGGATGGTGGTGAGGCTCAGTCGAAGGACAAAGACAAGGACAAAAGTAAAGCTGGTGGGCGGAAGAAATTTCAGAAGAAGACACGGCAGGTGTTCTTGGTGCCTGAGGCAACCCGCCAGCTGCGACGCGAAGAACGTTACCCCTGGGTGATGGAGGACGCCAAGCAAAACGAGATGTGGGTAGGGAAACTGGAGGAGGTGGCAAGGGCAGAGACACATGCTCTCTTTATGCCAGCTGCACAAGAGTTCTTTAAATTTGTACCTGCCAATCGCTGGTACAAATTCCAGAAGAAACCTAAACATTATGTCCCTGGATTAGAGGAGGCAGAGGCTTTGGTATTTCGTTTATTGCATATGCATTGCTGTCATCTGATGCCCCCTCCCCTCAGATGGCCAAGATTCAAAAGAACAAGGACCCGGAACGTTGGCTGCTACACCGGAGAAAAGGGCAAGGACCCTCATCAGCAACATCGGAGATGTTCAAAGCGGAGGCAGAAAACCGTGTTGTACCTGGCAGCTCGTCATTGGTCTACTCGTCGGGCCAGAGTCGAGCTGTGGGTGGGCGAGCACTGCGGACAACAAACCGTGGGGCTCAGGGAGGTGGCGACGATGACGACGACGAAGGCGGTCCCAGAAGAAAGAAGGAGGAGAATGACATGGAAGGAGACTTGGATGAGCAGCTTTTTGATGATGAGTTTGCGGATGACGACGAGGCTGGTCCTGCTGATATGGACGAAGAGGAGGCCAAAGAGTTAGAGGTATGTCAGTCCTTCAGTATTCTCATTGTAGTGCTGACATCCGCACAATAGGAACGCCTCAAACGAGAGTATAAGAGTGCTAACAAGACTCGTGAGGGCTATGTCGACGAGTCGGAGTCTGAGGATGGGGAGAGTCAGCTGACGAAGGACGGCAAATCTCTGAAGAAACTCATGCGCAAGCTGGAGAAGAACGCAGCATACGATAGCGATGAAGAGCGTAATCCGTATGCAAGCTCAGTGCGTCCTTTTACTTACTCCCGTGTGTGCGTGCTAATACTGTGGCAGAATGATGAGGAAGAAGAAGAACCAACTCCTCCTCAAGAGCACCTCAAGAGACTAAATCTCGATCAGCTTCTCAACAACCAACTTCGAAACCATCACAGCCGCCTACCAGCACTACTCAGAACGGCTCTACCGTTGGCTCTCGCGCTACTTCGCCGGCGCCTGCGAGCATGGGTGGTCATTCTGTTGTTGCAAAACGTGCCACAAGTCCAAAAGCACCAAAACTTAAAACTACTTCTACGAACAACGGTCGCGTGACTAGTGGACAGGGTACCGGAAGTAGGGCAACTAGTCCTTCACCTCTAGCTAGGGGTCCAGGCAGCCCGACGCCAAATGGACAGCCAATGTCGAATAAACGCAAGGCTGATGACTTTGGCGGTAATACAGCATCGGCGGGCGCTGCAGTGAATGGTGCACCGAAGCCAAAGAAACGGAAACCGCTCCCCACTGGCCCACCCCCGGACGGCGAATTGGAGGAGAAGATGCTCGTCAAGTGGTTACAGAATACGCCGAACGCAACGACGCGGGATTGTATTCAGCATTTCACGCCTTACTTGACTACAGATGCGAAGAAGGCGAAGTTTACGGCGATGGTAAAAGAGGTCGCTCAGCTGAGGGGAGGTATCCTGATCTTGAGGAATAGCGAAGCTTCTGCAGCTGCCTCGCCGACATCTTAACTCACTGTGACTTAGGGAATTGTACTTTAGATTTCTGTTGAACAATGCCGTCATACTCTGGAATATTGATCTAGGTCCTGTAAGGTTTTATGCAACTGGTTTAGTCGGATAGCCTTGGGATAACTCAACTAGAGGAAAAACTGCACCACATTTATGTTCATGGGCTGAGGTCGGTCGACGTCTTCTAGTGTATATCATATACCATTCTCATAGTCCTCCGTAGGCACTTCGGAGATATTCCAATCGATGACCCTGCCCTGTCAGGCTGGCGGGGCCAATCATATTGCAGCATTAATTGCCAACAAGAGGTTGCACACTGAGCATATCATAACGTTCAAGATGAGTTCACTTTTTATTTCTATATACTGCCAGTGGTCAATGATGCTGCCTTGCTCGCCTGTTTTTCAAAGGCTACGCGGAATGTCTTAAGATCTTACTGCTGTAGGGTCAAGATGCATACATTGATACCAGCGAAATACCAAATGCCAGAAAAGGAAGTTAGTATTCGTGTGAGGTGGCTAACCAGGATTCCTTTACCCGCCACATAAAATGGGCAGCTTGGTTTGTTGTTTTTCTCATTCATTCATTCTTCCTCCTTCCATCATATCGCCGTTTCCTCCACATTCGCTACTATACCAGTCCTCTCTTTTCGTTCGTCTATATCACCATGTCACGTCTCTCTTCCATCCTCCTTCTTGCCACCAGTGCTGTCTATGCGTCCGTCGCCCCCGCTCATGAACCTCGTACCGAGAACAAGCCCCCTGGTAACAGGTGGTATCATGAAGACGATCATCCAGTACACGCCCTCTTCAAGCGTGGACCGGTCGGCGATGGTATTGTTTATCCCGCAATAGGAACGCCCGGTAAGCCTTTGCATCTAACTTCCTTCACCTCCGCTTACTCGACACGCATGTCCAGAATGGGCCGCCGGCTTCCCGCCGGCTACTGCAGATACTACGACGCTCCCCCAGGCTTGGGTGGATGCTCTTAACGCAGCCGCCTTGGCGGGCAAGATTCCCGATATTCCCCAGTCTACAAGCACGAACGGATTAGATCCCGTATACCCCACAGGATATGACCCAATAAGTACGACTGTTTGCTCCTCAACTGCCAAGTGTGTTACTCCAGGTGACATTTGGGATGCTCCTCCGGGTGTTATTGCCCTTAGTTTTGACGATGGTCCGTTACCGGTACGTACCTAGTTATGGGATATGTTACTCAAACGATAACTGATCTGTCGCGCATCATCCAGGCGTCAGATCAGCTGTATCAGTTCCTCGCTAGCCACTCGGAACATGTGACGCACTTCTTCATCGGCACCAATATTCTCCTGTATCCCGAGCAGTTCAAAACCGCCTTCGAGATAAACCAGGATGATATCGCTGTTCACACTTGGACTCACCCATACATGACCACCAAGTCGAACACCGAGATCCTCGCCGAGCTTGGATGGACGATGGAACTCATCCACAACTCGACGGGCGGGCGTATCCCTAAGTACTGGAGGCCGCCTTATGGTGACTCCGATATGCGCGTCCGGGCTGTTGCAAAGGAGGTGTTTGGGCTTACGACCGTCATCTGGAATCAAGAGTGCGCAATTTTACTAAAAATGAGTTCATGTTTACCGATGTCGACTTCATTCTAGCACTGATGACTGGACCTTGAGCGAGCCTGTCCCATTGACCACGCCAGAGAAAATACAACAACAGATGACACAGTGGTTGACAGGTGTGTTTGTCGTTATCGTCTGCGGTGTCTGATACTGATCGTGTCATGTAGGTTCCAAGACCCCTGGACTTGTCATTTTGGAGCACGAGTTGTCTGATCTATCCGTCAAGTCTTTCATAGATGCATATCCGATGATGGTTTCAAATGGCTGGACAAGGTTATCTCTTGCTCAGTTGGATGCTGGCTCAGTCTACCAGAACGCCTGGAACTCGACATCTCAAGTCAACCCAGCAAAAGTAGGCGACTTAGCCGTCAAGCCCCCAGCCCGCCCCAGCACTATTGCAAAACCGACGACAACCACTGCGAAAAAGTAAGTTGATATTCCTCCAATGTCAACGCAACTGACTGTGTGACAGGCCGGTTTCCTCCCCGTCGTCATCTGGAAAACCTGCCTCTTCCGATAAGCCCCATGGGAACCAGAAGAGCGGGGCGACTCACTTCAGCGCCGCGTCCCTTGCGCTTACTGGTATTACCGCAGCCATCATCGCAGCTACAGTTGGAACTATCATAGCATAGGGGTATTTTTGCACGAGACATTCATGGACTTTGCACATTGGTGACTATCCTACTTGTACAACCGTACACATCTTGACTACATTATATTACATTTCATCATGCATGGCGAACATATACATATACTATTCACACTATCATTATGGGATCTTGTTTTCGACTAAGTGTATTGCTGCTTGGATGTATCTTTTTTGCATCGACGGCAGACTTGGCGTGGGCTTATGCAGTCCTCGACGTTGTTATCTACTCGTTCATTAAGACGCCCCATGATGTGGTAGAACAACGTGAAATTTCAGGTAAATACTTGAGACACCACATGAGTTACAATAGTGAGACATTTGTGTACAGCCAATCTGTTAAATTACTTGTACAAGGTGATCGTGAAGGTCGTTCAACAATTCATGAAAGAATGAGGAACATGAAAAAAAAGCTATAAACGAGCGAACGCAGAGAAGCGTCGTCGAAACAAAGTCTGGGTGTATGATGTTGACTCAATACGCGCGAGCAGGTGTGACACGCTCGATGTAAGGGTCGTGTGCAATGGAGGCAGTAAGACTTTGTCAAAACGCAATCCATAGCACAGTCCAGAGGCTCAATTACGACAAAATGCTAGGCCACTTGATTCGCAAGCCCTCCAGCCAGCGCATGTAGAGCAATTCAGAGATAGGTGACTTGCGGACGGGCGATCCAGAGGCATCAGCTTTGAGGGAATTTAATGATGGGACGCTCGAGTCCATGGGAAGTCCAGTGATATCTTCCTGGACCTCAGTGACCACAAGACCCTTTGCAGTCATCTCGCTCTTCCGGATGACGCGCTTGTGAGGGAATAGTCCCCGAGATGTTTGAACGTATTGTCGGACAGCAGGGTTTCTAGCACATTTTGAAAATAAATGAATAGAATCCCAGTTCAGCTGGTGGATACGCACTCGTTAATACCGGAGAGCATGTCAAGAATGACGCTGTAAGACAGGGCAGGATTTGCCTCTCTCAACTCGGCAAAGCCACGAGAGATCATACTGAGTGACTCAATCTCTCGAGCATCCATGTCATCTCGGATGGCCTGTCGTATATCGTTATTCTTCTGTAGCGGTGCACTTGGAAATAACTTACGTTTTGAAGAACGGGGAGAACAACATCATCAATCATGGATCTTCCCGCACGCTCAGAATCAGATACCCTCCGCTTGAATGACGGAGAAGTCCGGTCTTTAGATGGAGTAGTAGGGGATGCAGGTGAAGTTTCTCTACTCCTAGTGCCGACATACTCTGCAGATAGTCTCAGAGAACTGGCTGTGTCGACCCTTTTGACAGGTCTGATGGTGTCTACGCCAGAACCTAGATCTGCTTCCCGCATGATAGTACCAGCACCAGTCATCTTGTGTCTCGCAGCGTACGATGACCTCATTGCAGAGCGGATGGAGCCGCTGTACGCTGGAGGTGCGCCCAAAGGCATTTCATCATCTGCAGGTTGGGATGGCAGTATTCTTGGTTTGGAACCATCTACAGACTCGTTTTCCAAACCTTCTGCAGCAGCAAGGAGTGATGAAATGTCTGGTTCATCAAGAGGAGCCTTGATGACAACTGTGGAGTGTGCTGCACCAATGTTTATTCCGATCCCCCAGAACCGAGTGGGGCGCTTCCATCGACAGCTCCCCCTATTTCAATCGAGCCTTCGTCGTCCTCGTATATCGAGGGTTCTTCGTCGCCCATGTCTTCATCGTCCATCTCAGGCATCAAATCCTTGGCAACACTACTAAAGGTACCCATGATGGAAGTGGACTTGACGGTATCGAAGTTCCAGTCACTTCGAATTGTGTCGTTGCTCTCCCACATCGCCGTGCCACGAATAGTCGCTTGGTATGCCGCAGGTTGACCTTTCTGCGGTGACTTGGCACGGAACTCCTGGTACCTGTCCACCAACTCTGTAAGATACGATGTCTTCTTTGCGCTTTTGATAAATCTATGTTGCAAAAGCTCTTTGGCTGTGGGACGCTGCAGTTCCTCTCAGGACATTTCAAGCCAACGAGAAAAAAAGTCTAAGCTCACATCAGCAGGATCTTTCGTCAAACAGAGTGACACGAATTCCTTGAATGCAGAAGAGAATGGACCTTCAAGGACTGGTGGTTTTGCCTTTGGAATAAGGAAGAGAACCCGCATGGGGTGGTACTCGGCTAGTGGCGGCTCCCCTTTCGCCATTTCTATAGCTGTGATGCCTAAACTCCACATATCCGCCTTCGCATCGTAACCCGCCTGGCGGATGACCTCAGGTGCCATCCAGAATGGAGTACCCACGAACGTGTGTCTCAGCGTGCTAGTGAGTTGTGCCGCCACTCCAAAGTCGGCAAGTTTGACCTTTCCGCTAGCAGAAAGTAAAACATTGGCAGCTTTGATGTCACGATGGATAGTGCCTTCGGCGTGCAAATAATCAAGACCTAACAGAAGCTCCCGACAAACAACCGCGATGTGCGCTTCAAAGAATACACCGCCTTTCAGGAGATCAAGACATGATCCCCCGGCCAAGTACTCCATGACAATCCAGAGCTTGTAAGCGACAACGAATGACCCGTAATAGCGGGTGACGTGTTCCGAATCACATTGAGCGAGACTGGTAATTTCTTGCTGAATTTCCGAGATATCATCATCAGAGTCTTCCAAATCTATTTCGAATATAAAAAGATCAGCTCTAACACGATATCAAGCCCCGCTACGCACCAATCTGCTTGATAGCAACTATCTGCTTTGTTTCGTTGTGCATGGCCTTGTATACGACCCCGAAGCTGCCTGTTCCCAGCTTCTCGATGAGCGTATACTGGCTTGCTGGGTTGTTGCTTGGAACGGGATAAGGCTCCCTGGTATACGTCTCCCTATCCTGGCTTGTCTGTGGCGACATCGAGCACGAGCGAGAGGCCGGCTGTCCATTGGTATTGTTAGTCACTGAGAGTTTTCTGAGGCGAGTACCAGGCGACATGATGACCTGAGTGAACAGCACGCTGACAAGGCCTAAAACATGTTGTGTGACATCAACTCATGCCGAACAAAATTAAGAAGGCTTCAAGCTCCACACGTGTTCGGGGGATCCCCGTTCGTACTACTTTTTAAGTTTGTGAAAGGATTGGATGGGTAGATAGAGAGGAAACGGACTGACCAAAGACTTGGATGTCGTTACCTTTCGGATGTCGGGCTAACCTGATTATCACGAAGAAACCGCAAGATTCCCTGATTGTCGTGATTCTAGAAATGGACGTTGGAATTGCAGCATCTGTTATGACCTGACGGTGGCGATAGAGTATTGTGACAGGTATAGTTTTGTGAGAGCACCGATGTGAGCGGTTGGAGATGCATCATAGTTGATTTAAGAAACGCGAGGCAGGCTGGTACCAATATTAATGTCACAACAATAAGAGCCAACTGGCATTGACAGGATTTCGTGCGTCCATTCCAGGACCGCGCTGAGAACGCTCACGCGTACATGTCCCATATGATACAGGTACTGATCATACAATGATGGGGGGTCACAATCGGTGCATTTGTCTCAAAGAAGTATGCTGCATCAGCTTCCAAGGAAAGGAATCATGGCATAGCGTGCATGTCGAGTAGGCGTAGGGCATACAGATATGAAAATGCAAAAACAGAAAAATCTCCAGCATGATGATGGGCCCTCTCACACACACCCAGCCAACAGCACATTCACGCTTATGCCTTGACAGCATATTTGCGAATGGGGAAATGTATGTCCTTCTTCTTTTGCTTAAGCGTCTTCAATGATTCTTCGTGCTAATGCAAATATGTAGCATAAATAGGGCATATCTCGCATAGCGAGTGTATTACGCACCTTGGTCAGTCTCCGTCTGATCGCGCGCGTCTTCTTTGGTCGGAGATCAAGAGGGAGGAATTTCTTGTTCTTGTAGAACTCCCGGAGGTTTTGGCGTTGCTTCTGGTTCATCACAGTCAAGACCCGTGCAATTGACTTGCGCACAATGTTGCTAGTTAAGTTAGTCCTTTCGCATCGGATATTTAAGAACTCCAAACGTACATCCTGGTGAGTTTTGAGGCCGAGCCACCAAGAATCTTCTGTACGCGCAGCGAAAGAAGCTCGGTCTTGAGCTCATTGAGTTGCTTGGTCAAGTCATTCTTCGACCTGTAATGTCACACAACAAAATGTTCCGTAATCAACACTATGTCTTTCACTAGCATTATGGACTCACTTGGACTGGAGCTCGTAAGCCTTGACTTTGCTGCTGGGCATTTTGAGGGATGTCTGTACAATGAAATGAAAAGACCGTTAGCATCGAGTCTGACAGATTGACTAGACGGATGCGGAAAAAAGCGGAACGAGACCAATATGCGTGGAAACACTCCAGAATGTTTCAAGAACATAGTCGAGCAGCATAACGGCTAGATATTTACCTTGAGGGGGCTGTCGTACGGTACGTCCGCGACGGGCTCGATAATTCTGGCGCTACGCGATGTGGTACTATACAGTTTATGAGCCACGTTTCCCACGTCCAGAAAAGGTATTCCCCTGTTTGTCACGGATGATGCTTTCAAGTTCTCACTAACATACGCGCTACATATCAATGCTCCTGCTTGCTTGCTTTCACTAATTCATCAAAGCTTACGATCCCTCCAAATATATCCAACGAACTAGAGTAACCTAAATGGGTTATCTACTAAAAGCATCAAAGGATCGCGCTTACCTGCCATATGTCAAGTCCACTTGTCCTCCCGAAAGTCTATTCACCGTTTCCAAGTCGGTAATGCCTGAGCAAGCATCGATTCAGAATTCAATGAACCAAACAACTTAACCGCCTACTCTTAGCTCCTCCGGCATATGTGGTAGGAATCGTCACCCACTCCCCGAGCTCTTATGAAAGGTCAGCAATGGAAGTGACAACATCGAACGATGCGCAAACTTTTTACGAGCTCCTCATCGATACCTTGGCACAGTCCTTCAACATCAGCCGCATGGATGAGAAACTCGCTGCAACATGAAAGGTCATCGCGAAGAAACAAACTGCCCATGAGCCTCACTTGCAATACTGTGCTAGCATGTTGAGATTCTCTGGACAGGAGATTTAGCACATGACGAAGAATTCTTTATTTTTAATTACCCTTGTTCACCTCCATTGTTGTGATATCTTGCCATTTGTTCATAGCAACAAACCACTTGTCTCCTCTGCGGCGACAGCTGAAATTATCATGAGATCTTTATGTTCACCGACTAAACTAAATGACGTACCTAACGTCTACAACAAGCCTGTCCTTCCCGACAAGAGATGAGATTGTCTGCAGACGCTCCAAGTCGAAGTTGCCGCCGGGAAAGAGGTAGGATGTGACGATGATCTAAGGGAGAAGTTAGTTGGCGCCTTGCGCACTTCGCTTGTCTAACCTTGCTCGCACCCGCATCAAGCCATTCTCTTGCATTATCAGCGGTGATACCCCCGCCGATCTGTAGATGATCTAGAATTAACAATACGTCGGTCAAAGCATCGTCTGAAAACAATATGATGGACACGAACTCCGCCATTCTGCCAATGCTCTCCTGGCTGCCTCGTCGTTCCGCGGCCCCAATTTTATGACATGTCCGCCCTCCAGACTATTGTCACGATACTTTCCCGCGAAATATTCTGGAGGTTGCCTGAGAGAAGCTTCATAAATCAGGGAAATGGCCAGAGTGTTATAAACGCACGTTGCGACAAAATTAGTCTTCAGTCCCTCATCACTGCAGTCCGAAAGAGTACCCCCGACGATTTGCTTTACTTGTCCTTCGTGTAGGTCAATGCATGGGCGGAACGTGCTACGACGTTGCTCAGGAGCCATTCTCGGAATTGTCCGAGAAGTTGCTAACTACACTACAAGGGAACACGCGTCTGGGATCACGGGTTCCAAAAGTACATTGTATCTTCAATCACTGGTATTATACATGCATATCAAAGCAATTCCAAAGCGTGACGATGACTGTTTCAGTACTGGAAAGAGGCCTCCATGATTCTCGTTAGGTGCTCTCTTCCATCTTCGCCCGCCACGTTTCCGATGTTCGGAGCCAAATCCAAAACGCGACGTTGCGGAAGCGTACCTTCCACCAACATCGAGATATCACTCTGATTGTATCCCACGGCCTTCAGTCCACGAGGAACACCCAGTCCATCGAGGAAGGATGCGATAGACTCGTACAGATATGCGCCAACCTCGGAGTCAGGAATGCTTGTTATCGAAGGGTCGGTAACGGTCACACCATTGAAAACGGCAAGTGCTTCACGATGACGGTCGGGAGAAGATGGAGCAGTGAACTGGAAGACTGCGGGTCCAGTCAAGGCAACACTACAGAATTCGCGTTCATTATCCGTTTTTGAAGTTTCAGTTTTTAAATTACCTGACGCCGTGGGGGATGATGGGATGATCGACCATGTAACCAGGGTGCTTGTACTTTGGGCCTTTCTTGTTCAAGCCAGATATCTATCAGAAAGTTACTCAGTCCTGATTCCTGACACCATCTGCTGTACGTACCGGGTAGCTCATTCCGTGGCACAGGTGCACACCAGCATTTCCGAAACCAATACCAGCAAAGGAAGCCGCGAGGCTAGTCCTAAATCAGGAGAATGATGTGGGAAACGGGTAAGAGACATACAGCATTTGGCTTCTCGCTTCATGGTCACTGCGGTCCTTGGCAATACGAGGCAAGTACTTTACAGTCGTACGAAGGGCCCACATTGAAAAAATATCTGCGACAGGGTTGCTTCCTTGGTAGGCGGGTCGTAGAATTGGGTTTGCGGGGCGTGGTGTCCGTTCCGTATAACTAAAGGATTGCTCTGTTGTTTGCTTATCAAAAAATTCGAGTGCGAGCTCACGGAATAGCAGTGTAGCTCTCCAAACTGTGGAATAATACATCCAACCCTGCACTGATGTGCACAGCGGTTGGACAGCTCTCCGTATTAACCGTATCCACAATGCCCAAGACAGGCTTAAGTGCACGATTTGCGATGCCAGTCTTGAAAGCACGCGAAGTGACATCAAAAATAGCTGCACCGGTGGTCTCAGATCCAGTACCGGCAGTGGTAGGAACTGCAAGTTCATGAGCAAGGACCACACAATATTGATACAAACATTTCAACCTGCAATGAGAGGCCGCAAGGTTTGGGAGATAGGGAGACCTTTGCCCACGGGAGCATTAACAAAGTCCATGAGATCAGCATCCTTGTAAACGGTGAACCTGAAACATATGAGGAAAAATAACATGAACGAAGTATAAGCCTTACAAGTTTGCTGTTTTGGCGGTATCAATGACGCTCCCACCACCGACACTGTAATTATGGTGAGTTGCAGTTACACACGGTCGATCGTAACTTACGCCAAGAAATGGCTGAAATCGTGTTGTCTCGCCCAAGCGATAGCTTTCCTCCAGCTCTCTTCTGTGGGTTCTGCAAGTACTTGATCATATACCTCGAATGGAAGGTCTTCTTGGGATTCCAAAGATTCGAGAGCCTAAGGTCAAAGCCATTATTGGCACTGGAAATCATGTGATGATGATACACACGACTCTCATTGGCTTCAACTTGGCCACGATGGGGTCCGTAAAGACGCCAACCTATCGACAATGATGATTATTATGGTGCGAAGACATGCGAAGCCATCTGACCTTGCGGGCTTTCATATTCTTAAGGTCCATACCAACCTCGCGGGTGACGCCTTCTCCAAATCTCAAATTTGATGCTGCAACCTGCACAAGGGCTGTAAGTGGTTATAGCACTTCTTTGGCAAGACATACCTCGAATGCATACTCCTTTTCGACGGTTTGGACGGGAGTCGCGAACTTTCTGAGTTGGTTCATAGCAAGGACACCATGATGTGAATGGTTATGGGTTGCGGATCTGCAACCATGGCATGGACAGGCTGAATGCTGGGATGCATTTATGAGACGAAAGATTGTACTCCTTGTTGCAGCTGGTGCCATGGTGTAAACCTGGAGGACCCGAAGGAAGATTCAGTGCCGCGTTGGGGCTCTATGTACTAGTAGATGGCCGGGTCTCGGGCCGAGTCGGCGTCTAAACTTCATCGCGTCCGACGCGAAGCCTTGCCCATTGGGCGACCTATTTTTTTCTCTTCCCCTTCGCACTCCTGAGCGTGCAAAACGCTCGCTTTCATCTGCGCGTGCTCTTTGCGTGCTCTCGAGCTCCTGCTTCTCTCTCGCAGCAGGGGTTCAAGAAGACCACGTGAAAGGTAATATTAATACACGTGTGACTGGACGAAAATGAATTTTTGTATATAACACGGTGTATACACGAATTCATGAATGCAAGTACCAGCCATATATATTATCCTTAATTTTGGAATTTCTCCCTCACCATCCTAAGGCGAACTAGGTGAACGAGATGATATTCGATACATGTGTGTTCTGCATTTTCCGCTGATCAGAAAAGTGCTAGTCACTGATATCTACTGGGGCGCCAGCTATGCATTTCTGATTTAAACCTTTGTTTGAACATGCAAGGACGGTCAGCTGGAAGGATTCAATGAGTTTGGCTAAAAATAGATACCTGTCAAAATTATTCTTGTTTTATGCACATGCCTCGTTGATATCACATTTTAGATTCTTACGCGTGCCTGTAGCCACAGCTTTTGTTGTTGCTATCATATAGACTGCCCTAGGCTGCGCGCACTCCTTCAGCCCTTGCCAAAGTCATTCCTTTTACCCTCCGCTATGAAATTACAGGCTCTTTCTCTAGCAGCCCTGGCTGGAGTTTCAGTGGCGGTTAAAATTCCTTTCATTCAATCAAGGCGCACGACCTTACAGCGACGAAGTGGGGGCACAGACGTTTCAGTATCTCATCCACAAGTTCTGTCTTCCGTTTCCACAGAGCTAACCCTCAAGCAAGCCATATCATTCATTCCCCAGTTTAACATAACTGACTTCTGAGACAGCGACGTTCACGATCTCATTTATATGGCAAATGTAAGCATGCTTCGTTCGTCCTCCCCTGCCATTTTATTCATAAAGTAATCAGGTTACCCTCGGCGGTGTTAGTAAGTAACATACCCCATTCACATCGTAAGGTGACTCATTCATCAACTAGATTATCTGGTCCAACTTGACACAGGTATTTTTTTCCATTCCCTTTCCTTTTTCATTTCTTACGTCTTTCTTAGGCTCTTCTGACCTATGGGTACTCAACAGTCCAACACCCATCCCTAATGCAAACATTACAGTCAGTGCTACACCCTTTTCTCATCATACTTTACTTACATTTACCACTAGTCCCTGAACTGTAATTTGACTGTGAGTGCATTTCTGCTTGGATAGGGATCCTCGGTCTAACTTCAGGACACAAGTATGGCATTGGTTGGGCATATGGGGATGTTGCCTATGTCAAGGCCGAGTTTGCAGGGTAAGCAAGTCTTCAAGTGACATATCGTAGACTAATGCAACTTCAAATAGCATATCTGTTCCTTCACAAGCTTTTCTTGACGTCTCGTCTGCACAAAACCCGGCATTATCTTATGGAGCTATTGGGCTCCTAGGGCTGGGTTTTGACTCATTATCGAATATAGATGCCCTCCTAAACAGCACTGGCGCGTCGACAGGTCGCAGCCTCCTCTACAATCTTTTTCAGGACAATCCTTCCGAACCCAACTTTATTGCATTATCTCTGCAGAGTACATCAGATGACGATCAAGTTACAGGCAGCTTCGCAATTGGTAAGTTTACAGTGTCACTTTTATATGCACTTGTTGACCCATCAGAATGCAGGCGAAACCGAGTCCCAATATTCAAACGTTACAAGCACTAACAAAATCCCAACTTGGCCTGTGAACTCTCCATCGCGTTGGAATGTGCTATTGGACTCGTTCATTGTTGGTACAGAAACCTATTCAGTTTCTACTGGCGTGGAGGGAGCGCCATCGAACAAGGCAGTCGTTCTTCTAGATAGCGGAACATCGTATACGTGCGTGATCATTTGCGTCAATGGTCGGATATGTTTTATTCACAAAGAGTGCAGATACGCACCTACTGATGTGTGCCAATCCATTTATGGCGGCGTATCTGGGGCTGAGTATAACTCTGGTCTTGGGCAATGGACCGTCCCTTGCGACGCAGAAATAAACATAGCACTTCAGTTCGAGTGAGTGTCTGCATTCGATCACGTATTTTTAGTCATCGACTTTTTCGTAACAGCAATCAAATCTTCCCGATACATCCCCTCGATGTTTCACCAGCAAGTTCCAGTGATCCCTCAATCTGTGTCGGCTCTTTTTTGCCCCAAAGTGTTTCTGTTGGGGCTGGCCAATTGTAAGCCTATGGTAATCATTCTGGAATGCAACTCTAAATAATCTTCTTTTCTAGTGATTGGTTGATAGGCGACAACGTTTTACGCTCAGTCTATGCAGTGTACGACTTTGGCGACTTCGTTTCATCGGGGACTATGGGCAACCCTTATGTCCAAATGCTCTCCCTGGTTAATCCTAACCAGGCATCGGTGGAATTCCACGATGTGCGGGGCGGAACGCCACAGAATAACATTACCTACAACGCTTCGAGTGGAGATTCCGAATCAACGACTGTGACGTTGTCCGCGGATGTAGCAAACACTATTGACAGCCTCTCCAAATACCTCCCCGCCATGCTTGCTGTTATGGCTCTTAATGCTCTCGTCTTGGTCATTCTTGCCGTTGTCGCCCTTGTCCTGCTGTGCAGGCGTCGTGGGAGGGGCGCGCGAGCGCGCAAGACACCCGGAAGATTGAGTCCCATGCCGATGAACATTACCACCACGAGGTATCCTGATTATGCGAATCCTCAAGAGCTACACACATATCAGCCTGTCTCGATGGCATTGACTGAAGATACACTTTTCGCTCCTCCGTCGCCTGCCTTTAAAGGGGAGTCAAGACCTGGAGATCGCCCAAAATCAGTCGCATAGCAAACTGATGACGCCCCTCATCCCCCCTCTCGTCGCTATATATTGACTGTGCTCCGTCCGTTACTTATGCAAATGTGGTGGGGCTTCTGTAGTAGCCTCTTGGACAACGGACCTTTCTCTTCGGACGCTATTTATCTATTTTCTGTTTGCTTGATCTATCACCCCATCCCCGTCAAATTTTGTATATATAATAGTCACTGCTCATCAGTGTCATGCAATATACCTCCTAACGGAGTGTCCTGCATCATGTGCGCGATTTGGTACTACGCGAAGCCATCTCGAAGGCTACATAATTGTCCATATCAACGAGTGTCCGAATGTTTCCTAACCTCTCCTCTTCAACTCCAGGTGTTGGGCTACCTCTCGTGCTCTTCAGAACCTGTCGTGCCAATGATCTGTACGAGCTCCAGGTTTTTTCTTGCTCCTGAGTAAGGCCTCCCGCCTCTTGGAGGCGCTTGGTCGCCTCCATTAAGGTGGAAGCAAGTTTAGATCGGTAGAACGCGGCCGTGTGTTCATCACTGAGAAGCGTGCCAACGCACGCAAAGTCAGCTAGCCACATTGCATGTTGAACGTAACTGATGTTATTGGCGGCAAGGGCAGTGCGCAGGAGAAACGATATGGTCTCCACGTCCGTCGGCAGGTTCTTCCCCCTGGACCTCTCCTTCACGGTCGGAGAACGACTTCCACCCGATTCGAATTGACTGGCTTCGATGCCAGTCATGAGCTCATACACGCGGACGGCAGTTGGCCAGTCTGCACTGCGGCAGCATGTCATAAAAGCAAGGTGATACGATTGCGCTGTCGGCGTCAACTTGGGGAGATTATAAATTACGTCGTTCTGTATGCTCCATTCCAATACTCCAAGAGCTTCGCTCGACTCGTTGAGCGATCCGAGAGCGACGAGTCCAGCATACGCTCTGAGAAGTTTTTGTATGTGGTTAGCGTCGATGAGGTAACGCATCCATACTTTGTCCCAATTGATCTTGTCCATAACTTGACGCGTGAAGTGAACGGTGAGCCTATGCTTTTGCATGGAGTTACAAAGCTGGAGGGTAGCGTCTAACGTCCACGCATTGAGATTGCTTGACAACCTTTTGGGCATATCTTCCCCTGGTTTTGAAAGACCCAATTGATCATGGATGATAGTGAACGCAAAACTTTGATCATTCGGGCTTCCTCGCGTAAGGGCGCGTATGGCAGTTGCAATGAGCCCAGGATCCAAGAAGAAATCAGGATTCCTCTGCATAACCTTCTCCATCTGCATCCAAACATGCTTCGCATCAGACGCGGCATCGTTACGAGTAGAAGTCTCCCCGTCAGTAACCGAACGCTTCTGACGTGCGGATATTGCCTTGAACATTGCAGTGAAGATGAACCTGTCAGGTGCGAGAGGTCCTTCCTGGTCCATGGCGAAGTAAACGTCGAAGATTTTATGGTAGTCTCCTGCATCGCCGAGAATCTGGATGTATGCAACAAGAGGCTGCAGGGATAACTCCTTCGAGTTGTCAGCCTCGTGAAATTTGACCGATTCGAGGTGTTTTAAGTAGGACTCGTAAAGAGAATGCGCGTTCTGCAATTGCTTGCTGTATTTCGGCCAGTCCTTGATGAGGGAAATACCGCTGAGCATCGTGGAGAAAGTGATGCTGTTGGGCGAAAACCCTCTACGCTTCATCTATTGCAGAAGTCCGTTATTAAGAGTGACAGCAAGCCTCAGTGGGTAGACTCACGTCAACGAACAAATCGTAGGAAAGCTGGTACCGTTCAACACTCAAGCACTCTGAGATCATTGTATTCCACACAGCTACATTTTGCGCATCCCGAGGAGTCGACTTTAAACGCTCGATGGCACCATCAAGGTTCCCCTCGCTGCATAGACGTTTGAGTTGAATTGACAAGTCATAAGGTTTGAGTAGACGTTTTTTCTGCATCCCCTCGCCATGTCCTTGACGTCTGTCCAACTGTGTACGAGACCGAAAGTTTGACGGTCCGTCTGCCCGAGCTTTATCTGGATATCCTTGACGTGTAGAATGCCTTTCAGACGCACGTCCGAGGACAGAAGAACTTTGCTTTTGCTCTAGACTTGGGTCTATCGTTATTCCAGAACCTATCGATCGCCACCAGTTGTTCTGCTTCAACTTGAGAATAACATTGCGAGTTGTTCTTCTGCCTTGACTCGAAATCATGCCAGCCTGAATTAGTACGGTCTCTGTCAAGGTCGAACTCATGAATTGTCAGTGCAATGGGAAAGTTTGACACAAATGGAGATTTGGCCCCTGTGCAGCGGCCAACTCGGAGACTACCATCAGATCGAACACGACAAAGTCGCAAGGCCTATCGCATCAGACGGCCACGTAGTTTGCACATAATCTGGACGACCGCCGGGTGAACGTTCCGATCAATATATCGCCTGCACCCACTCCGCTCGTCTCAGCTCATCTCTCAGTAAAATTCATACATCTCGGTTCGAAACAGCGGTAACTTGACTTGATCTTATTGCATGGCCTTGGCCTTGCATACTGTTTTTCTGCTCCATGGAAATATCTCGACAGCAGACATGCGGAATTTTTGTCAAGCATTTGGGTTTACACAACCCGGCTATTTCTATTATTTACAGATCCAATTACTCGACAGCCGATAGTACATGTGCTCAATATTTCTATTTCACCTAATGGTCACGGATAGGAGAACCTGACGAGCGCGATAATCAGACACGAGACGATTGTGCATATGTGTGATTGATCATAACCGACTTTGGCATTATCATACGGGAACTCGGATATACATCCCCTCTGAACATAACTTATTTGGATAGCGCTCACAACGGCCCTTTGAATAATCTAAATGAGAAGGATTATTACGAAGGTAATGAGGTGTTGAGGACATGCAATATTATGACAGTAGAATAACTCAGGGGTTGTTCTACACGTGTCAGGACAAGAGTCGGAAAGCTATAACGTGTACTTAATATTTTTGTAAGTTTGATCTTCCAAGAAACCTCATTTTCATGTCACCCAGGGATGGGACGTAATTAAGTTTCACAGCTCACGCGGACCTTTGGGAGTTAGATCAAGCTCTGAGGCACAAATAATTAAATGGAAAATATCACAAATGCCACCTACGTGCTTCAAGCAATATTTTTCATCATTAACTATACAGCATGCATCACTTCTTGTGTAGGTTCAAATCCACGCGCCTAGCCATGAAGGCAAAAGCAAAAAGGGTGAAGAAAGCAGCACCAACGGACATGGCTTTCTTTAAGTGAGCCGAGAGGGGAACCCGATACGAGACCTGGACAAAGTATGGTTTTGGTACCTTCAAACCAAACACAAGATATGCACTCACATAGATATGCCTGCGTGTTTGTAAGTCAAGTCCTTGTATTTGAAAGTGACGGCAGGGCGCCCCACGGTATCGAGGTAGCTTATGTGCGTTGACATGCTGTTAGAAAGTTCGGGGAAAGGGGAGACGAATTCGACATTACTGCAGGTCACATTAGTGAAACCCAAAAACCACAATCTCATTCGACATACGTTGCACCCTCCGGCAGTATAATTTTGACTTCAGCGTCGTTAACAACAGTTCCAGGAAAGCTCGTCATGACAGGTACGCCAACCACGTATATGCCATTCTTCACATCATAGCCGACCGAATCTTGCAAAGGCGTGTCGAAGCCAATGGTGCAAGAGTAGTTCCAACCCCCAAGAACTGGGTAGCGTGGCCGCAATTCAAGGACGCTGTATTGCGTTGCCTTGCTACCCTTCGCGATCGACGGCGTCGTGCGCAAATGGGATGTGGAGACATTCCCGTTCTGATCATAGAAGTACGCATTGGTCACACCAGGGGGAAGATGCAAAGTGAAGTCGGAGAGAATATGCGGGGTTTGCTGGCGGAGATAAATTTGGCTCTGGTACTCCAAGCGAGAGAAGTGGCCCTTGAGACTGAATTCGAAAGTGAACGATGTATCAGAAATGCGAAAGACATCACTTACGTGGGCCCAGCATTGTGGAGGTGAATCTTGTCCTCAATGTTCAAGTTGGAACCCCAGTGGCTAATCTCTGCCGTACGGCGGAGCGTCTCGACCTCAATGACAGGATAGTCAAAGCTGTAATGAACTGAGACAGATTGCTGATATTTTGCCACGAAATCTGTATCCGTCTGAATGTCGTGATAAGGACCATAGGTAATGGTTCCCCCAGTTTTGGTGACAGAACCATCCCTCACGAAACTGTCCACGTCATGTGGGGTAGTATAAGAAATAACGTTTGGCGCCAAGGATCTGTCACGGTAGAATCAGATAATTATAAATACAGCAAGTAGTAGATAGGCATACTTTATCTTTGTGCGCTGTACGAGGGTAGTGTATGGACTGATAGTGAAAAGGTCAGTATTATATTTAAGCAGCTGAGGATGCCTCTGGGCGGCCTGTTGAGGGAATGGGTGTGTAACGTGCGTCTGCACAGTCTCCAATACAAGGTTGAGAGTGCCGTTCACAGCCAAGGGTTTTGGAAGGGAAACAGATAACAAATGCTCTGTACTGCATGACATGAGTATCGTATACTGAACGACACACAACCCGGCACACCTGGATTCATCCTCGCTGAGCTCAAGAGGTGTAGTCCGGCCCTTTACTTTAACCTCGAGCCAACTTGTTTTTGCTCGCTCAACCTTGCTAAGCGCGATTTGATATGTAGTTTGTCCTGGTTCGAGAGCCTTGACGGCGTAGGCTGTATTGACGTGTACTAGCGAACCACCTAGTTCGATGGTGCGGACAATAGCCGTGTTTTCAAAAGCGAGACCAGCTAATGAGAATGAAGGTGCAAGCGCACTCACGAGGAGCAAAGGAAGTGTCCAGCGTCGTGCCATTTGGAGTAGTGGTCTGTTGTAGGAAAGAGCAACGACGTGTCATTGCCCTGTCTGCTATTTTTAGCTATGCTAATAATTGAGTTCGGATTCATCATAATTCGTTCCGTTGGCAAGCCTTGATAACATATGCCGAAGAGCTCTCACAGCTAGCACTCGAATAAAATCACGATTATATATCAACTGAAATTGTAATTAAGACTAGAAACAACCGCTACCACTGCCAGGTCCGAGCAGGGTTTCTGAGCGGTACATCCTCCCGAACCAACCCTGCAGAGACTATTCTTCGCAAACGCCGCTCGCGTTGCTCCTTCCTCAATTGCTCGAATGTCTTCCCTTCCCTCAAGATCACATGCATGCGCGAATCGGGGTGAACTCTAATACCGAACTTGCCACGTCCTCGAGGCTCTAGTCGTTTTAGTTGCTTGGGTCCCTTGGTCACCCAGGCCTCTGCTATACAATTATTAGAAGGTTCACCCTTTGTTGAACTATATAGTCAACGTGGCTTACAAACAATGAGTTTGGAAGGATCCATGTTTTTGTATGCCGTCGCATGAAGTTTAGCCGTCGCCAACATGCTCTTTATCCGGCTTGTGGCTCGCTTTTCACTAAATTGCATTTGCACAATAGCATGGTCAATTGGCTTTCCAGATATCTGCCGGCCAATCATATTGAGCTTCCTATGTGAAATTTTGAAGTTAGCAGTGGAGTATTTGTGCTGTCATATAATCAGTTATATGCGCCAAGTATGATAGAGTGTGGATCATACTTGAGTAGCCTTCTTCTTGACAACAGTAGGAGGGTGTTCGGTAGATGTCGTCTTAGGTTGGCCCACCTTCTCGTGGTTCACAGCTGCCTCGAACACACTCTGCTGGCCCTGTTTCTCCTGCTCACCCCTTTTCTTCCCCTCCACTGGGTCCGCTTTTCTTGCCTTCGGGGCAAACTTCTCCTGGATCCATTGCAAAGGATTATAGGAACTAGCGGCCCTGTAAAAATGAAAAAAAAAATGAGAAGCAGAACGCACTTTCTGTTTAACCAACATACCTTCGTTGACATTGCCATTGAATGCGGGATGAAGTTATGCGGAACTGTACCGGAGTACCTAAATGACTCGCTATATCGTGTTTAAGCTTGAGAGCTGCTACATCTGCAGAAACATTTACAACATACCACATCTCACTTGTCTTGCGACAGACTGCATCCTGCAAAGATTCAAGCCAAGGCCCAACAAATTCAGCCCGCGCCTCTGTCACAGTCACGAGAAGTCACATTGTGCCGACACGTTTGCAAGACCGCCGCTGCCAGTCCGCAACCCATCACTGCGAGCAGAACAATGCTCACACTCGGAACAATTCTTTACGTTTCGCTCCTTCTAATTAATGCAATGGCAGTCCTCAGCGAGGACCGATTCCTTGCTAAAAGTGGGAACCGTCATTACTGCTGCTCCATTCGCTGACGCCGTTTTACAGTCGGCTGGTCCTCAGTTCAGAACCCTAACGCTGGTTTTCAGCCACCATACGATCAATCAGGGTACGGATATACCCAGCAGCAAGATGCTGGTGTCAAAGTCCGATTAATCAACCTCATTAGTGCCGTGCGGACCCTCATGCGTAGTAAGTAGCGCGATCCTCGAGTCAGAACCGACACACTTATGTTTCCGTACAAAGTACCACTCATAGGACTGAATCTTGTCATAATCGTGTACGAGCTAATTCTCGGTGGCTGAGTGGTATTTGTGTATGTGCACTGACGTGGATCATGAGATTAATGTTACACAATGTCTAGTTTCTTTAGTCAGCGCTGTTGAGTCTGTCATACTCTTCGTTGATTTGTCTGATGAAATCTGCCGGTGAATGACCGCCCTGAGAACACGTTGTAAGCTCTTGCACATTGTGCGGTAATGTTCACTGCATACCTCGCAGTCATACCAAATGCCATCCCGTATGCATACTTGCCGACCATTAATGATGATTGTACAACTTTTCCTATTGCTAGCTTAGTTCCTATGGGATCCTCAGATCTTCTACGGACGTACTGAATCTCAGCTGCGATGCTATCCCTGGCGCTCTGTTGCAAAAGTTGTATTCCTTCTGTTCCGCGGCCGTCTTTTCCTGCGCATTGACCAGCCTTTCCATTTTCCCAGTCGATTCCCGCTGCGTTGGCGCAGTTGAGGGCAGTTTCAGGCGTGCCGATGTTATCACGCCCCTGAAAGTTTTGGCACTGCACAAAGGACCACCATTCAGAGGTAGGATGGTATTTGGCAGCGCACAACTCTTGCACATTTCCGGCACACTCCAATTGTCCATGCTTGCAAGTTGCACCATAAAGGGGTTCCGAGGCATTTGGTCTTCGTCTATGGTGAACTACGTGCTGAGAAGGCATGATGCTTGGACGTACTTGGCGATGAATGATAATGAAATCTCTATTTTCTCGCCTACTCTTTGTATTACGCGATTGAACACAGATTCACACAGAATTGCATCTGGGCAGCGAGACATGACTCCTAGAACCACTGGCACTTTCATATGATCGGATATTGCTGTTGGAAATTGATACTGCACCGTCAGCGGCGGTGCCAGGGCCATCGCAATACTGGTTAATCCAAGCAAAGAGAGCGAGAATAGCATGGTATAATACATAGATGACGGTAGTTGCAGGTGAACGGGCTGTTCTAAAATGCTTCCGCTATTGCATCATCACCATGTTTATATAAGCAACTAGTTTGGTAAACAAGATTCGACAAAGGCTTCTAGTATCTTATGGCGATTCTTGGATGTGAACAGCATCCCACCACTTCCGCGCCTCGGCATCTGTCAAAGGAGGCGAAAAATACTGACACCTTGATTGAAACGCTGTGTTTGACAAATAGAATAGTGTCAAAATCCAGTACGTATAAGACAAGTCAACAACCTCACCGTCAAGTGATCGTTGGCGTACGATCTTCTCAACGGCCAATTCATTGTGAACTTGATTTCTCTGCGCATGGATTTATGAAGAAAGGAGTTGCACCGTGAAACCTTCCTTACCTTCACTTCATCCGCAAACAAGGCAGCTTGCGTTTTTCTTTCGGCCCTGGCATCGCCCTCTTCGCTTGTCAATGACTTTCGCTTCCCCTCCATGGATTGATCGACAATATTGACGCAATAATTTATCATTTCCGTACGCCGTTTCCAGTTCTCTAAGTTGAAGACAAGCATGAGACTTTTTCAGGATGAATACCGAAGAAGCTCACCGACCAGTTCCTTCCATACGTACGCGCAAGCTTGGTCCTGAATATTGCCTTTGCCGCTTGTCCCTGCACGATCTCGATCACGGAACTGTGCGTTCGTGCGATTCAACCGCATAGTAATCGTATCATCCAGTCTGCGATATTCTTTGAGAAGTTCTGTAAGAATTAAGCCGCTAGAAACTACAAATTACGATAAGAAACATAAAATGCACCTTTGAATATGCTAAGGTTGTGACATGTTGATGGGGAGACATGAACCAAGTGCGAAGGCGCTTGAACAGCTAAACTACCTAACGTTGGTGGTTGTTTTGAAGGCATGCCGTTCACGTGTCGGTGAACCGAATTAGTGGGCTGAAATCGCCCAGTATGGAACGTCGATCAATGATGTCGGTCGGAGGATGCCGGAAATATTTATTTTTAAGTTTTCAGTGAAAAAGGAAAGTGTGGTCTAGTATAGGCGCGACTGTCGGGGTTGTTCTTTTGATCAAGAATTCACCACATGTCGGCTGACATTGAGCCTACGTGTCTCGGCGGTGATTATGGCGGCGTTTACCTCAGAAAGTCTTCAAAGTAGTCCATCTTTGTCCGCTCATAACGCGCTGCAGAAAGTCCCCTGACAGCGCTTATCAGCGTTATAAAAATTGGAACTCATTGTCATAGCAGGAAGATGTTGATTGAGATAAGTCAGTTACTTTTTCCCCATTCAACAATGAATACAAAGTACTTGAATGCAATGGTTTTCCAATTATCATCCGATTATCTTATTTGAACCCAGAAACAAATGATAGGCACGCAATATTATAAAAAATTCCGTCGTATCATTGACAGCGCTTCTGGGGATGTGGATGCTTAATCATACATTTATAGTTTACGGCTCCGTTAATTTGCATCAGATAATGAAGATAAGAATTCGCAGAAATAATTCAGTTATAATAATAAGAATAATTGTTCCGAACATAGCAGGTCCCTAGGTCGCATCCCATCCACGCCGTGGAAAAAATAAATGCTACGACCCATGATATACATATAATAAGCAGACCGTAGACATGACATATCGAGCGCCGACATCACGGCGATATCTGTCAGCCAATAATGTCACATTGGCTTACATCAATACTGACACTCATTAGTGTTCTCGTCGAAGGGGCCAGGCACTAAGGGGCACTGGCGACATTCCATCGTTGCACAGATTCGAAGTCCAAAGTGTCTTGGGGCTGTCCGTTCGTGTGCTTCTTCTTAGACTGCCTTGGAACGTATTGGTGCTCGTCGACCATGTGTCTGTGTCTACGTGCTGGATCCTTAAACCACATCCCACAATTATACCGGCATGCGTGTGGCGTGGATCCAGTACTGATGAGTAGATTGAGTTAAGAATGGGGCATCGATAAATTGCTCCTTACTGTCCGTGCATGTGAGTATCGAGAGATGTTTTCTGGGGAAAACCTTTGCCGCAGACACCGCATACGAATGGCCTGCAAATAAATGAGATTGGCGAAGGACACTCATGAATGACCAAGTCACTTACTTATAACGCAAATGAGTTGTTTCAACGTGGCGTTTGACTAATTGCTTCTTGGACATGTATTTGCACTGTCCTCCAGACTCTGTCGACCAGGTGCACAACCATTTCCGTGTCGTGCCGTCCAAAGTAAAACAAGCGTACTTCTCCCACTCTTCTGAATCTGATTTAGGTGGTATTGTTGGGCGCACAATGTGCGATTGATCACTGGAATCACTACCGCATGGACTGTCCTCGTGTTGACGGTGACGCTCATCGCCGCCACTTGGAATGCTGTGTTTTGCCGAAACATGACGATCAGATTGAGATCTGTGCAATGGTGGGCTACTGATCATTTCAGAAGGAGTAGGCGATCGCTGGTAAGGCCTGGAGGAAACAGGAGGTCGGCTATGATTAACTTCAATGTTTACATGTCTGCAAGTCCGTTAAGTGCGAGGTTGCAAAGAATGCTAAATGAAGTACCTGAGCGGCTCCATGATTTTCGTGACGGAAGATGCATGGTAACTAATGAAAGAAGGGCGCCTTAACAGAAGATATACGAGTAATTAAGTGCCACCTACTGTCTAGCTGGGGACGAGCTTCTTCGTTTTTGGGGAAGTAAAGTAGGTGTGGAGATGCTGCGGTCAGATAGTGCCGGGGAGCTGCCAAGGCAACTACATTTTAATGCTCTGTTTCACATTGTTTCTGATAAAAACGCACGGCATGCCAGAAGAATCGCGTAAGCTAGAGATAGAGCTTGACGATGCCGACCGCGTGGAACCTCGACCGATGTAATCGACATAAAGGGGGCGTGGATAGGGTATCTGAGATTCAGGTTCATAGCGTTCCCAAGCGTACGTCGCTGTCGGCGCGTTGAAAACTGACAAGGAGACGGGTTGTTGTTGCTGATTGTCGTGGTATGTCTTCAAGTCTGTGCAAGTGCGCCTTTTCAAAACGATTAGTATTTTCGCCCAGTGGCATTGAACGTGCATACCTAAGCTGCTCATCTTGTGCTGGCGAGTGTTCCATGAACTTCGTGAATCGAGCAGGTAAAGGGCGAACATCTCGGTCATATGTTCTTTCGCGAAATAGAGGTGGCAAGGTGTACGGGTTACTCCTTACAAGAATGGCGATTAAGGAGACGAACAAGTGAATAATATGAAGAATTACCGTGGAGACAAAGGCAGTATATACCCTCTTCGCTCTGATCGTCGCTGGGAAGTTGACAGATCGCCATATGAGTTCAGTTGACACTCGTCATGGTCGCTGGAATCCCGCCCCACCTCAGGGAGTGAGTAGCGTGGTTGCTCGGAGTGTATATTAAGACCGCTCATTTCGTGTTTCGGCGAGTCAGAAGCCCTGTAGGAGTGAAATGAGGATGTGGTAAAGAATGTGGCGTCAGTGATTAGTATACGTAGGAAAATCGTAAGCGAAGTGAACAAAGCAAAGGCGGCAAAATGTAATAGATTAAAGCACTTTGGGCATCGCCGAAACATGGGGCTCCAGCGATGACCCAGGGCCAAGAGAATGCAATGCCAACATAGGGAGGGAGATGTTAGATGTGCCACTTGCCATAGGTGTTTCTTAGCTTTGTCAAAGGACTGCTGAGCGTTAGATACGGACGAGAGTGGTGACATTATTTCTTGAGGACTGAATGGACTGGAGAGAGAGGGGTGGTTTTAAGACTTGGTTGAAATGGATGGGTATAAATACAAGTTGATCTGTCCACTCCGGCTGAGGAAGTTGTGTTCATAGAAAAGGCTACGGGATCAAGAACTAATTTTTCCCAGTATCGACTCCCCATTCTGGTCGGAGATCTCGACAGGGCTTCTTCCAGCTGTGGGCGAACTGGATGGCACACTGGAGATCAATATTCGCGGGAGATATAACAAAGGCATAGCCCGCGGCCGAAAAGGTGTAAAAGTTGCACTTCGCATTTGTGGGAAAGTGTTTTGGGGGGCCGGTCAGCGCGCACGCAGACACGTATCAGAAACGAATCCGTTGTGGGTCCGCTCAAGATCGATTAAACCACGATTAAACGGCCCGCAACCGAAATGGCTTATTACGTACGCATCGTCCTCACCACAAGGGCTCATCGTGCTAGCGGAACAATGCACGACAACAACGTGGTTGAGGCGAGGAATCAATGGGCCACTCCTCACATCTTGACATTGTTCATGCCAAGGCAATTTGCTTGCCCGAGATTTCTGTAAGATGCGCGTGAGTGTTACTAGTACGCGAATATATGTAAATCCTTCATATGGCTTTTGCTTGCCAAGTTGCCAACCCGCCGCAGCAAGGTACATACATAAAACGGTTATTCGACCTC
This sequence comes from Suillus spraguei, assembly GCA_016800925.1. Lineage (NCBI taxonomy): Eukaryota > Fungi > Basidiomycota > Agaricomycetes > Boletales > Suillaceae > Suillus > Suillus spraguei. Next base: position 319,575 of record JABCPU010000019.1, read on the forward strand.
TTACAATCTACCGACAGAGAAGGCGTGCAAAACACCTGTATAAATATAGGCCTGTCCTTGATCGTCCTGGAGCACTGCAATTCGTGAGTTATGCTAGAACTTAACCTCCTTGGTAAGGTGGCTAACCTCCGGACCCCGGTGCTGCAGGTCATTCGCCGTATACGGCGTAGATCACTACATAGTTCAACGCTGCGCAATGTGGGAAGTTGACTCGACGACATCCATAATCGAATGCGCATCGTGTTCCTGCGCTACCGTGACGAGGCACTTTTGAGCACGAGTCATTTCCGCGCCGCCAGGGGGGCTGGCTAGTGCACGAGGCATAGCTAGTGCAGCCATCAATGTTCCTCCAGACCTCCGTAAGGGTTTCATGGGCCTCTCGACATCCATATGGTCATCTGATGATTCGCTATCCGAGGAAATGTCATCGCTTGACTCGGAGCGTCTACGCTTTGCGGGAGATGACGTAGGAGTATATTTGCCGGAGGTTGCAGATGCAAACACTTCTCGCAGTGTATCATTTGCCCAAGGGTAAGCTTCCTCCTTTACATGAGAAGCTGATGTACACTTCGTTGGAGAGCTATTCGGCGTGCTTGGGGCTGAGGGCTGTGTGCGGTAACCCTCCAGTACATCTACGTCACGCGTGCACATACGCGTCATTTTACTTTAGCGACGCGATGTACCTTGCCATAGTAAAGCTCACTCTTTCTGACTCTCATTGCCGCATTGCGGATGCTCGCAGTCACGTCGGATGGTGTACTGTTGTTTAATGGGTCTATGCAAGGTCATGCAATATTTCCGCCACTTACGCATCATTTCTATGAATTTCCGAACCGATCCTAGAAACACGGTCATCCTCCGTAAGTAGGCGTTTCGCGGGTGAGGAAATCATGATTTCTACGGTACGCATATGATGGCGGTTGACAACGGACGGTTGAAACTAAACAATGAGGCACGTGATGGCGGCCAGGTCGCGGGCCGGCTTCGATGTCACAGCAACGTAAGTTACAAGTAAGTTACCGAGACTAGTACTTAGTATGTTTTGGTGTTCAAAGTCAGACCATTGCAGACGATTGGGGATAATTGATTGAGCAACCATGTACATACATTGATCCGACACCGAGATCGAGGCTCCTTCTGACTGGTTGTTCTATTCGCACTTGCTCCGTTAAATTATCGATCATATTCCCAGAGCTCGCGTCGCTAGCTACTAGTCAGACACCATCCTGAAACACCAAATCAAATTCAGTTGGGCGTCACTGAGATGGAATCACCGGCGAGATAAAGCTGTAATTCGAGTAAAAATTGGTTCGAGAATGGAAGCACAGCAGTTGGCCTGTGTGGCGATCGCAAGGGGCGTGAATATTGCTCGACATAGTCACCCTTCCACGGGACAAAAATAAATTGGCCCCAGCATTGCATCCATGACAATTATCAAGATCCAAGCAGCCTTGCACCAGATAACTCTTCTGACATATGGAATACGTATACAGGTCCCAAAAAATAAAATTCTAATGCTCACAAATTCAGCGAGTGAAGAACAAGGATCAAATTTTTATCAAGTATATCGGTACCAACTTTTCTGTTGGCGACTGTTAGCTGTACTCGTTGGAAAAATATGTTTTAACTCGTTTTGTGAATAACCCCGATTTTTTTTTATCTCGGTAGCAAAAAGTGTCACAAAGTTGATTTTCGTATAGAAAGATATTATGTATTTGGCTCAGCTACATACAGGTACTGACGCGGAAGGCTAGACATTTCGTGGACTCCCTTTCGAAGTCCGTCGACAGGCTGACCGCACTGCGCAGTATTTCCACATGTCTGTCATGCCCCTGAGTCACCAGCATCAGAACAAGGTTTCTGGTGTTGAACACTTTTGTACACCACGTCCCATCACTTCCCGAAAGATGGAATGCCACATGCCGGCGGATAGACATTAATGGTTGCGTAAGTACATTGATGAAGGTCGTAAGGGGAATACGCGTTCCCCTTACGGTCTTTTTTCGCTCGTCAGAGTCGCGATTGCTAAGTACTTGGGTTACTAGAAGATGAGATCATCAGGGACTTCATCAACATCCACGGCGATGAACGATAAATAATGATGTATAGGTCAGTATGGTACCATGAGCACTAAATGACACATACAAGATCAACATTCATCTTTGCCTTGGGGTTACACTTTGTGGGCATCCCATCGGCATTACTAGATCTAGACATCGACACGCCGACAGACAATAAGCAGCTGGCAAGAAATTCCCCATCGGTACGGCCTCGTGCACACCCTTTTTATGACGAGACGCACGTTCGGGGGAATGCGGACTCGTCAATGGCATCCCCGGTCAACACATGGCTGAGCAATGGTGAACCGTCGTTCCAAGCTATTAATTCATTAGGCGACTCGGGGGCCAAAAAACATCATTTCCGACCAAGTCGGGGGCAGGGTAGATGGGCGTCGTCTTACGGTTTGCTCAACTTGGGATGAAAAGGCGTAAAAATAGTCTTAGTTTTTGGGCTTCTTGCCAATCACCCGAGGGTCTCCCAGAAGGGGAAAGAGCCACGATCTGCAAAAGCCGCTGTCCGAAACCGTTGTGGCTGGAACAAATGATTTTGATATGAACCTGTGCACTGGGGACCGTGATGAAATATCGATGAGGATCTTGCACAGTACTAGGCTCAAGTTCGGGAGTAGAGCATCAGATTAATTGTCACGGTCAAGTCAAGAGCATGCAGCGGCGACCAGATATTTTGGATACCCATTACCAGCAACCTCATGAGGGTTCGGTAATCAAATTAAATATGATCGACGCACTTCAGCTACTAGTAGGACACTTGATCAAGTAGACTTTTGTGCAGACTCGATTTTCCAAATGCTTGAAAGTGATGCAACTAATGCACTGCTAATGCCGTGACAGCATATATCAAGAGCACAGCCGCCAAACTGCGGTAATATGCACTGGAAGTAGGGAGTAGAAATACGTAACACTGCTACAAACAAGTTGTTTCACACTAGCATGGACAAGGTGGATGGGGTAATAGAATCTGACTCATCTAGGCGACCTCTACTAGCATGATGATGCGCTACTTGTCACGCGCGCGGACGGTGGCTTGTACTTTTCGACGAGGCGGTCGAGCCAATGAGATTATGGTTATTTCATTGGAAATGACACTTCCTGTCATGTGCATAACGAGGTCGCAAGATGCTGTAACACAGGCCAGTTCTGGCCAAACATCAAATAAGCCTCAATGAATCCCAAGACTACTGGTAGTAGTACAATGCGCGTCTTACAATATGCCGCATCCCATAATCTAGCACCCTGCGTATATCGTCGGAGACTCGAAGAGCTCTCACCAATTCAAGAAAATTGCTGATAAAATTACACCCGTTTGAAAAAGTTGCGAGCTTCGAGGTTAAGCATATATTATTCGAAGCTAGAGGCGTTTTAAACTGTGGCCCACCTTGCGGATCTACAGCGTCTAGATTAACTGTTGGCACAATAGCTGATGGGATTCTAAGACACAAATAGATGGGCATTTTCCACTGCGCAGCAGAAGAGGGGAAAACAGAAATAAGTGACATAGCATAAGCCTTGAGCTTGAGAGCAGTGAGCGGCGGGCCGGGATGCCACGCACTGAGCACACAAACAGAACCCTAAATAGGAAAATTAAGCCGTGGAATGGTCGGGGATGGACTTGTTGCTCGCAGCCACGGCGAACCAACGCCTCAGGACCTCCCACCGGTAATTCTTCAGTTCGCAGTAGTCGTTCACAACAAGCGTCAGCTCGCGGTATACGACTTTTCGACACCCATAACTTACACCGACACGAGCATCATGGCAACCGGTTTTTGTCGATGTTCTGCAATTGCTTGGCTTTTCTTTATAAAATGTATCTCAACAGCTTACGCCCAGAAGCCCCCCTCTATATTGCAAGTTCCACCATTGCAATGGCTCAATATCACCGGTATCATACAGGGTGCAACACCGGCTGCCGTCAAATATCCGTCCATCGGTTACGATCCAACGACGGATAACCTTATCATTTTCGGTGGTGAATCATCTAGTGGTATCCCAACAGACCAGACCTACCTGTATGTGCAATTTTTCGTGGATCCAAATCTTTCTGTGTTATATAGGAAATATTTTCAGCTTGAACCTCGGCACACTCACATGGGCTACTCCTCAGCCTCAGACAGGTCTACCACAAGGTTCACCCCCAGCCAGGTATATGGCTGTCAGTGGTGAAGACTTCTCATCCAGTTAGTAAGTGTCGCGCTATTTGTTCATTTTCCTGTCCGTCTCATAATTTACCAGTCGGCATGCTCACTTGGTGATGGGTGGAAAGGGGATCTCTGGGGCTTTAAACGACGTATGGGTTCGTGTTACGACCAAAATATAGTCTATCAGGCTTGCTCATTTTCATTCAGGAGTTTGATTTTATAAACCAATTCTGGTCCAACGTCACTGTGACAACAAGTCTCCCTCCAGCACGTTGGGGCGCTTCTGGTGGCCGAGATGATACAGTAGCGCCTAATGCTACCACAACAAGCAACACATTTTACATGTCTGGTGGCACCGATGGTACAAACATGTATCCCCTATCAGATGTTTGGGATTTCACCATCTCCGGAACGTTATCCTCTAATTTGGCAAATAATTACACAAATGGTGCTTGGAGTAACCAAACTATTAGCAGTGCAGGCTACAGCGTCAACCAAGCTTCCACAGTTGTTCAGACCAGCCTTATCTCTGTGAGTGGCTGTAACACGACCAGTAACTCGAATGAATCGTGCGCCGAGGGAAACTCGTATATCCTGGAAGTAGGATCAAACATGGGAATCAGTCCTCCCTCATGTCCTGCTCCGCGATACGGAGGTTCGCTGGCTCCAAACTTGAATACGTTCTCTTCCAGTTATGCGAACCAAGTGTTCCTTGTACTTGGGACTTTCAACTCCTCATTGTGGGACGACCAAGGTGGGCTGCAGAAGGGTGAGGTAGCAGTTCTGGACATTGTATCAGGCGTTTGGAGCCGAGTCCTTCCGGCTGGTGATCCAGGCCAAGACAACGTTCAGACATATCCCACACCTCGGGAGGGCGCCGTTGCCCTTTCTTATTCTCAGGCGCTCGTCGGTTCGGATAAAGACGTGGCCTCTGACACCATTGTCTTCGGAGGTCAGGATGAATCTGGTGAATACCTCACGGAAGTTTGGATCTTGAGGGCGTACAATGGATCCATTTCGTCCTCAGGCGGCAATTGGGGAGCTCCGTCTGGTTCTCTTCAGACAGGCATCAATGCTAATGGTGCTAACGTTACCATTCAATACCTGACTCAATGCGCGGTGCCGCTCATGTCTTCTGGTTCTACCACGTCGTCTGGTTCTCCGGCTACAACAACAAGTAGTTCTCAGTCATACCAGTCGTACAATGTCTCTTTCGTGCACAAACTACTGGCACCCCTTTCTCTTGCCATGCTTCTCCCATCCCTCCTGCTTTTACGCCTAGCTCTGCCTCCAGCACAAACGCATCGTCTCACGGATCGTAATCTTGCTCTCTTCTATCTATCAGCTATCATAGCTCTTGCCGCATATGGTGCTGGTGTTGGCGGCTTTGTCTCATCGTTCACATCGATGAGCTCCACAAGCACCACAATGAAACGTTCTACCTCCCGCACAGTTCTACCGACTGGGCATGGAATTGCAGGATTTGCATTGTTCATCACACTCTATGTGATGATGCCCTTTTTATATCTCTTTCATCTTTGCTGTTCGCCCTCGCAGCTACCGAAAGAGGCCAATCCGGAGGCAATTACTTCTCGCGCAAATTCCACCGACACTGCTGAGAAGCTAGCAGCATACACTACCACGCAGCACTCACACTACCCTCCTTCTCAACATTCTCCTCGCACCCGTCTACATTCCTGGGGTGGTTCGAGCTTCTTGCTGGGTCGCAGGAGTCGGGAAGGGAGAACTTCTACTGACAGCGAGTCCATGCACTCGTCTGGGCCGCAACGAGCGTTTGAGGTTGTCAATCGCCCAGCGCGTACTCGTAGATCCAGTACAAATGGACTTGCCTATCCAAATATAGATGTATATCAACGCGTGCCTGTTGCACCGAGGAGTTTGGGCGACGTAGACTGGCTTGATCGACGCCGCAGTCTGAACGCAGTGGTGAGCATCAGCCTCTTTCTAACGGCTTTTAACAGAAGAAATTTAATGCCATTTTAGAACGAACTCGATCTTATTTCTGGCCAAGGTCAACGCAACTTCATCAACAGCTCTACTCCCACCACAGCAGAGATGTTGAGCACTCGTGCTCTCATGCCTACGTCAACATTCCCCCGCGTTACTCACGAGCTGCCTTCGTTGTTTGAGATATGCCTTCGCGTCCTCTTCCATACTCTCGTTTTAGCTCTTTGCATTCTTTCCCTCGTCGCGCTGTGGAATTGGACTCATTTGGCACTCTTCGCAACATTTCTTTCATGGACTTTTATCTTTTATATTTGCCTTTTTACTCTCGCATGGCATGGTCGCCCAAGGAGATCCACACTTACTTATCTAATTGCCCGCTTTCGCGCGGGGCCTCCGCCGGATGTTTCTCCCGGGACCCCGACCTCCCATCCGTTGTCAGTGGTGGGCAACGAACAATATCCTTTCCCCACGGATACTCGTGGCCCATACCTCCATGAGCCTCCTTATCGGGCTGCCAGGGCTCATGATGATGTGTCCACAACTATCGGCGGGCCTCGCTCAGTCGAAACAGATTATGATGAGGAGGATTTAGATGAAGAAACCAGACAACGGCGGATAGAAGAAGAGATGGGTCGACGAGAAGTGTCTATCGTCACAGTTCCCAAGCGCAGATTATGGATAACGAACCCCTCATGAGCTTGTTGATCGGCCATTCCATGGACACTCATTCTATGTGTTATTTGCGTTTCATAGTACTATGTACTCATCAGCGCCTTCCTTCCCCATGCCATCGTACCATAACTGCATATTCCTTAATCAATACCACCATTCAAGGATTTGTTCAATGCTCCACGGTATTTCTCACGTAGATCTATTCACACGTTTTGATCTCGACTATACCGATGTATTTCTGTACGCAACGGACATTAAAGGACTGACTAGAATTGTAAAAAAAAAAGTGAGTGAATGTCCAAAGAGTGTCCATAAAAAATCCTGCGATGGAAAACAAATATGAAACTAAAGAAACATAAACCTAACCTAAACTACTCGACTCTCACTCACCCTCCACAGCAACATCACGTCGCCACCTGTCCACGCGACCATACTTGCCTGCATCGTGCGCTGGGGGAGGTGAAGGGGGAGCCATTGGCACGCCCATCATCATTGGAGGAATAGCCATAGGCGTGAAAACGCCAGATCCCATCATAGCAGGGTTGAAAAACATGCTGTTCTGTATTTGAGCTTGCATCATCATTTGTTGTTGCTGCTGAGCCTGGGCGAACATCTGGTACTGCGTTCGACGTTGTTGCTCAGGATGGAAGGCCAGTGGTTTGTCGTCATCCTCTTCGCCGCCAATGAAAGGCAACGATGTCTGAGAAGCCAGTGGCAATCTAGAGGCCCGTAAACCAAGCGGCCGCTCGTCCTCATCTTCATCCGTGCGGGATCGGCTATCGAGATTAACAGATCTAGCTCTGTTAATAACATCTACCAGGGGCTTATCCTCGTCATCGTCGTCTGAGTGATGCGAAAGCTGAGTAGCCCGTTTGACAACCCTGACTGCTGCTGCCGTCAGCGGGATGTCTTCTTCCGAATCATCATCAATGCCCAATAACTCCAATTGCGATGCTCGCTTGACAACACGCTGAGCAGCGGCTGTCAAAGGAAGGTTTTCTTCGCTATCATCATCATTTGGTTGTGGAAACTGAGATGCGTTGGCATTAGATGTATACCGTAACCCAACCCCGGTGGACCGTCTGGGCTCATTTTCTTCGTCCGAAGACTCAGAAACCCAGCGGTCAGCGGCTTTTTCGAGAGTTGCCTTTGGAACAGCATCATCATTGTCGTCGTCGCTTTCACTCTCGTCATCGACCTGCGATACGCGCTTAAGAATGGGCTTCTTGATGGCAGGCAGAGTAGGAGGGGCCAAGCCTACTCGTGATCCAGAGGGAAGGTCGGGTGAAGAAGTGGAGTCTAGCGGAATGGCACTACTTTTTCCTTTCGATTTTCCTTTCCTCTTTTTATTACTCCGGCGCACCTCTTCTTCCTCTTCCCGCTTCTTCCTGGCTTCAGCTTCAGCTTTCTCCTCTGCCTCCATTTTGCTCAACTTGACCATTTCCAGATCCCACAACGTATCCACACCAAACACGGAGCGACTTTTGGACAAGAGCTGCCCTGCCCCTGGACCAAGATTTGTAGGAGCTTTTTCTCCATCCATGTCCAGGAGAGGCCTACCACCAGAAGAGTTCCGGCGTAAGAGAGACTGACGAGGATTTGGAGTGATTGCAGTGTCAAGATTCTGTGAAGGGGGACGACCAAGTGTCTGGGGGTCAATGAGAGTACTTGATCGGCGAATCTGACCTCGGACCATCATCAATGGTCTTTCATCGCCAGTGAAGACACTAGAGTGACTGTAAGGACAGTATTGAAAAGACAATTGAGATGCTTACCGAGCTTTCTGCTTTATCTCCGCTTTGCGATGTTCTAGATTGTCTATCAAACTCCTTCCATAGAGCTTCCCAGCTGGGCGCTTTATTTCTATCTCAGTGGGAGGAGGCACAGGAGGGAGAGGTATTGAGACGGGCACAGGGGACTCTTCTTCTTCTTCTAGTTCCTCGAACTTCGCTTGTTCACCATCTTTCATCGCTCGAGGAAGACGACGGTCAATGTCAGAGTACGCAATATCTCTTTGCCCTCCGACCACAAGCGTGTTGCGAAAAGCGAGTTGAGACAACGTAAGACTTGCTCGAGGATTAGGAGTGAAAGAATTGGATGCTATGGGCGCCGACAAGGGAGTTGTGTAGTTCGTTAAAGAGGTGGACGAACGGTTCGCAGAACGAGCACCCGGTGGCAAAGGCGGACCATCCGTAGATGTCTCAAACCCAATTCTAGGTGTAAAAGAAGGAGGGGGAGGAGGGGGAGGGGCCACATTTTGCAACGGGCTTGGCATAACTAGAACCTTTGGCCTAAGTAGCTCAGCAGTGGAATAAGGCCGGTCCCTGTGCGAGTCTGCTTCGGTGTCATTATCAATGAGAACCCGAGTACCCATTGACCCAACGGACATTGTTCGCGCACGAACTTTAGGATCAAATCGTGACAACCGCGAAGGAGAGGGAGGTCTCACAGCAAAGGGATTCTCCTCTGCAAGCATATTCTTGGATGCCATGGTACCCATCGTTCCATTAGACGCTGTTCTCCCGTGATTGACTTTGGGATCAAACCGCGATGCACGGTCCGGTGATGGGGGTCGGACAGAAAAGGGACTATCGTCCACATCAACATTTGCACCGTTCAGAAAGTTCTTTGAGCCCATGCTAGTGTCGGATTGAGTACGGGTATGTAAGTCAGCACGCGAAGCAGGTCTTTCTCCACCAGGAGAACCATCTCGGATTGAGACAGACGGGAACGGAACAGAATGAAGAGGGGGTGCAATAGACAGTGTCTCGATGAGAGCGTGGCTGGATTCGCGGTGACGTGGCATTGGACGCTGGGGGGATTGCATCCGTTCTAAGTCAGCTACAGATCGAGGACGAGTGATGCCTGAACTAGCAGTGTTCTCTGCATCCAAGAAGGCACCTCCAACGCCAAAGTCGTTCATAGCCCCGGTACTCATTGGTCGGGGCAACCTTCCCCGAAATCCGTCATCTATAGCGCTCCGCGCATTTCGATGTATCATTGCTACCGGATGAGGATTGGGCAACACCTCTGACTTAGCCTTCGCCTTACCCTTCGCTTTGGCTTTGTCCTTAATGAACTGGTCAAGGCCCCATGAAGCGAGATCTACCTCGCCAGCTTCCTCGTCTTCGAGCTCCTCGTCATCATCAGCTCCAAAAGGGTTTCTTAGTCCGTCAATGGAGCTTCTAGACCTTCGGTGTCCCGGTGTAGAATCGCCTGCTTCACTAGGCACAGACACTCCGAGGTAGTCAGTACTCTTACGAGGCTGTCCTCGTCGGAGATGAGCGAAGATAGCGCTGTCATGTGCGGAGACCAGAGGCAAGTGAGGGTTGGTTGGATCGTTGTCATACTCTGCGATTCCAAGAGACTTTGTGAAGCGTGTCCGTCATCCAGGTCTCGCACACTTACCAAGTAGTGCTGCAGCTAATTGAAGGCGGGAGAAGGCTGCGGGTGTAGCCATGAAGCATATACAGATAAAAACTTCGCGTCCAATCTAGAAATGATCGTGAAGGCCAGCAAATGCTAGGCGTCGACTGTCGTATATGGATGTTCTGATAGTGCTGTCCGAAGCGGCGACACAGTGGTGGCATCAAGGTGGCATAGCCTATTAGCCTATCTTCGACTCACTCCCACGTGGTCGCTCGAGTCGTTTGGTTAAGTGTAGATACTTTAAATTTTATTATCGACGGCCTAGCCTGAATTGCTACAAGATCTACTGCAACATCACAGTTCATCATGAACAACATTTCCATCCTCATCAATTTCCTCCATCTCGAATTGAACTTGGTTGCGTTCCATCTCATCAGAGAACGTATTCTCATTATCCACGGGTAGGTCACTAGGCAGCTCTGGATCAACGGGAGGAGCTGGTTTCACGGTGCTATCTGTCGGTGCAGTCTCAGAGACGCCCAGTGATCGCCTGAGCACTCTATCCACACGAGTCAAAAACCTGCGTGGCGTCATTATGAGACAATGTTAGCATTAGTTTTGTCAAGACCTACATGTTGGAATCGGCAACTTCAAACCCTGAACGAACAAGAGCCCCGTCGATCAGGATGGAGGCTACTTCTTTGAGCTGTGCCTCAGAATCTGGGTCTTTGTCATCGCCATCTGCATTCAATTGCTCGACGTGTTCCAGGAGGCCTTCGATCAACGGCGATCGCGGATTAATTTCCAAAACCTTCTGCTTCTTCATATGTCTTTGCATGGCCTCATTCTGCTGGGCCCCACGGCTTGTGGCACCTGCAAATGTTTACTGAGTTTGAACAAGTACTGCTGTGTCAATAGCTGAACGCACTCATGAGCTTCTGAACATTTGCTGTGAAACCCTGGCTGTCTGCCACAATCGCACAAGGACTCGTGACGAGCCTATTAGAGACGATCACTAACGAATATGCAACCTTAGGCAAGAGTGTCATATAATCGTAAAATGAGTACTTACCATCCTTAACATTGTCTCCAGCCTCGATTTTCAGCCACTCAAGAAGGGGAGTGTATTTGTCTGTCAATTCCGCGGTTGTGTCTCGTTCCTCTGCGGTGTCTGTGCGAATATAGGAGTAACGAAAACCTCACGTTGATGGTAACTTACCATCTCCGAAGTCCAGCCCAGCCTTGGCGACGTCCTGGAACGGAACACCCCTCATTGACCCATCAGTGAGATATTCTTTTAATCATGGAGGTCAGTGGCTCACTTCCAATCTCGGATGCTTTGAAGCATGATCTCGTCCAAAGGCTCGTTTAGAAGTAGTACTTCGTACCCGCGGGCGTGCAACTTTTCTACAAACACGCTTTGAGACAAATGTTCAATGGATTTACCCATGTCAGCGAGGTAGAAAATCTGAATTGTGTTTTAAATGTCGCTCCATTTCTTCTCAATACCACTCACCTGTTTTTGGCCCTGCTTCCTGTTCTCCAAATACTGGGAGGTGCAATTTAGATTCATGCTCTGGTATGATCATAATGATAGCCACTAACCGAATCAAACGACACGGCTTCCCGTTGGTTTGTGCTAAAGCGTACAAGAGCTGCCAGCTTCTGGCGGTTTTTACTGTCCTCTGACGCACCCAGTTTCAAGACCTGGCCATAGATCTTCATGACCTCTGCATATTTTTCCTGGTCTTCTTCAGCAATTCTGGAGAAGAGTTGAATGAGACGGCGCAAAATAATTTGCCTGATTTGCTTGAGGAAAGAGCTGGATTGGAGGGTTTCACGAGAGACATTCAATGGGAGATCATCAGCTAGATGGTAGGTATACAAGTCAACACAAGTTCCCCGGGCTGAATCGAACTGATTTACCGTCAATAACAACCCTCACCCAGCTAGCCCACTTCGGCAAGCTATATTCACCTAGGTCAGAGGTGATGAACACGTGCTTCACCATTAGCATGACATCCTTTGACGGAGTATCGAGTGGTTGGTTGAAAAACTCGTTACTCCTTGGAAGACATGAGTGAGAAGTACATAATCATCATCATAATTACTCACAGACGTGTGGGAATGAAAATGATTGCACGGAAAGACACGCCGGATTCCGAGTCACCATGGAAGTGGTGCCATGCAAGGGGTTTCTGGAAGTCTTTGAAGATGCCCTGGTACAATAGCCCATAGTCTTCATCACTTATTGTCTTCGGATCACTGGTAAGAAAGTTAGCATGTCTTTGCGAGGGCGGGGGCAACAACCCACCGCATCCAAAGAGGAGGCTGCGAGTTCATCTGTTGCCAGTGACCAACTGTAACCTTCTTCATCTTGGTAGGTGCGGACTCTTTCTCTGCATCTTCCTCAACCACGGCTTCTTCCTCGTCCGTGTCACTAGGTTTTCCTTCCTCCTCGTCTAAAGCAACCTCTTCGTCTTCGGGAACTTCTTCATCTTCGGAAACTTCTTCATCTTCGGGAACTTCTTTTTCAGACACATACCAGATGTACATCGGGAAGGCAGTCGAATATGAAGAGTGCTGGTTGCTAAGATACTTCTCATAAAGACATGCAATAACATAGAGTGAGACACATACATAAGCTTCATGAGGGTAGTGGTCTCAAAATAGTGGGAGGCGTCACTCTTCAAATAAAGTGTAATTTGAGTTCCATGCCCAAGGGTATTTCCGCGTGGGTCGGGGTATATCTCGAATGATCCCTCATCCGCAGAAGAACTGAAGACATTCTGGGTAGGATTGGGATTCTTGGGCGAAGGCGGGGGTAAGGATGCAACAGTGACTTTATCTGCTACAAGGAAGCTGTGGAAAGTTAACCAGGTGTCCACGGACTCAAAAGTCGCACTAACCTGCTGTAAAAACCGAGCCCGAATGCACCAATAAGATTGCCATTTGCGGTCGCGTCGTCGCCATCTACTCCCGCAAGGAAGTCCGAAGTTCCAGACTTCGCCAAAGTACCCTAAATGTTCAAAATGTTGTGTCAACGTTCATATGTCGCACAACGACGAGGCCCATACCAGGTTTGTTGCCAATTCCTCTGAGCTCATACCAATGCCAGTGTCTGGGCACAACAGTAAGTACTCCGACAGACCATGATGGAGAGTGATGCGAACCGGTAATAATGATACGACCACCGTTGCCATCAGGATTTTTCTCCCCTTTGATAGTGAGGTTCAAAGGGGAGACACCATCCCATATGCTCTTCTCTGTGAGCGCGGTGAGCCGAAGCTTTTCGAGTGCATCATTGGCGTTTGAGATGAGTTCCCGCAAGAACACGTCCCTGAGGTGAGTGGGTTCAGTGAACAGAATGTGTAGGCATGTTAAGGGATTGCAATGTCACCTGTTCGAGTAAAGACTGCAGCACGTAGTACATAGTTAGCGCTTGACGTCGACTCTAATGTGAGGCTCCTGTACCTGTTGACAACTATCTTGCGCATCCGTGCAACATCGCTCTGTCAAACAAATGGTCTGTTCAGGCACACTGATGCAGAACAGACGTGGTGAACCCACCTGGTAGTCATATTTGACCTTGTGCGTAGTATCATCTGCATCTTGCGCGAAAGCGCAGGACGAAAGGGCTGCAAGTGAAAGTATTAGAGGATGCAGAAAACGCATTGTCGAGTGAGTCGACGAGGAGTGAGAGTTGGTCTCTTTGCTGGTGCTTTGAGGACTAGTAGGCAAGTACGGCAGGTATTTATTGAAGTGCGGAACCTTTGTGTGAAATTGAAAGTACTGACGTGTTCGATACCACACGACTGACGAAGTTCAAGAAATTGGAAGTACTGACGTGTTCGATACCACGTGACTGACTTCAAGTGTCACCTGACAGTGACACGCGTTCTCAAAAAGTCGAGCCCTGAGCACTGTAAATCAAATGAAGGCGTCAAGGAGACGAGTTCTTGAGCCACTAAGTATACGGATAAACTATACTACACATGAACAGATAGTTTAGGTGCAGTCAGACCTGCAATATAATCCTAACATAGATTAGACAAGGTTGCAGACACCAAGCCCTTCATTTGACTCACCCTTAACCATCGTTCTCGTTGTGCTGTCACATGCTCGAACATAATATATCGCTTATCGTTCTGACAAGTAATTAGTTGTTAGATTTATTCCACGAATGACTGGTCATACCTTGAGCACTTTTTCGATATCCGAAAGATCCACATTCTTCGCGAGTACTTTCATGTCGACCTTTCCGCCAAAGCCTTCGCCTTCATCCTCACCCAAGTCATCTGCTTTGACCCCTCCCTCGGCTCCTTCACCTCCTATTTTACCCAATCTTCCCCAGAACTCAACAAAGGAGTTCTCCGCGAGCATCTCATCGAATGCTTTCCTACATTCGTATGTCCGTTCGCGTTGCCATTTCTCGTATTCATGTTGAAGATCACGTGTGTCAAAGGCGAGTTTTATTACTGGAAGCGATTTTAACATGGATTCAAGCGGAAGAGCAGAAAATGGTGTTGCCAAGGATGGAGCATGCGCCTGAAACAACGAATGTAGACCAGCCAAATGTTTCATCTGCAACTGACTCATATGTGCATGGAAGAGATGCAATTGTTGGTTTACTGAGAGAGGGGAGTTATTGAATCGAGGATCGGTCTGGAGTTGAGGACGTATCGATTCCCAGGTGGTCTGCAATGATAATGAGATGTGGGTTAGTAACCGTCTCGAAGAAAAAATTAACCGTACCTGTGGGTCTCGTACCGCATCTGTAAGCAGTGTACTAAACAAGAAAAGGAAAGGAGTTGAGCGACGCGACCTGGATCCTTGAACTATGGAAGTAAATGCGGCTTACCGGAATTCTCTTTCACCTTCCTCCAGGTTTAAACCCATCTTGGAGCGCCCTATTTCGGCGTCCATACGACTACGATCAGCTCTCACTTTTTGTTCGCGTTCTTTGAGGGCTTGTTCCTTTTTATCTCTGCGCTTTTGCTCAGCATCTTCTTCTGTGCCATCTTTGCACGTCTCATCTTTAACTTTGATAGAGGTTGAATATGAAGATGAAGACCCATGCGCCTTGAGGAATGTCTGGAATAGCTCTTCACGCAGAGATGAAGACCCGACAGCATCGTATCGTGCGTCATGGGATATTTTTCGTTTCACCTAGAATGCAAACTTTCAATATATCTGATGATGATAAGGCAGAAGACAGATGCTTACGTCTTTCCATGATGAATCTGACCTGACCACACCACTTTCTCGCAGAAGAGTGAAGAAATCAGCCTCCGCCTTCTCGGCGGCTATGCGCTTTTCTAGATCGAAGGTCAGGATTGCTCATGAAGTATAACGAAATTCGTACTCTCTCCAAGCTCTTTGAGATACTCCTTGAATCGCTTCTCTCGCTCTCGATCATCTCTGCCCCATCCGTAAAATCGCCGGTCTTTCTTCCACGTCCTCCGAAAGTCAGACCAAGAGGTTCTCGTGCTCTTTACTTCTTGGCTGAGGAGTCGTTCATACTCTTCCTTAGGATTTGCTTCTGCCTTTTCTTTCTTGACATTTTGTTGCCGTAGTTCGCGCGCGCGATCCCGACAGTATTCATCGAATGCATCACGACGCGCTGAAACGGAAGGGAGCAGAACATAGCGCGGATCTGATATGAACAGGGGCAATGAGGTATCCCAAGGGTGCAAAGGACTGATATCCTTTTCCTTGAGTAATGTCTGGTCAACGAAGTTAATCAAGAGATCATCAGTCAACAGATCCAGTGACAAACCTTGAATAATGCCTTAGCCTCCTCAATAGAGAGATCGACACGATCGGGTATGTTGAGTTGAGACCTCTCGTTTTCTTGCATCTTCTTGGCCTCTGTGTCTTCTGCTTCCTGTGCGAACCTGGCCTCTTCTTCCAGCCTCTTCTTCTCCTCTTCGGCTTCAGAAGCGAGCTGTGCAGCAGCCTCGCGTTGCCACTCCTCCTCCTCGCTTTCATCGTCGTCCTCCCCTTCCTCCTCCCCTTCCTCCTCCTCCTCCCCACTTCCACTCGTGCCTTTTTTGAAATTACAACCTCGTCCAGAGGTTGAGGCTCTTCCGCTTTTCGCTTCACAAGGCCCTGCATTTCTGTCTTAATCCGTTTGAGCTCCTGCTCTTCCTCAAACCCCAGCCTCTCAACTTCCTTTTCTTTTACTTCCTGTTGTTGCTTCTGCGCGTCTTCATGTTCCTCATCACGCTCGAATGCTTCAACGGCATCCTTTATTTCCTCTGGCACGGTCCACACGCTCTGCTTCTTCGCTTTATGTGAATAAAATACGTTCCCTTCCGTCGTCTTTACGCGAATCCATTCTGTGCCAGGTATCGGAGTCTTTACCAACGGTTTGTCTTTCTTCTTCGGAGGCTGCGGTATAATAGCTTGTGGAATGATAGGGAATGCGGGGAGCGGCCGAACGTAGGTAGACTCTCGTGTCACGGGATTGTAGTAGTATGGCTGGCCCGCAGGTCCTGCATGCGTGAAAATCAACGACTAGAGCGCCTAGTGTGTTTTGAGACATACCAACGTGTTCTGTCCAGCCTGGAGGTAATGGAGGAGCACTGAATGAATTCATCGCGATCGTTCGTCGCAACTTGAATGACAAATGTGTTTGCAGCTGAAACGACTTGACCACGGTATACTCTCACGTGCCACTGGGGGGCAACGGTAAGTAGTATGGAAAGTCAGACCGTGCTCTACTTCCAAGGCTTCCACTTCTCGGAACCTTCCTAGTAAGGTAGGTGCTTCTATTGGCCTCCAAACATTCTCGTCTTCCTGCTCCTGTCGCTTTTGACCTTGAATCGTATTCTTCTCTCATCTTCTTTGATTGCTCTTTTGCTCGGCCATTTAGGCCCCAATTTCACGTTTTGCTGAAATCCCCATGACCTCAATGATATTCATTGCCATGCTCTCACTGCCGATGTCGAGTTCGAGGTCGCGTGTGGTCTTGATGTTATGTTTGGGATGAACTGGATTACTGCGTGACCACCGTTTTGTAGGAAGATGAGACTCCCATCTCCAATCCTCCATGTCTGGCCTTCAAAGTGGTGACAGTGTCTCACTGTCCTCGTTTTTCAGTATCTGCTGATTTCCTTCTGCGTCTCTAGAAACTCCATGTATACTTAGTGGTAATGTCAATTGTATTGAACCCATTGTTAATGATGGTGAATTAGAATTATCTTAGTCTTCGTCCCTCCTCGGGGCAATTTCATTGTCCATGTCATCTTTTTCGGGCCGTGTCAATCAGGGGCCTCATAAGTTTCCAACTGGGGAAGTCTCGTGAGTGGAAAAGTTGAAGACTTCAGCCTGGCCAGTGTAATTACCACAGCGGAATCAAAATATATTTCTCTTGAACTACACAGGTTCTAAACATGCTGAACTACAATTTTTTTCTATCAGAACACAATTTGACATTCACTCATGTATGGTTTCTTTAGAAGTTCATCGTAACTGTTCTTAGCCGTGTGGTTGCCACAGCAGAATCAAAATCTGTTTCTCTTGGACTGTACAGGTTCTAAACCTGCCGACAACAAGTTTTTTTTTCTATTGGAACATGCCTTGACATTCACTCATGGATGAATGCTTTAGAAATTCACCGCAGCTGGTCTTAGCCTGGTGGTTGCAACTTGCCACGACAGAATCAAAATCTGTTTCTCTTGGACTGTGCAGGTTCAAAACCTGCCAACGACGAGGTTTTTCCTATCGTTCCTATCGGAACACACCTTGACATTCACCCATGGATGCTTTAGAAGCTCACCGTAGCTGGTCTTAGGCAGGTAATTGCCACAACAGATTCGAAATTTGTTTCTCTTAGATTGTACAGGTTCGAAACCTGCCGATGACAAGGTTTTTTTCTATCGGAACACCCTTGATATTCACTCATGAATGGATGCTTTAGAAGTTCACCGCAAGGTGGTTGGCACAACAGATTTTGAATCTATTTCTCTAGGACTGTACAGGTTCGAAACCTGCCGATGACAAGGTTATTTCTGTCGGAAGACACCTTGATATTCACTCGTGATGGTTTCCTTGCAAGTTCACCGTAAGTAGTCTTAGCCTGATGGTTACCACAACAGAATCAAAATCCGTCCGTTTCTCTTAGACTGTGTAGGTTCGATAACAACGTTTTTTCTATCAGAACACACCTTGACATTCACTTATAGATGGTTTCCTTAGAGGTTCATCTTAACTGATCAATAAATTTTAATTTTTTCGAACAGTCGCAAGTCGCACAGGGTGTTCAAAGGCCAATAGAAGCTACTTACCTTACAGCTGGAAAGGTTCTGAGAAGTAGAAGCCTTGGAAGTAGAGCACAGTGGTCTGGCTTTCCATAGTTATGTCAGTATTTGAATTTAAATATTTAAGCTTCAGTCGAGTTCACTTGAAGTTGTATTCAAGATACTCTTTACTCTAATTGAAAATGGTGGCTATTCGCGCCTATGTATGTAGTACAAGTCAGTACCAAGTACAAGCTACTGTCACGCCGGTTGATCATTTGCTGTCTCCCAGTCGTAAAACATCTATTTCGTTCGTTCGTGCTGCCGACGGGAGTTGAGACTACCAATTAGCTACACCATTAATTGCTTGTCTGTTTGACGATACTGATGTGAGACTTGTGCGACTCGCTCGCTCGCGCCTACCTCCAGTAATAGCGTCCCATTTTGGATTGTCATGGATTATGGACCCCTCGAAGCCGTCGACAATATAATGTTAGCGACACCGACTGCCCAATCAGAATGACGGCAGAGTGGAATGCATCAGGCGTGAGGCATACATGCAGAAAGGGGAAGACGTTCGCTACTTTCAAGTTAGCGGGATGAAATATTCTAAATCATGACTGAGAAGAGTAAGATCGATAGTAATAGGTCACCTAGGGTCTGCGATAGGAAAACACGATATGAAGACGGTCACCGTGGACTCCCGTTTATTGACAAACTTTCCTGGCCTTGGTATCTAAATATAAGTACTTGCCAGAGCAGCGCGTGAGAGCGGCTGAAAGGAGACTGACCTGAGGAAATTTCGCATTTGGTCGACGGGTTTTAAGAACTTACATCCACGCGGAAAGCAGAATTCGAAGACTAGAGTCAGAGCGGAGGCTCAGCTAATTTAAAACTAGGTCTCGGGGAATATCGCTTCCTACATGTGCTCCGAGTCACCCGACGAATTTGAAACCTTGCCCAAGGGCTTTGAAGCGGCGAACCTCCGGGGAGTAAACGGAAATAAATCACAATACGACATGATTGGCAACTGTGAGGTATTTTCTGAATATTCGCCAGCAAATCATCGACATCGTGGGCCGACTAGCCAGCAACAAGCTAGAGATATTGATATTTAGGTTATTTAACCACTATATAATATCCTCCCAACTCCTATGCATCTCTTCCCCAGCCAATTATTTCACACTCGCACTAAAATCCCCTGATGAGCACCGTGATGCCGTCTGAGAGTCAGACGCATGTCACGACGGTCTTCGTATTTAATCTTCACTGCAACAGGTATACATATATAGTGGTTGTTATTTTTATTCTACTAATGTTGTATTTTTTGCAGTTGTGTAAGCACAATCAATGAAGTGCTCTTCTCCTTATCCCCCCCTCCAACCAGGGTGGACATATCCATTATCCACCAGTCAGTGACAGTTGGGCATGCCCTTACAATACTCAGTCACACTATACAATCCATGCTCGAAGACGCTGGGTTTGATGTATCTGACCCAACCTCTGAGCAAAGGCTTTCACAACAAATAAGAACCACACTTTCTGGAAAACGTCAAAAGCATATACAGCAATGTTCATCGTGTCAGGAGGCCGCGGCTGCCGCACCAGAGGATGCAGTTCCACCACTTTTGCGGGGCAATGCTACCAACCTATCTTCAAACAATGTATCTTCAACAGATTGCTCCACGCTAGAGCCTGGATTACAGAAGGACCCAGAACCGAGCCCAAGACCGTCGCACAAATTTGGTATCGATGATGTGCCGCATCTTGTCGCTCTGTCCGTAGGTGGCATGACATGCTCCGCATGTCCAAGTACCATTACCGAAATGGTCTCGCAGCTCCCTGGGATATCCGAAGTAGTCGTTAGCCTACTTAACCATTCTGCCACGGTTGTTGTTGCTCGACGGGACCTTGTTGGTTCCGTGACCGAAACGATCGACGACTGCGGCTACGAAGTCAACATCATCAAGGTCGAACCACTCGTTTCACCAACATCACAAAGTGCAACGGGTCCTCGGAATCTATCCCTTCGTATTGATGGAATGTATTGCCAGTAGGTCGATTTGCATAGTTGTCACATCCAGTATTATTAATATCTGCTAATCAGAAATTGTCCATTAAAGATCATGACTGCCTTGCAAAGGCTCCAGCCAGACGTCACCGTTATCAAACCGTTATCGAACCATTTGGACCCCATAATGGAAATATCATATAAGCCATCGCCTCCAGACTTACCATCCGCTCTATCATCTCAGCCATTGTGTCCGTGGAGCTGACATTATACACTGTATCGATATATCGTCCACCCACGCTCGAAGAGCTCACGCGCAGCATGCAGCAGCGCGAGCAACGAGCTTTACTTCTCCGTCTGTTTTTCACATGTATCATTGCGATACCTACGTTTATCATCGGCGTAGTTTACATGAGTCTCGTTCCCGGCGGCAATGCGACGAAGCAATACCTATTGGGGCCCATGTGGAAAGGAAATGTGTCCCGGATTGAGTGGGCGCTTTTCTTTCTCGCGACCCCAGTATACTTCTGTGGTGCTGACTTGTTTCATCGTCGGAGCATCAAAGAAATCAGACATTTATGGAGGAAAGGTAGTATGTCTCCCATCGTCAGGCGTTTTACTAGGTTTGGGAGTATGAACCTTCTGGTATGTACCGTGTTACCCTTGTCGTAAAGTAATGACATGTATAAACAGGTTTCTACCGGAGTATCTGTGGCCTACTTTTCGTCGATCGCACTTCTAATTCTGGCAGTTACACAGCCAGCTGCGAGCAGCGGTTCAGCACAAGATACCACATATTTCGACGCTGTCGTGTTCCTGACCATGTTTTTACTTATTGGTGAGTGGAGTCCACGTCTTGCATATCTTGTGTGATGTAATATAAATTATCAGGCCGTTACCTCGATGCATATAGTAAAGCGAGGACTGCCGACGCAATCACTGCGCTTGGTTCGCTCCGCCCTACCGAAGCTCTTTTACTGACCACTGATTATATCTCTGGTTCTACGTCCCCCTCGGTCGTTCCCCGCAATGATCCCGAAAAAGGTGACTTGTCATTTGATAACGGTAGCTTTATTGCGTCTCCTGGATTCAAGTTCGAGAAGGTACCTGTTGACTTCTTGGAGGTCGGCGATGTAGTGCGCGTGCAAAACGGTGCGACGCCACCATCGGACGGTACAATCGTCTCCGGTGCGGAGACATCTTTCGACGAAAGCTCCTTAACGGGCGAGGCTCGACTTATTAAGAAGAACATCGGGGACAAGGTTCTTCTTGGAACAATCAATAAGTCCAAAGCCGTGGATGTTCGAATTGATACTCTTGGCAGTGTCACACTGTTAGTCACCCAACTTGGATTTTAAATATATTGTTTGTCTTATCTAGTTCTAAAGGCTAGATCAGATTGTGCAAATCGTCCGCGACGGCCAAACTCGCAGGGCACCCATTGAGCGCCTTGTGGATCACATCACGAGTGTGTTCGTCCCAATCGTTACTTTGCTAGCGATTGTTACGTGGTTGATATGGCTCGCTTTGGGTGTTAGCGGTGCCATTCCTAGGAGCTACTTAGATATAAGTCAAGGTGGATGGGGTGAGTTTCTTCCAAGTGACTCACTGAAATTTGTGCTGATGTTAGCCCTGTAGTAGTCTGGTCTCTTGAGTTTGCAATCGCAGTATTCGTCGTGGCCTGCCCTTGTGGCATTGGCCTAGCAGCACCTACCGCTCTTCTTGTGGGATCTGGCCTTGCAGCCAAACATGGGATCTTGGCCCGCGGAGGCGGCGAGGCTTTCCAAGAAATGGCGCAAGTTGATATCCTCGTGTTCGATAAGACCGGAACACTCACTGAAGGTGGCGAGCCCCAAGTATCTGATGCCAAGATTCTGCTTTCGTCGGTGCCTGAAAAGACGCTTCTAGGACTTGCTGCGGAGTTAGAATCTGCATCCTCTCACCCACTCGCGAATGCAGTTAGGCAGTACGCGGGAAAGCACGGTGCTGTGTCCATTGCTGGCAATGCGTTCGATGAAATTGCTGGCAAAGGCGTCAAAGGGGATTTCAACAAAATACGTCGAAAGGCGATGGTAGGAAATGAAGCCCTGATGCAAGACCATGACGTACTACTTTCTCCAGATGTTCTCCAAGTGCTCGAGAGGTGGAAATCTGAAGCGAAGAGTATCGTCCTCCTCGCAGTTACTGTGGCAGACTTGGACAACCGATTTGTTCCTGCAGCGATATTTGCTGTATCGGATCCCATCAGGAGGGAAGCTGGTGGTGTTATACGCCATTTACAGGAGGAGGGCATTGGGACATGGATGATATCAGGGGACAACGAGACAACGGCCAAAGCAGTTGCGAAATCTATTGGAATTCCCGAAATTAGTGTCATTGCTGGTGTCCTTCCCCAACAAAAAGTATGTTTTTGATATTTGAATCGTCGTCGCGTCATCATCTAACCTGTCCCGCAGGCTGAAAAGATCGAGTGGCTGCAGCACAATGGCATCAGACGTTCATCTTCACGATGGCAACGTATGCTGCCTAGTTCAGCGTCAAAACGGCGATGCATCGTCGCAATGGTTGGGGATGGCATCAACGACGCACCCGTGAGTTCTCTCTACAAGTTTTTTATTTTTTATTGACTGGCGTCAGGCACTAGCAGCCAGTGACATAGGAATAGCTATCGGGTCTGGAAGTGAGTTCCAACGTTTGTTTAACTGCCTGCATACTGACATACTTCAGGTGACGTCGCAATTTCTAGCGCTTCATTCATTCTTGTATCTTCAAACCTCACAAGTCTACTCATTTTGAACGATCTCTCGAGAAAAGTGCTAAATCGCATTAAAGTCAACTTTGTACGCTTCTTCAGTCCCCATACGCCACTACTCGCCGTTAATATATCCCGTAGATGTGGGCAATTATGTATAATGTGATTGCAGTCCCCATCGCTGCTGGCGTCGTATACCCTGCTGGACATGCGCGTCTAGCTCCCGTGTGGGCGTCATTGGCCATGTCATTATCGTAAGTAACCTGACCATGGGGTATAAGACATGTATTGATCGGCTACTCTAGCTCTGTATCTGTAGTTTGCTCCTCGCTCGCACTTAAATTATACAAGGAGCCGAAGATACAGCTTTAAAGAGTTCAGTTTCTTTCGGCATTATTAGAGTTAATTTGTTCATTGGATCTGTATCATCCACGTCATCCCTATATTACTAGCGTATTTTATAAATGCACTCTCTTACGCTGTGGTCACGATCTCTGCGTTGCAAGAACCTCCCTATCCTTCTTTGAACGATAAAACTCCGAAAACGAGAGTCGTATGCCAAGGAAACGACAATCCAAATCTGGATGTGACTGCAAGGCCTGTACGATAGTTTGCATGCGCTCGCTGAATGTAGTGCTATATTCCCTGAGAAGTTTGCGAATCTGAGAGAGCGACTGGGTATAACCCAGTGAGGTGGGTGCAGTGTACACCCCACGGGCAGCATCCCGTGCTTGGTCTAACCGAGCTGACTCGGATAGGGTATAGTTGTAGAAATTATCCTGTAGCAATTTTTGTTAGGAAAAAAAGAAACACGTGAATGAGGGAGGATAAAAAAACACTAACAATTGCCTCGCGGAACTGGAGGATAGTCGAGAATACTTCCCGAACTTGGGTCAATAAGCTCTCCTGGCATGATGATAAACACGCAACAAACTTGCTCGCGAGCCAAACTTACCTCTCTCCCTGCCTTGGGGCTGATCAGCAACACTTTCTTGACCATACGATCGAGATACGATTGATGAGCGTCGATCATAGCGTCAAGATCGCCCTCCCGTCTGGCAAAGAATTCCATAAGAGCCTTCCACGAGCACTCAATGACCTCGAGCTGTGTGTACGCCTGCATCTGGCGAATAAAATGGATCATTTCTGAGGTCGTGATCCGGATCTGGTGCCAATCATACTCCAACTCTGGACTGCACGTCAGCGCCACAGCCATGGTTTGTGGAAGGAAGAAAACATCGTAGCACGATTAACTCACCTTCCAACCGCCCTCCGACTCGTCCAGCACCGGCAACTCTCATCCAACCACTGCTCAACGCGCCTTCTACACGCTTCATCGCCCATAGATGTGCAAATACCCGCTTGTACTTCTCTAGAGACCCGGGGTCGAGGAGGGTATCGAGCGGCGCATCGACCTTGTACTCGAGCGTGAAGACGTCCCACCCGAGCTCGCCGTGCGTATATTCTAGCATGCGAGCATCGAGACGGCGGAGAACATCCGGTGAGTCGTTCTGCGCGCTTGAAGTACGGATCGCTGTCTCGAGTGTTGCTGTGAGGTTGTGTCGGTAGAGGGTGTTGGCAGGTCGGGTGAGAGAGGGCCTGTCTGCCCATTAGCATGGATGAAGTGATAGCATGGATTACGTACCCGAGCAACTCCATGAGTTGCTCAGCAAAGTCACCGTAACCAAGGAGGAGGTAGTGCTTGAGCGCGGAGAGGTGATCGAGGAGGCGGAACTTCTCAGTGAAGACTTCAAACAGGCGAGCAGAGGCAGTGTTGTATGCACTGTCGATACTGCGTTCCAGTCCTGCAATATCGCTGTACTTGAGGACTACGGGGAAACATAACTATCAATATAAAAGCGAGTGAAAGTACAGAACCCACTTCCGCCCGTATTACTCATCTTTTCCCTTGTTGCCACCCAATCCGAATCGTGGCAACTGTATCTGATAAAATTTAAGCTCTTGCCTGTCGAAAAGATCTTTCTTCCAAAGTTCTCGCCCACAAACATCGGGAGCATCTCTTTTCTAAATCGATATTTTGCCTCCCAAAGGCGGAGACCGCCTCCGCCATCACTTCTGTCTGCGCTAACAGAATCCTCACCGAATGCGTCGATGCCACCTGCAAGACTTGAGGGATGTAGTCCTTGAAGATGCGCAAGTGATGGGTCGACGGAAACGAAGAATTCAGAGTGGGGATCGTAGAGCTCGCCGGAGAAGAGCCATTTGTGCAGCGTATTGAAGAAGGGAGTGGATACCTGAAATTCAATTAGTATGATCAACTAACGTAATAAAGATGTTGCACCTCTTCCAGAAGTTGGTCAGTAAATTTTCTGACGAATGGGTCTCCATTGTCGGTGTATGAATGGATGAGGTTAACGAGTGCCCCACCCTGTGCGTCATGGGCACCCTCAATACAGATGCTCATCATGCGCATGCGGAGACGCCATTCTGTTATCCAGACGTCGAGACGTTTAAGGGTGAGGCCAGTCTCCTCTCCAACAGGATCCGATTGTGAGCCTGGAGCTGAGTTGGGTGCATTGCCCATCTGAGACTCTAGAACGGCGATGAGTCGGTAATATTCGGTAAGCAACGTTTGGAGGTGATGGCAAAGGCTTTGCTCGATCATGCCGACAGAAGGACGATCTTGTGTGTTGACGAACGCAGCTATGCGCGCATAGAGATGACCTACCTCAGAGAGGCGATGAATGAGGGATTTAGTTGAGGAAGGAATGATATATTTCTGCGATTAAGATGAGCACAATAGGACATTCATTTGAGATTGCTTACAGAATCTTCGACAAAAACGAGTTTGGGCTGGGCGTCGTTGCCCGAGAGCGACAAGTGTACATATTTTCCAGAAATTCCCTGTAAGAGATATAACGTATCGCGAAGAAGTAAGTGTTCGGGGAGATGGTGTCGTCCTTCATCAGTAGTTGAGCGTTCTGTCCCACAAGTGGACGTCAATAGAATGCATACCAGTACGGGCGCGATATTCACGCAATATTTCTGCTTTCGAATTGCCTTTTTGTTGTGGTGAGCGCGGAAGGTCGATAGAACCAGTGGTAAGAGTTGTGGATGGACGAAGTGGGGCCTGGAGAGACGCGAGGAATGGACTTGAGGTTGGCTGCCGTGGAGAGGATGCAAGAGAATAAAGAAATAGGAGGGACTCGGGTTTGCGAGAGAGAATAGGCTATGCAGAGATAAGACGCGTGACTAACACGATCGGTTCACTCACTTGGTCTAATAATCGCGAGAGGAGATTAGTGAACTTGAGAGATGCACTATTCGGAGATTCAGATTGTAACACTGCAAAAGAACATAGTCGTGACTAGTAATACGCGATTTTTGGGCGATACATACGATGCCTTTTTATCTGTGCTGCTAAATGACCAGTGTCATTCTCGTGTGCGGTACCAATATTACTACAAAGCAGGTAAGTGACATATTCTGCAAGCTGAACTAGAGCGTTGTTACCTTGCGAGGATATCCTTGCAGTGTGCTATTAGTTCTTCTTTGAGACGTGTATTAGACTGAATCTGGGGGACAAGGGACGTGACAAGGCTCTCGATTGAAGCGCTCACATCACGCATTGCGGTATACAGTTTCAGATCACACGAGTATCAGTTAAGGTAGAAATCGACCAACGTCACGTGATAAACGTTACAGAAAGGTGACAGAATGCAAATTGACGATTAACATACCGTAGAGCTCAGCGTTACAGAATTTGAAAAGATGACATTGACAAGAATCATGCTACACAGAAACTTGACTTTTCAGAACTATGATAAACGAGCTAACGAGTGAGATAATTGATGTTCCTGAAAATGTGCAGAGTGTGAAGCTGAAAGTCCGCCGCAAAGCCGTGGCACTGCTGATCCGTAGCGTGGTATGGGCAACAACAAGACCTGGCGAAAACGGCGTGGTGACAGCCTTGCTGCATGGCGAGCATCCAAGAAAGCAAAGGCTCCACTGGCAACAGGTTCTGATCTACAGAATGACGAAAATGTGAGTAGTTTTTGCAAGTTTCACTGAAAACACTCACTGATATGTCTATACAGTTCGAAAATACTGCGTCAGCGCCCGTTTTTACCACGGAGGATCGTACGGACGCACCAGAATCGACTACACAGGCACAGATCCCCTTGGCAGACATGGCCAACACTTTGGACATCATCTTGTCGAACAATGTGTCCCTGCATGATACATTGCACTACAAGACCATGTGGAGTGCGGTGGTGTGAAAGGGATCAACTGGTAACCCTTCTCGAAGAAATCAATGACTCACCTGTGATGCCTTCTCATGAGTTTGACAATGCTCATCAAAAGAAAAGCATTAGAGGATTTGTGAACATTGCTAAAGCCACTGTGCAGTGACAAAGGTCGTGACTCTGAATCAGAAACACTCTTGCCTGCACTGAATTTCAGAGAGACTCATGCACATCAAAAACTTCCTTTGGCTATATGTGGATGTTGGCAGTGATGGACAGAAACATCCAGCAAATCCTGTGGGGGGTCAATGGATCCAAGCCACAAATCAAGCAACTCGAAATGCACATGCAGGCAAAAAATGCAGGGATTACCTTTCCTGTTATCTGCAATGCTGGTCAAAGGCATATATTAAGGACTGCACAGCTTTGCCTCATCAAGCACCATGGCAAACTGCTTTGCACATTGACAATGAAGAACTGGCTGGGGAACTGAAGCTGCACCTGCAAAGTGTTGGGAAGTAAGTTTGAGCTCAGGACCTTATTGATTACCTGAGTGTTCAGGAAAATCAGACTCGCCTCGGCTTTAAGAAGCCAATTTCACTCAGCACTGCTCAGTGATGGATGGGAATATTAGGTTTCTATTGGCACAAGGAGCCAACTAGGCAGTATTCTGATGGACATGAACATGATGACATTGTTTACTACCACCAAAATGTCTTCTTGCTGTCATGGAATTGATATGAATCATGAATGCAGGAATGGGACCAGCACAATGCACATACTCGCATTGAGGATCTGCAAGCTGCATCTGCTATATCAGGCTGGCAAGTCGTTGTTTGGTTTCATGATGAATCAACCTTCTATGCAAATGATTGCCACACACAGTGCTGGGGTGCACATCTCAGAAGGGGCTGTACCTCAGCCCAAAGGAGAAGGAGCTTCGTTAATGGTTGCAGATTTTATCTCAGCTGATTATGGATGGCTATGTTCCCCTGATAGCAAGGAGAGTGTCTGCATTCTTTTTTGAGCTGGCAAAGCATGCAATGGATATTTTGCCAATGAAAATATTGTGGCTCATGCCAAGAAGGCTATGGATATCTTGGAAAAATATTATCCACATGAAGATCACATCCTTATCTTTGATAATGCTACCACTCACCTCAAACATGTGGACAATGCACTATCTGCTTGGAAGTTGCCCAAGGGTCCATCTGAAACATGAGGGATCACTGTCAAGATGAAAGACAGTGATGGCAAGGTAGTATTTGGCCTGGTGACATGCACCAAACTGGTCTGGTGTATGGCTGACTAAGCACTACCACAGCTGACAAATAATACCAGGACTATAATAACCTAGTCTTCATCTATTCAGGAATCAGTTTATGACCCAGAACCTAGAGTTTCCTTTTTTTGTAAAAAGTGTTGCTTATTATTCCTAATTCCTTTTTTGGTTTCAGAAACTATTTCATAAAATTCCCACAGATGTCAGGTGACCCCAGAAAAATAATTACGTAAGGTTACCCTGCAGAGAAACTCATGAAACCCACTATGTTTCACTTGTGTCATTTCTATGCATCTACAAAAAAGTGCAAATTTATGCTTCAAATATTACATAATTGATATTCCACCTAGCATAGCCACTAATAGTCACCTGATCTCAAGTTTATGCATAGCTATCAATATCTCACATGACTTCTTCTCACGCCCTTGAGTGTATTACAAATCAAACCATGACAATACTCAATAATTAGGGTAGGTTAGCACCCCTACAAAATGTGGGAAACAGTAGCATAGCCTCTCATTTTGTCTATATAAGACCCACCTTTTTGTCAATAAAAGAGAGATTCCCCCCTCAGAAATATAATTGAGAGTGAAGTGTGGCCAGCACTATCAGTATACTGTCAAGCACATTGTCAACAACAACAAGATTGGAAGTCCACTCTGTGAGATAGCACTACCTTGAGCTCACTGTGTCTGACAACCAGCAAGACAACAAATCTTTTTCTTTGACAAAATCATTCTAGTTTCTTTCATCTTTCTTCTCTCTGTTTTCTTTCTCTGTTGTCTGTTTCCTTGCTTCTGTTTCTTTTGATTCTTTCTCTTTTCTTTCTTTTCTTTGATCTTTGGTCTGTCTTTCTCTTTCAAAGTTTGTTGGTGTCAGTGTCTTTGTGTTTCTAATATTTGTGTTGTCTCTTTAGTCCATCTAAGGCCAGAGCAGCTTAGTGGGAGAGACTTCAGGGGTTGATAGTGATACTGAGTTAAGGTCTTCACTGACTGATAGACTCTAGTTATTGAAAGGGGACTTGGTACTGAAAGCCAAGGATGTCCGTTCCTGTTATCTGCTTAATACTCATAGTGAGTTCCTTGGCAGCAGGTTCAATAGTAAGCTAGAGATTTCTGAAGTAGTGACTAGTCTTGACCAGGGATTCTACCTGCTTGTCTGAGAGGGTGATTGTTGTAACTTCCCACAAATTGTGGTAGCACATTTGTTGCAAAACACCTGCATTCCATTGGAGAGAGTGATTCAGCTAGTTATTTCTGTCTTTTAGTTTGTTTGACTTCTGTGTGTTTCCTTTTGAGTTTAGTTGATTTGAGAATCTTTGACATTGTCCAAAAGTTTGCTGATCTCACAGAAGTGACTCTTTGCTGACCTAGCCTGGGAAACATAAACAGCCACCCATGTACAACCATGTTATCAGTCATTGGTATTTGTCTGAATCACTGACCATGGAGATATTTGGTTTTATAGGTGTTTATCTATAGATCATCTATCTAAGAAGACAACAGATCTTCTCCCTTGAGAGGGTTTCCATCCGGTGTCTTCTTAGATAGATGATCTATAGATCAACACCTATAAAACCAAATATCTCCATGGTCAGTGATCCAGACAAATACCAATGACTGATAACATGGTTGTACATGGGTGGCTGTTTATGTTTCCCAGGCTACGGTGTCTTACTAGGATGCGAAAGGCAAATAAATCACCAGATTTCACAATCCTTCCATGGTCAACAGTTCAGACAAATACCAATGGTTGATAATGTGGTGTTCATTGGGGGTTGCAGAAACAGAGTTGCAGTTTTTCTGAGCAATTTACCAATGACTAAAAGGGTAGAGATCTGTGTGGGAAAATCTCAGGGTTAGTATCTGCTAATTATTGTGATCAGAATTCAGGAACTTAGGAAGATAGTTACCGCTAACTGGCTTGATGTAATACTTGAATAACTCGAGAAAGGCGATGACGGAAATACAAAGTGTAGCCAAACTGATAACTGGCTTGATGCAGTGCTACGATGCTATGGATAATGAAATGACAATACAAAATGTGTCAGAACAATATCTTGACTACTTCTTATTCTCACGACTAGGAGAGCAAACTAGAAGCCAAATACAATCAAATCAATCAATATGTGGCCTCAAAATTAGCTTCTCTGCTGCTCAGCTCCAAGAGAGCACGTCCCTCTTTATGTAGTCTTAAAGCTAACCAGGTTCTTGATATTATTGAATAAAGTATAAGTCCTATTTGTCGTCACTCAATCAATGAAAATACAATAATTCTCCCCACAGACATGATTTCCTGTGTCAATAAAGAGAATGAAGCAGAACTACACTAGACGACTGACAACCGTGTGCTAGCTAGTGCAATTAAAGAATGTAAAGATAATATCTCAGATGGTCAAAATGCTGTGGGAAACAGTGACAAAGGAAGTGAGGGAATAAACTAATATTCACTCAGATGTTCACACCAATACTCAGTAATAATGGTAATATGTTTCTTTTTTTGCTCAGAGGGGAACAGTGGTCCCTTTATATACTACTATAGACACGGCTGCACTACTAACTAAATAAGGTAATATGACTCATCATGACTCATTATGACTCACTTTGCTTGTCATCCTAAAGTTCGCTGATTGGCTACCAAAACTTCGGAACTAGTCCAAACATATAACAACATAAACAACACATCACATTCAAAAACACAAATACTGGTGAATAGTCCATTACATAATCTATATTGACTATTATTCATTTACAGCTCTTTGCATAAAGGATGGCAGTGGCATCATTTTTTCGCTCAATTAGGAAATGTTAGACTTAGTGAAATTTCACTCACTGTACACCATCTTCTCTTCAAATCATTATTATTATGGTGTTTATAAGGTAGACTTCAAACACTTTCTGTAAACGTCATGTGATAATGCGTGATAAAGCATGACAAATGAGTGCGAGCTCATAGGAAACCTATCTGAAGCATCTAGAGGAAAACAGAAATGGAGGCATGGTAGAGGACTGCTTTCTCTATGATGCCTTCGTTGTAGAACTGTTATAAATGTAATAGTAAACAAGTAGATGACTATTTCTATGTGTACCATACACAAAGATGCCCACAGTATGCCACAAACGATATCCAAAGTCCATCTGCGTGCCATGCAGTTAGTGCCAACCTTCCAAATGCCCAGATGCCCAAGTGCTCTCGACAGGTGCAAATGGCCATCATGAACTTTGGGTGCTGGGCAAAGAAAACAAAGATTTCAGCTGAGAAGGAGAATATTACTAGTGTGAGCAGTATTTCACTCACTTGTCATGACAGTGTACAATGCTCATTGTTGTCTTTCAGATCCCTACAGTCGCTAAAGTATCACCTTGATCCTTGATGAACTTGATGCAGCAAAGGTAATATAATTAAAAGCCTCATAGGTATTAATATATAATGCATATACTATAGACAAATTACTTACTGTCATCATTCTAATCATACGAATACTCAATACTCCAACCAGTGGTTTTATGGTCAAATGTGGCCAGGTCACACCCCAGTCACAGCATGTGATGTTTACAGAAAGTGCTTGAAGTCTACCTTAACTATCGCTGCATCTAAAAAACACAAGAGTCGACTAGATTATGTCAGCCTGAGTGACCTCGATTCCATTTCTAATGGCCCTGATGACAACAATACTCAAATTGAGGGACCTTCAGAGGATGGCATGGATGAGGAACCCAACTCTAATGACGATGGCGAAGATGACAAGCCTGTGCAGTCCTCGAGCCTTCAACAATGGTTGCAGCAACAATACCATCTAGTGTGAGGAGGGCTCCTGTGGATGTCTGGTGTCCACGCACAAACACCTACTTTTTCTGTGCATGTGTGCCTGTTTTTGATCGACCATAGCGTCTACTGAGTGTGCGCTCGTCCATTGATGTCTTGTCAATGAATCCTAACTCCTGTGGATCATACTGAGCCATGCATGCAATAAACTCAGCATGCAGAGTTTCATTGCATTCCTTGGCAATGCGCTTGAGTTTTTTGTAGCTCACATTAGCATGTTCGAGCTCACGAAAGATTGTTGTGAAATGTACAGATATGAATTGATTGTTGCAAGGAGGTGTGTGAGTTTGTCCAGAAAATAGTCAGGATTTTGCCTTATGAGACGAAGCAGACAATTAATATCTTCATGATCAAGAGCATGCAGACGACCACATAATGTAGGTCGATGGTTCATGATGTTGCTGGTTTTGCGCCAGAGCTTCAAAATCCGAAACCAGGTGCTCTCAGAAAATCCACAAGAATCTAGGATATTGCAGAGGCTTAGAAGGTCTCATTCATGGAGTCGGATTGCTGCAAGTTTCACATTGCAACTGATCTTGCGAAATCCCATGTTGCAGAGATGATAATGATGATAGTATAGTAAGGCTACATGAGTGAAATTTCACTAAGTCTAACATTTCCTAATTGAGCGAAAAAATGATGCCACTGCCATCCTTTATGCAAAGAGCTGTAAATGAATAATAGTCAATATAGATTATGTAATGGACTATTCACCAGTATTTGTGTTTTTGAATGTGATGTGTTGTTTATGTTGTTATATGTTTGGACTAGTTCCGAAGTTTTGGTAGCCAATCAGCGAACTTTAGGATGACAAGCAAAGTGAGTCATAATGAGTCATGATGAGTCATATTACCTTATTTAGTTAGTAGTGCAGCCGTGTCTATAGTAGTATATAAAGGGACCACTGTTCCCCTCTGAGCAAAAAAAGAAACATATTACCATTATTACTGAGTATTGGTGTGAACATCTGAGTGAATATTAGTTTATTCCCTCACTTCCTTTGTCACTGTTTCCCACAGCATTTTGACCATCTGAGATATTATCTTTACATTCTTTAATTGCACTAGCTAGCACACGGTTGTCAGTCGTCTAGTGTAGTTCTGCTTCATTCTCTTTATTGACACAGGAAATCATGTCTGTGGGGAGAATTATTGTATTTTCATTGATTGAGTGACGACAAATAGGACTTATACTTTATTCAATAATATCAAGAACCTGGTTAGCTTTAAGACTACATAAAGAGGGTGTACTCTGTTTTGATTCTGCGTCATACTCATTGTGAGTGCCTGAGCAGCAGAGAAGCTAATTTTGAGGCCACATATTGATTGATTTGATTGTATTTGGCTTCTAGTTTGCTCTCCTAGTCGTGAGAATAAGAAGTAGTCAAGATATTGTTCTGACACATTTTGTATTGTCATTTCATTATCCATAGCATCGTAGCACTGCATCAAGCCAGTTATCGGTGTAATGAACATATTGGCACTGGCCTTAAAACCCTATCTTTTGGTGCACGTCTCACATCTATAGGAATCTCCACCAGTCCAAAGGCCATCTTACTCCTTTAGCATTGCCGGCGGTATTTCACGCTTACTGCACACTGTACCGACTGCCGCACCACGTTCCATGTACTGATGTCCTCCCATGTCCTTGCCGCGTCCGCATAGCTCCATTTGGTGCATTGTTTGTTTTATGTTCATTATCACTGATTCCACAGCAAGTCTTATTACATGTCGCCTCATGCCGCAGCCGCCTCGCACTATGTTTACATATGGCAGTTACTATACTTGAGCACTACTGATCTCGCCTAGAGCATTCCGAATGCATACAATTTAGGATATAAGCACCGCATACCCCGCACGATACAGTACCTGATTTTACCCCATTGCATGTACTATAGGTCAGGATTAGTGTCTAGCTCTGGAACCACCCAGTAGTAGACTTAGTCTTTAAAGTTCTTTACCACTCGTTAATTGATCTCGCTCTTTCACCGTTACTGCTGGCATACCGCTGGACTCTTGATTGCTATTTTTATTGAACTTCTCATGCACCGCTACTTTACTGCTGAAAGTACTGTGGCCTTCTTTGCTGTTTCTTTGCACCACTCGCAACCTTACCACTGTAAAGATACGATCTAACCTGGGCTGTAGATAAACTACCTCCTCAGTTAGTATGTGAGTCTTGTGCTCCGTCTAGTCTGCTTCACTTGTGAGAACAAGAGTGTTTGACCCTAAAGGGGGATGCCTATTAGTATGGTCAAGTTCGAGTCAAACTTATGTGCGAAGGAAGCGTCGTGGTTAGCAGTAAGTTGCCGCAGTCAGCGATGGTGCCGCCGGAACTAGCGTCATGTGTAGCGGTGCTACCGTGGTCAAGATATGGTCAGAAACAGTTGCGTCAAGCGAGCAATGTCAAGCGATAATATCAGCGGTAACGGTAAAGCTGCGAGCGGTGCAAAGAAACAGTAAAGAAGGTTGCAGTACTTTTAGCAGTAAAGCAGCGGTGCGTGAGAAGTTCAGTCAAAATAAGAGTCAAAAGTCCAGCGGTAATGGAAAACGAGCGTGATAGATTAATGAGTGATAAGGAAACTTTAAAAGACTAAGTCCACTACTGGATAGATCCAGAGCTAGACAATAATCCTGACCTATAGTACGTGCAATGGTGTAAAATCAGGTACTTCTATTGTGGAGGGTACATGGTGCTTATATCCTAAATCATATGTACTCAGAATACTCTAGGCGAGATCAGTGTTACGAACTGGGGTGGCATCACCAGCGACAGTGAAAAGACACAGACGGTCTGCTGGGAAGTTCTACAATGTCCAGAAGAGGACAAGGTGAAAGTACAAGGAACGCGTTCCAAGTACGATCAAGGGTTCAGCCTCAAAGACAAGTCTAAGAGGTTCTACGAGAATAGAGACTAAGGCTAAGGAGTGCTTAGACTTAGAGACGATTCAAGACAACTTAGGTTGGAGACCTAAGCGAAGGATGTTCCAGGTAAAACCCAGTAAGATTAAAGTAAAGAATCTACTACAAGTACAACGTGCTTAAATAGACCAATATGTGCGCACGGACCAAGAGAGACGTGAGAACGTAAGTGCGTATCCAAATGAGGAAGGCAACTATAGTACAGATGCATTGAGCATATGAGTCAGAGTCATGCGACATGATATACAAGGAAAGAGACAAAGAGAAAATGAATAGGGGCATGTACGATTGTAACAATCAGTAGCGCTGGAGTGTAGTAACTGCCATAAGTAAACATAGCGCGAGGTGCTGCGGCATGAGGCAACATGTAATAAGGCTTGCTGTGGAATCAGTGATAGTGAACATAAAAAAAACAACGCACCAAATGGAGCTATGTGGATGTGGCAAGGACATGGGAGGACATCAGTACATGGAACATGGTGCGATAGTCGGTACAGTGTGCGGTAAGCGTGGGATGCCGCCGGTACTGCTAAAGGGGTAAGATGGCCATGACAAGTGGTAACTCCTGTAGACGTGAGATGAGTGTCAAAAGATGGGGTTTTAAGTGTTATGAACTGGGGTGGCGTCACCAGTGACAGTGAAAAGACACAGACGGTCTGCTGGGAGGTTCTTACAATACCCAAAAGAGGACAAGGTGAAAGTACAAGGAACGCATTCCGAGTATGATCAAGGGTTCGGCCTCAAAGATGAGTCTCTGAGGTTCTACGAGAATAGAGACTAGGACTAAGGAGTGCTTAGACTTAGAGACGACTTAGGTTGGAGACCTAAGCGAAGGAGATTCCAGGTAAAACCCAGTAAGATTAAAGTAAAGAATCTACTACAAGTACACTGTGCTTTATATAGGTAGACATGTGCGCACAGACCAGGTAACCATGAGAATGTAACTGCGTATCCTAATAAGGAAGGCATGTATTGTACAGATGCGTTGAGCATATGAGTCAAAGTCATGTGACATGATATACAAGTAAGAAGATAAAGGGAAAATGAATAGGGGCACGTACAACTGTAACATTACCCCCTTATTACATTGAAAGTCACCGACTTTCAAACATCTCTGTTGTCATCATAGACGGGATCATAGTCATCATAGTTAGCGACGTCTTCATCAGCGGCACTTCCTCCTAGCATATAAGCAGCTTCCTCCTCTGCTACAGTCCTCGCCCGTCGACCTTCTTTTCGTCGTCGACGGTTAATGAGATACTGTTCCCACCTACGCAGTGCATCATAAAATCCATCGTCCTTCCAAGTAAGCGTAAACGGAGGTTTCCCACGATGCTGGGGGCAGTAAATGGACAGATGGGTAGGAGCGTGTTGAAGACAGATTTGGCATTGATAGTCAAGACAATTCTTTTGTCGATGTCTGACGATGCCACAGATTCAACATTTCATGTTTTCATCAGTGTTAGACATAGACATGCATAATGGTGATGGTGAGATAATGGGTTTAGGACTGACGGATCTAGCACGCTTCTTCCCTTTCTGTCATGTCATGCGTTTTAAGGCGAGGGCGTTGTCACGTCGAAGCTGTGCTTGTTGCTTACTAGTTAGCACGTATGCGGATGTGGGGAGGTCAGGAGTGGTTCCCCTTTCAGCAACCACTAGAAGTTTGTTGGAGGAGGAAGAAGAGGTGGTGCCGAAGTCTTTTACTAAGACTGGCGAGACAGGGTCCATTGGACCAAATGATGACGGGATAGACATGGGGGGGTGTATATGAAGGTCGCGAAGTCAAGGACCGAGTGCTATTAATTCAGCAACAGGAATCCCTAACCTTTTCGCAGCTCCACACTGCTCTTCTGTGCAGGGCTCGTATAGCCACGCGGGGTGTTCATGGGAGATTGTGATAGGGGGCGGTGAAGTTGGTTGTTCGATAGGAGATGGGGTTTGGGGGGAATCGAGGTCGGCTTGTGTTTGTTGCAGATCAGTGATGGCTTCTTCTACTAAGTTTCTGGCTGCTCTGGTTTCAGCGACTGATTGCTGGATGGTTTCAACGACCGCATTGGTGAGCTGTCCAATCTCTTGGACAGCAGTGCATAAGCCAGCAAGGGCATCAACACTAGAATACATGCGCGAAGAAGAGGGTGCTGGAATAGGAAGTGGCGTATCTTTCTGTGGAGAGGGAGGTCGAGCAACGCCTGCTCGACATTTGGCCACGATGTGAATAGCTTCTTCAACATCGCTTTTAAAAGAACCGGGAAGCAACAACATAGCATAAGAACGAATGTGTTTTTGAAGATGTAAGAAGCGTTGACGATATGTAGTGTCTGTGGTTTCGTTGGCTGTGGCTTCAATGAGGGCAGCAGTACGGATAATGTTGACGAGGAGGAGGGCCAGGAAGGCACCTCTTTCTGTGAGGATTCTCTTGATTTCAAGGGCGTGTCCTTCACATAAAAGGGCGGCTTCAATATAGGAGGTATTGTCGATTTCGGTGGCAAGGGTTCCATAGTGTTCAGCATCAGAGTCGGAGTCATTGTTGGCAATGGTGACAGGGGTGATGTAGGCAGTGGGGAAAGACATTTCGATGGTGGTAGTTGATCAAGTGCGTTGTGCAATTGGTTGACTGAAGGATAATCAAATGGCGTGTTGCTTCTTATAAGCATTCAAGATTTGAGCAGAGTTCTTCAAGTTCTTTTCTGGGAGCCATTCGTTATCTCCCGATGAATATCCTTTCCAGGAAATGAGATAATGTCGGCGAGTGCCGGTTCCTTTGTGAGAAAGAATTGCTTCTATTTCATATTCCTCCTCTTCTTTGATGATGTCAGGTGGTGGTTCGGGGAAGTTCGGACCGTGTACGTCCGTTTTGCTATAGGACGATAAAACAGAAGCATGGAAGGTAGGGTGGATCTTCCATCGCGGAGGGAGTTTGAGTGTGAACGTGATGGGTGATAAGACATCGATGATCGGGAAAGGTCCATATTGTTTTGGTGCGAGTTTCCTTGATGGAAGCTTGAGTCTAAGGTTAGCAGCAGATAGCCAAACCTTATCTCTGATCTTCCATGGGGTGTACTTATCTCCTTGGGATCGTTCGGCCATTGTCTGCATTGCAATCTTATGACAGGCGATTGCTTCTTCTCTTATCTTCTGCAGAGATCGTACTCGATCTTCTGCTGCGGGGACGGATGAATCAGGGATGAGGTGAGGGATAGCGCGCAGTTCGTATCCCATCATTAGATAGAAGGGTGATGCATTCCTTGCATCATGTTTTCGATGGTTGTGGACGAATTCAGCGATTGGTAGGTGTTCTACCCAATCTTCAGGGTTGTTGCGACAATAGATGCGTAGATATGTTTCAAGTTCTTGATTTAGCCTTTCAGTTTGACCATCAGTCTGCGGGTGATAAGCCGTAGATGTGTCATATACCATACTTCTAATCTCAGATCCGACCATATCCGTCCGGTCCACAGATCCTGTCCGGACCACCCATCCGAATGTAATCACTTCTCGCACCTTAACTCCCTTGTGTACATCTGCGTCTATCTCCTTTCGTCATTTCTCCTACTACCGGTACTCCGGCTGTTTATATTTCCGTCCTGTGTTACTGATCCGTTTCCTGTGTTCATTTCCGATTCATGCTTACTGATCCGCTGTGCATTAACTAATAGACTTCCGTTACACTTCGTACATAGCCCTCGGTCCCGGACTTGCTGATTATCTGTCTTAGATACTTACAGTATATAAACC
Source organism: Suillus spraguei (assembly GCA_016800925.1). Taxonomy (NCBI): domain Eukaryota; kingdom Fungi; phylum Basidiomycota; class Agaricomycetes; order Boletales; family Suillaceae; genus Suillus; species Suillus spraguei. The sequence goes on from JABCPU010000019.1 coordinate 358,780, forward strand.
ACTTGTAGATCTCCGTAGAACCTTAGTTCGAATATCATCTTAGATTCTACTCATTCTGCCTCTTCTGGACTTAAGCCACTTTCCGCTTTAAGTCACCTTCCGAGACTTAGGATTGATTCCTATAGTCTATATCTCCGACTCTATCTTCGGATAGTCCATCTCTGTTAGTTTCTAGTTAGGAACTCGTTCCGAAACTAGCCTTAATCTCTGTCCTCTCCTTACGTTCCGAATAACCTTCGGACGTATCATATCCAACACCTTCGGACACCCGGATCTGTCACGCAACTCCTTCCGGGTCTTCGGACGAATAACTCCTCCCTGAAATAAGGGGCATTACTCGAGAAAGGGGCACAGTGTATGAACTGAGGCCAAAGCCCTTCGGATCTTTCTACCCTTGAGTACAGTCTTAACAGTATATTCGAACTCAAACCTTTCCGAGTAACTTTTAAACCATCCCATATCATGCCTCCCCGTAAAACTCAAAAACACTCTCCGAGGAGCCGGACTTGGTCCGATCCAACGAGATCCCACACCCATCGTCCAAACATTCACCAGTTTCTCTCAACGCCGCGCAAGCATGAGCGACATAGGCCAAAGTATTTCCGCTCGTCAAGTCAGACCGGATCCGATAACACCAACTTGGAAACCGGATAACCCAGACTCCAACTCGCGCCCGACCATTCGCTTTGATGATGAGCTGCGCAGTAACCCCATCAGGAAAACATCGAGTTCCTTTTCGGTCCTTAGCTTACTTAAAGTTCCTTAAATTTAATTCTAAGGCTGCTAAGGAGAATAAGGAACTAGTGTGTTCCTTAGCGAAATGTATTTTAAGGAGTGAAGTCATTTCAAGGCGGTTAAGGCATCAAAGGCAGTTGTATTTTTGAAAGTAAAATAAGTAAAATAAGGCGCCTGCTGAGCGCCAAAAAAAAACATGTTATGTATTATGTTAGTGCTTACTTCAATAAGCACTGATAGACGCGCAACACGCCGACAACAACTCGCTCGTCATCTACACATCAATCACAGAAATCTACAAAATCTAAGAAAAAAACATCATAGTAAGTTTTAATCGATAATCGTCACATCAAACATTGCTTACCAGGTGCTAGTGAATCAGATGGCTCCAAGATCTCGTGTGCAACTGCAACGAAAGACGTGCAAGTGGGGAGATGTGGCTGTCCGGGCAGAGGCTGCAATCAGAGCTGAGGCAAGGGCAGAAGAAGCGGAGGCGAGAGCAGAAGAAGCAGAGGCGAGAGCAAATGAGATGAAGGCGAGAGTGGGAGAGGGATTATTGTGCTTCAAGTTCTTGAAGAGGGCGGGGGGCCGTTTTTGAAGGAATCGAAACAGAGCGCGTTGCTTGAGCCTCGAGTGACTGTAGACCATGGTGAGTGCGAGTACATCTCAAATTTGATGAGAACTTACCTATCATTTGAGCAGGAATCGAGACAGAACGTGTGGCTTGAGCGTAGAGTGAGTTTTGTACGAGTGTATAATAGTGAGGATTAAGGCTGTCTGCCTGGGGAAATATGAATTGTCATAGAAGACAGCGGTCGTTCAAAAGCTCGTTGTATTCTTCGTCCAACTTCATCTGCAGCTCCAGAGAGCTATCATCAATGCCAATCTGGAGGGTATTAGGCAAGAATCCGTGACATCAACGCGATAGTTGTGCTCAAAGGCTTCATTGTCAAGGCCAAACGTCTCAATCTTCTGACGTTTGATGAACGCACCGTCCATACCGTCTTCACCATACACGAACTGGATGAGGTCTCCAAGCGAGTTGTGAACAGTGCCATCATAGTGTACCATCACGTCCTCCAATGCCTTGACGAGACGACCTGTCCAAGAAGATGCATTTCATGTGAAATCACGCAATTGCAATGCTTTACCTGTTTTTGAATCTCGCATAATGATACCAGTCTCTGCCTTCTTGACGGCCATATCAATAAGACCTTCTCTTCCAGCCATGGCATGGAAGAAAAACTCCTGTGGCGTCAACCCTCGTAGATATGAGTTCTTGACGAAGCCACATGCCTCCAGGCTGAAGTCGTCCTTGGTGAAATGGGGAAGAGTATGATGACGGAACCTGAATGGGATTCGACAACCTTCAACACTTTGCTGCCCAACACAGATAGACATTTGCGAGATGTTGATGTATGAACCCTTGGAACCAGCTGTGACCATCTGCTTCACGTTGTACCCAACAGCGAGGTTGAAGGCGGCAGGCCAGGAAAGCCGCACAACCCATATGAAGATGATATGGTCTTGGAGCCTACCTGCGTGGGGAAATGTGGGTTGTTGTAGGGGCGGCGGTTGTCGAGCATCGCGTTGTATTCTGTCATCTAGATGGGTCTGTAGGGTATTTAATTAGCAAAAGGACGACAAAATGAGAGGCAAGGACGTACCACAATCACACTATTTCAAAAGCGTGGTGATCGGCATATCTGTTGACATAGTAGGAGTTGAACATGTCATATGAGTCGTGTGGACTTATTTTTGGGATAAAGTCCGGGCCATAGACTGGAATGAGATGGGCAGCGCGAAAGATACAATCGATGTGAATAATTGAGACGTCTGGGACATCGTCACCAGTTGTCGTTGGCGCAACGACATACATGCCTGTGTCGGGATCGCGTTCTTCGTGAACATAAGAATACCAATGAACTATGGCGCAGGGATAGTATGAGGTCCGATAGTTAAATGAGAAAAAGCAAAGGACTCGCGCAACTGCAAGTCCATTCATGGGAGAGTCGAAGTCAACACCCATGTTGATGAAGATACAGTCATGCCTTGGTTCGCCAGTGCGCCACAATGGTGTTGCCCTGATGTGCTCGCGATGCATACCTCCCGTACCACTCAGATCACTGGGTGCATGGAACGAGGCTGCAGCAGAATTAAAGAGGGTGAGTTTCCCTAGGAATACTTGCGCTGTTGCCGGATCAAACTCAGGAGGGTTGGGATCGTCTGAATAGTGTTGATCATGTATGAATTCCTGAATCATAAACGGGAGGCGTGGAAGGTCGAGTTCGAGGCTGAGTGCATGAACATTTCGTGCACAACCTATTCATTGTCAGAAAGGGTCCAGGAGCAAAATGTTTAACATACGAGGAGTTAATGCAAGCTCAACATGGGACTCTACAGTCGGTCCATCAATAATCTCACCAGCATCCACTTCAATGGATTGATTTTGAGGCTCGTGGATACGCAGTCGCCCATGATGGCCTTCTTGTGCCATATTAGCCTCCGCGTCGTCATCCGGTTCTAAGTCGTCGTCTGCAGGAATATTCTGACCTATTGGGGATATGAGAAGGGCTACATCGTCAGCAAAAGATCACGTATGTCTCCTGAGTTCTCCCAAAGCATTGGACAGACAAGAGCCACGAAGCATACCACGTGCCTCAAAATCTACGCGAGCGGCTGCAAGTTTGTCGAGGCGTTGATTTGTTAGTAGCATTTGTCCGAGTGCGTTAAACCTGCTAGATCGGCGCCAAGGTTCTTTAACTGCCTTGATGTGCTTGGACTCAGTAATTGAAGAGCAAAGGCCGTTGGGTGCGCCGAAAAGTCGAATCAGTACTATGTAGTGGCACAGGGAGTGTTGACGCGGAAGGGAGAATGTCGAGACCACACCGGTTGTCTTGAAGATCTCCCGATATTGGTGAAAGCGGTCGAGGGCATCTTGTAGTTTTACGAGGTCATCTTCAGTGAGAGCCTCGCGCCTCACAATGTAGCAAAAATTCTAGAAATGCACTGAATGTGCGCACCACATCTTGAGGAACATGACCTTCAATTGCAGCTAGATAGACCTAAATACGAGTCAGCTCACATGTTGTTTGGAACGGAATACACAGCATACCTTCATTAATGCCTTTGAGTCGTCACCTGTCCACTGCCGAAAAACCTCGCCCATCAGGAAAGCGTCGCAACCCAGCGAATGGGGCAACTGCTGCTATCCTGTATGTTATTAGTAGTTATCAGCAAAACATCATAGATTTGCGTACCTGCGGTCAATGTCATCCATTATCTCAGCCGCATGACGGGTACCGTGTGTGACCAGAAGATACTCTCCCACCCAATCAACCAGATGATCCTTGAAAGTTCCCTTGATTATTTGATGCAAGATATCCGGAGATAGGAGCTCGTGGATGTCCACTCGAGGAAAGTCATTTGTAAATGGCTAGAAAAGCAAAAAGGTGAGATTGGACCTAGCGAGTTTCAGCGAGCAACTTACAACGAGATCGGCAATGATGCCATACTGTTCCCAAGCCTGTTTGTATGTGAGTTGTTCGATGAGCAACTCGGTATGTGCTTTGCGTCGATGGAGACATGGTTGAGCGCCGTCAAGGTCCTTCCTATTTCCTAGACACCTATTTTGATAATAAATAAGTCGTTAAAAAGCAAAACAAAGTTTGATGACGCACCGTGGACACCAGTTCTGCACGACGCCAGAGAGAAGTATCTGTTCTGGATAGTCCGCTATGTAAGGGCCCAAGCTGTACACCATTCGTCGATAGTGGCCATCCGGAAAGCATGTGACATCGAAATTTTCCATGAAAGGTTTCACAGACTCGAAAATCTTCGCAAGGGAGCGCTGGAATAGCTGCCGTCGAAAATTTCTGTATTTGATGTCGTCATTATGTTCCTTCGTAGCTAGACAAATGAAGGTTATGATACAGTGATCCATTGAGAATAACAAGCACCTACATTTCGGTATCGCAAGAAATCCAATGAGCACAACACCATTGCAATGTGCCCGTCGTACGCTATTGTGAATGTTCCCGATTGAGAGATAGAGTGGGTGGTATTCGGTCTGACCAGTAGCGACAGAAACAACAGTCTTATCACTGCCGATAATCAATGGTACAAATGTCGAACCATGATTCTCCTCATTTTGAGCGATAACATCCTTGAGATGATTGTTAGTATGCCAAAAATGTAAATATGAAAGAGACGTACTGCCTGATTCCATGCCCAGTCACCAGACATAAAGTTCTTCCAATATCGTTTGTCCTCGGTAGTATAATCGCGGTAGGGTGAATACTCGATTCCTCCATCGAAATCACAGTTTGCCAAAATGCCACGCGTCATCTCCAATGGATCTCTATACCAGACATCATATTGTCCATCCATCCACGGCGGTACGTCTTGTTCGGGTTTGGCTCTGTTGTAGCACAACGTAAAGCTCTTCCAAGGGGTATCGCCAAGTGGTGTTGCATCAATTGTAGCGTACATGTCCCTATGGTTTTCAAATGGGGGGGGGTCATTGTGCTTTATGAGAGTCGCGGCCCACAAGTCGAGAAGTGTATCAATCTGCCTTGCAGACATTTGATTGCACATGAATAAGAATTCCGCCATCTCAAATTCAACACGATTGTCATAAGGCGTCCAATCGGTTGGGGGGGCATCCGTGTGAGGTGGCGGGGGTGCATCCTGGTCAATAAATGCCCCATTAGCATCGCATTTGAGTCCTAAGACAAAAAATGAGTAACAGTAATATGAACTCCTTAAAAACGCCCACCTGTGAGGTGCGGATGGAAAGTATGCAATAAGCGCCCCATATCCGCCCAAGTACCTTCCTCAGTTACAAAACCCTGGTCGCCAGCCGGGTCATCATAAATATTGTCATCGATAACACCTGCCGGAGTGGGAGAACGACTCCGTGGAGGTATAAATCCGGGACCTGCGAGCGGAGCTGTGTGATTGAGGTTTTGTATTTGTGGGGTACCATGCTTCGCATGTGTGTGCTGAGTGAGGCCAGACTTGTTTTTGAAGACCCGATTGCAGTTTGGAAACCGACAAACGAGCCTGGTGACAGCTGGGGCCATGTTGGACAGTGGGTAGTCGCAGTGAGATGGATACCAGGGAGCAGAATACGTAGAATGCAGACTAGACTAATACTAAGTGTGTGAATCAGAAATTATGACATGCTCAATCAAAAAAAATATAACTTCACCCGTTCGTTGCCACCTTTTGCTAGCATCCATATTCTTTCAACACCTTGCTACCAGCATTCCTCCAACAGCTTGTCCTAGATCTCACCATGGCTCGACCTGCAACGCGCCCAGGGAATGCTAACAAACATCCTGGACAGATAGTTCTTGAAGCGAGTCGTGTAGCACGTCCAAAGGATGTACTTGCAGCTGAAAGAAAAAAGGCGTCAGCAGAGAAATCAGCCAAGGCAACCGCCTTAGAAGATGCTCAAAAGATCGCTGCAATGGAAGATGCTATGGCTGTTGAGCAGATGGCTCAACGTGCTGGCCCAGGACGCCTTGTCAGACCAAAGCCTAAGCCACGCCCAGTGACCAAGGCAGCGCCAACTGCAAACCCCAACAATACGCGTAAGCCTTACGCAATACAATGCTGTTGCAAGACTTACCAGTTCTTTGACATTGATACAGCTGTTGGGGCAAAACCAGTGTCCAAAAGCACTGATGCCCCGAAGAAGAAATATCCAGGCTTGAAACTCACCTTCAAGGATGGTGTCAACGCCAATCGAAAGGTGTCCAACAATGGTACATCATCTACAACGTGCGTTGTACTAAGCGTGGGCAGGGGCAGTGACAGTGGGAAAAATCGAAGGTCGTTGTAAGTTCGTCTTAACTGCGATGTTACTCTTATCAGAGCTGACTCTTTATTACTTCGACATATTTCACTCACTGCAATGTAGGGGATCTGAACACGCCATATCGACAGAGGAGGTGGAAGTGGGGAAGTGGGCTAAAAGCGTGGCATCGAAGTCCCAATGGAAGCCATCTGCGCCACCAAGTGCACGTGCCAGTGGTAGGTTCAGTTTCATGTCTGCACACATTGCTAACAGTTTTTAGTGATTGCAAGCAGGGATGCGGACATATCCGAAGACGAAAACCTACCTGAAGATCATGATGAGAGCGTAACTGTGAGTCGGGGTAGTCAGGTGAGTGACTTCATGATTGTGAATGGGGAATGCTAAAATCAATGCAGGGTGTCATGCGTATGATTGAGACTATTGATGATGCCACGAGGGGACGGAAGCGTACCTTGTCCACAACCTCGTTGGATGACCTCGAACCCGAAGAGCCGCGTGAAATGGAAGAAGACGATGCGACGAATATATTCCGGACAAGGATGAGGGTGCGGCTGAGGATGAGGATGAGGATGTTGAGATGACGGATCAGCAGGGCGACATTATTGAGGTAAGTACTGGTGGGTCCTGTGAGATAGATGAATCACTCACCACTATCATGGATTTATAGGTCTCAAGCAGTCGACTCACAAGCTCTTTATGGAGAATTTGCTCAGGTCGCCTGACAACGCTGACAAATTCCTATGCAGATGTCAGTTAGCGTCATGGATACCACGATGGATGGTCCAACATCCAAGTTCATCAAAACCAGAAATGGACGTGCGCCACGTACGATACTCAATCTGAAGAAAGAAAAGCCAAAGAATTCTCACTTGCCCAGTGCTGTTCAGAATCTCAGCTTTCATTCCATATTTATTCCAACGGTCATGTACTGGGTCGGCAACAACAGCTATCCATGGACCATCCCCGATGAGAAACTCTCAGACGTTCTCGAGGATATATTCATGGCGGTGTGTAAGCAGCCTGGAGACTTTAGGAATGATGATGGCTGTAATCTCGCCTTCAACGTTGTAAGTAAATTGTATTCTGGTACTTCTAGCTGACAACTATGTTGGCAGGTATGCCAAAGGATCTCTGAATGGAGAGGCAACTTCGGTTCCACCGCTATCACAATTCTCATGGTGTTTTTCGCCTCCACGGACGAATTCAAGACCAAGGAGGCACGCAAAGACTATGCCGAGTATCAACTTGAAGATTCACGCTTTGTATATGAAGATCCAGATAACGAAGACTCACCTGGAGCTTTTTTATCGGAATTCATCTTGCGCATCTTCGCTGTTCAACTCAATGCCACCCAAGGACGCCAGATAATTGACTCGCTCGACTTCGGCTTACCTGGATATCAAACGGCCCTTGCACTGACCACTGCAGCCGTGAGTTTTGCAGCGCCTTTACAAAACTTGCTAACTTTCATTTGCAGGCCGAGCGTGCACTTATTTTAGCTCGTGACGACCTGATTGTGGAAGATACTTCGGACCACGGGAAACACAAGATCGCGTTGACTCTCAATCAGTCTACAAACAAAATGAGTAACACAGGCACTGCTTTTTCTGCGGGTAATTGGGAGACTGATACACTCGCGTACATGGAACGAATCGAGGAGCTGCCCTTCGACCGCATCAAAGAAATTGTGGAACGATCTCAGGCGTACATGAAGCGTGCTTGCCGCAAGGACGAGTCTACTATTCTCGATGGAGAAACCCCCGTGAATCCACGTACACGTATCCGTATCTGAAAGCCTCGTATCGTTTCACTTCAATCTCTGCTCTCGTCGATTGCTGTCCTACACCGTTTTTAATATTTTTTTGTCATTTTCATAGCACGCCTTGAACGCCTTGACTGCCTTGAACTCGTTGACGTCCTTATTTTCGCCTTAGCGTACTTGGATTATTCTGTGTCTATTGAAATAATAACATGCCTTGACCGCCTTATCTGCTCCTTATCCTCCTTATTTCCTTAGTTTAAGGAAATGGATCTCCTTAGTCTCCTTAATTTAAGGACGAAAAACGGCCTTAAAAGTTCCTTATTGAGCAAATTAAGGCAAATAAGGAGCGTTTAAGGAACTCGATGTTTTCCTGATGCCACCAGATGATGAAGTTGATGATCCGGACAACGAGGACCTGGATGACGAAGAAGATAAAATCCACCTGAGCCCTCAGGACCGGGTCCTAGCCCAACTATCCGTAGCCATTAACCACCTCGCTCGCAGTAGCCGTCGCACCCCCACCTCAGATGATAGCAAAGTCAAAATCCGTGAGCCAGATACCTTCGATGGGTCCGAACCTCGCAAACTCCGGGCATTCTTCATCCAATGTGAGCTCAACTTCCAGAGCAAACCTAGCGCTTTCCGTTCCGGACGCGCTAAAGTCAATTTCGCCCAATCCTACCTTAAAGGTATGGCTCTCGAGTGGTTTGAACCGGACCTCCTTTCGGACGGATATAGCAACTGTCCGGACTGGATGGATGACTACTCCGAGTTCATGCTCGAGCTCCAAACCAATTTCGGACCCCATGATCCCTCGGGAGATGCAGAGATGCAGTTAGAACAACTCCACATGCACGACGGACAACGGATCAACAAGTACGTTGTAGAATTCCAGCGACTTGCCTCCCAAGTACATGAATGGGGAGACGGAGCCCTACGATGCCAATTCTACAATGGACTTCCGGCCCGAATCAAAGATGAGATTAGTCGCATGGGTCAGCCCACTACCCTTTCGGAGTTCAAGACTCTCGCCCAGACCATCGACGCCCGTTACTGGGAACGGAGGGGCGAAGTCACCCGAGAAAGTAGAACCACCTCTTCCAATCCTCCCAGGCAGTCAACATCCGACCGGACGAACTCCAACTCATCCGGATCCGATACACCCAAATTCAATAAACCCACATCCTCCACAACATCCTCTACCCTGAAAGTTTCGGATCTCCCTAGCGTTGTTGGTGCGGACGGAAAGCTAACCACCCAGGAGCGTCAGAGATGTATTTGACAAAAGGCTCTGTATGTTCTGCGGCGGACCTGGTCACACTGCCCGGGAATGCACCAAATCCACTTCGCGCGCTGCCAAAGGCCACGCTACTATGCTCACTCCGGAAACGGAACTGGAAGCCTCGGATGAGGCAAAAAATTAGTCCGCGACCCTCCTGACTCCGTACGGGATGAGGGTCGCGTTGGCCCAACCCGTGCAACGGAACTACGACTCAACGCTGTAACTCTTCCTGATCCGAACTCTCTGTGTCCATATGTCTCTCTTCCATCTTTCTCCAATATATCTGACTTTCCGGCCCTCATAGACTGTGGTTCCTCCCACTGCTTCATAGACACTGATTTCGTCCAAGAACATAAAATTCCTACCTATCAGATTCCTCCGCTTCCACTCCGTTTATTTGATGGTACATGCAATAACAATATTGTCGAGGCCATAAACTTATCCGTCCGATTCTCCTCCGGTGTAATCACTTCTGACACGTTCTACGTCACCCCTTTGGATTCCTCATGTTATATCGTTCTTGGATATAGCTGGCTCACCCGACACAATCCGTTGATTGACTGGGTATTGGGCAGCATCGAGTTCCGAACTACTGACAGGGAGAGCCATTAACCCCATCCGCATCACCGCTGCCTCCGGACACACCGTCCATGGCAGGAAAATCCAATCCGACACCTCTGTTACCTTCGGGTATTCCACCCAAGGAAGATTCCTCCCCTCCAATATCTCCGTTGCCTCAGAGCACCCCATCCATGGCAGAGACTCCGCCTCTGACCAAATCCGAACCCTCCGCTGGTACTCCAGTCCCTAACATATCGTTGATAAACGCAGTGGCCTTTTGCCGTGCCTGCAAGTTAGAAGGATCTACTCAGTTCAGCATCTACCTCCGTCCCTCCGAAGTAAACCTTCAATCCGCATCCGTATCATCCGATCCTCCAGACCTCTCCAGAATCCCTTCCGATTACCACGATTCGCGGATGTCTTCGACAAAGGCAAAGCCGGACAACTTCCCCCACATCGACCCTACGATCTCAAGATTGAGTTGGAAGAAGGGGCTAGTCTGCCTCTCGGAACCATATACTCTCTTTCTCCGGTAGAGCTTGAGCCCTCCGGAAGTTCCTTGATGAAAACATCTCATCCGGACTCCTCCGTCCTCATCTCTCCCCACGGAGCCCCCGTCCTATTTGTCAAAAAGAAGGATGGATCCCTCCGCTTTGTGTGGATTTCCGCGGCCTTAACCACATCACCAAGAAGGACCGATATCCGTTACCCCTCATTGCCGACCTACTAGACTCCCCGAGCCGCGCTAAAGTTTATACCAAAATTGATCTCCGATCTGCATATCACCTTGTCTGGATACAGAAGGAGACGAGTGGAAGACTTCCTTCCGTACGCGCTATGGCTCCTATGAATGGTTGGTGATGCCGGAAGGCCTCACGAATGCTCCAGCAGCTTTCCAGCGCTTTGTCAATAGTGTTTTGCCGATATGCTGGACGTATGTGTTGTTGTATATCTGGATGACATCCTTATCTATTCCAAGACCTTGCAAGTCATAAGGAACATGTCCGAGAAGTTTTGCGACGTCTCCGTAAACACCGACTATATGCCAAACCCGAGAAATGCGAATTTCATTCATCCTCCGTCGAATATCTTGGTTACCTCCTATCTCCGGATGGCTTGACAATGTCGTCCGAGAAGATCCAGTCTATCATAGACTGGCCGAACCTCGGAAAGTCAAGGACATCCAATCTTTCCTCGGATTCGCTAATTTCTATCGTCGTTTCATCTTCAACTACTCGATATCGTGGTTCCCCTTACTCGACTCACTTGCAAGGGCATCACTTGGACTTTTCTGAGGAATGCCGGAAATCATTTAACGCACTCAAGAAAGCTTTCACGTCCGCTCCGGTGCTAAGCATTGGATTCCGAATGTTCCTATAGTTGTGGAAACTGATGCCTCGGATTATGCTATCGCTGGAATACTATCCATTGTGTGCCCAGACTCGGAACTTCGCCCGGTGGCATTTTACTCCCGGACACTGTCCGGTGCAGAACTCAACTATGATGTCCATGATAAGGAACTACTAGCCATCTATGCTGCGTTCCGAACCTGGCGCATTACCTAGAAGGCTCGTCCGAGCCTATAGATGTTGTCACGGACCACAAGAACCTTGAGTATTTCTCTACCACCAAACTGCTATCCCGTCGTCAGGCCCGCTGGTCCGAGTTCCTCCATCAGTTCAACCTCGTTATCCGTTACCGTCCTGGAAGACTCGGAGTCAAGCCAGATTCCCTCACTAGACGATGGGACGTCTACCCTAGAGAGGGGGATAAGGACTACGCTCAGATTAACCCTCACAACCTCCGTCCAATATTTGCTTCGGAACAATTAGCTTCATCCCTACGAGCTTCCATTCTAGCAACTCCGGTCTTAGAGCAGCTGTTCTTATGGACACGAACACCTCTGGAAAGACGTTCTGATAGCACTCCCTAATGACCCCATTGCACAAACACATTTTCCGGTTCCTTCAGATCCGAGATGGACAATAGACAATGGTGGATTCCTTTGTTGTGACAACCGCATCTACGTTCCGGATACCAATGACCTACGACTTCGCATCCTCCAGAATTGCCATGACCACCCCCTATCCGGACATTTCGGACAGAATCGTACTCTCGAGCTCATCCGACGCAACTATACCTGGCCCAGAGTACGAGCCTTTGTCAAAGAGTATGTCAGATCCTGCACATCCTGCGCCCGAGCCAAAGTTCCGAGACATAAGCCCTACGGACTACTCAAGCAACTTCCCGTCCCAGAGAAACCATGGAATTCCATCTCTATGGATTTCATTGAACAACTTCCGGACTCATCCGGCTTTACAGCCATCCTCGTCATCATAGATCATTTATCCAAGCAAGCCATATTCGTCCCGACCCACGACACCATTACTTCTCCTGATCTCGCCCGCCTATTTCTCCTCCATGTCTTCTCTAAGCATGGAGTCCCGTCCCATGTAACCTCGGATCGAGGAACAGAATTCGTATCCCACTTCTTCCGTTCCTTAGGAAAGGCATTGGACATGGTCCTACACTTCACATCCGGATATCATCCCGAAGGGGACAGACAAACAGAACGTGCCAACCAAACGCTGGAACAGTACCTCCGGATCTACTGCAACTATCAGCAGGACAACTGGTCCGAGCTGCTGCCCCTCGCAGAGTTTGCATACAATAACGCTCCGAGTGCCACTACCAGAGTTTCACCTTTCTTCGCCAATAAAGGTTATCATCCGAACATTTCCATCCATCCGGAACGCGACCTATCCTCCATCCGTGCCCAGGAATATGCCCTAGACCTTAACAAACGAGCCCCTTCAGTGACAAACTCCGTACTATACGGGTCACCCGACCCACATAATATCCCGTCAAAGACGGGCCAGCGGACCATGGGCCGAGGTTATGTATATCCTCGATGTTGACGGATGGGCCGGGGGGAAAATTATTTCCGATGGAGACGGGTGGGCCGGGAGACTTGTATTTTCGGGAGAGACGGGTGGGCCGAGGGAAACATGATTTCTGATGTTGACGGATGGGCCAGGGGGATATCATCCCCGACAGAGATGGGTGGGCCCATCTGGGTAGTATGTAGAGTAGGATATTATAGACAGCTGGGCTGAAGAGAGATGCAAGGCAAATATTATTGCATAGACGGGTGGGCCAAGGTAAGAGAATATTACATATACGGGTGGGCCGAGGTGAGAGAATATTACATATACGGGTGGGCCAAGGTGAGAGAATATTACATATACGGGTGGGCCGACGTGGGGTGTATTACATAGACGGGTGGGCCGAGGGTGCAGTAAAATATTTATTGCATAGACGGGTGGGCCGATGTGGGGGAATTTTACATAGACAGGTGGGCCGAGGTAAAATATATTACATATACGGGTGGGCCTAGATATGTATCATAAAGACGTACAGCTGATGTAGCCACCAGAGAATCAAACACATAGGATACATGCACCCTATGAGTGCATATACCTACCATCAACCACCAAAATCTAAACCCTGAAGCACAAAAACCTGAATTCATCATGTCTGACATTCATCGATAATTGAGGTGCCGGGTGCCGGGTACCAAGTCCCGAATCCAGGAACTCGAAACTGGAGATGCAAACTAGAGATTTCCTGAATTCCAGATACCCGGACACCCGAAACACAACACACAAGGTGAAAGATGTAAAGTCCATGTGTGGAGTCATCTAGTGCTGAGTGCCGGGTGCAGGTGCAGAGTACTGAAACTAGAAACTAGAAACTCGAGATTCGAGACAAAACAGACATCTACCAAAAATGTGTGGATCAAAGTTTTGTTGTTGCCTGACATGTGTCTGAGTCCCGAGGACCGAACCCCGAAATTGTAGACTACCAGATTTCGGGATTTGGGGTTCGGCACTCGAGATTCAAGATTTGAGATGAAAAAGATATCTACCAAAAATGTGTGGATCAAAGTCATTTTATTGCCTCACATTGTTTTCGGTCTCAAGTGCAAAAGCCAGAGTACCGAACTGCGAACCCCTAAATAGTAGACTACCAGATTTTGGAGTTTGGAGTTCGGCACTTAGAATGTGTGGATCAATAGGTGTCTATTGCTTCACATTGTTCTGAGTCCCGAGTTGCGAGTGCTGGGTGCCGGGGTTCAGGGATCAGCACTGACAATATGTTGCTCAAGATCTTTCACATTATGAGTACCAAGTCCCGAGTGCCGAGTGCCGGGTGCCGGGTGCCGGAGCTCGGAAGTGCCGAGTCCCGAGTGCCGGGTGCCGGAGTTCGGGGTTCGGCACATACAATATGTGGATCGAGGACTTTCACATTGTTTTGACTGCCGAACCCCGAGCTCCGGCACCCGGGAGTTAGCACAATGTGAGGCAATACCATAATATTGATTTACACATGTTGAGTGCCGAACCCGAGCTCCGGCACCCGGGAGCGAGCACAATGTGAGGCAATACCATGATATTGATTTACACAAGTTGAGTGCCGAACCCCGAGCTCCGGCACCCGGGAGCTAGCACAATGTGAGGCAATACCATAATATTGATTTACACATGTTGAGTGCCGAACCCCGAGCTCCGGCACCCGGGAGCTAGCACAATGTGAGGCAATACCATAATATTGATTTACACATCTTGAGTGCCGAACCCCGAGCTCCGGCACCCGGGAGTTAGCACAATGTGAGGCAATACCATAATATTGATTTACACATGTGGAGTGCCGAACCCCGAGCTCCGGCACCCGGGAGCTAGCACAATGTGAGGCAATACCATGATATTGATTTACACAAGTTGAGTGCCGAACCCCGAGCTCCGGCACCCGGCACTCGGTGTTCGGCACTCAACTTGTGTAAATAAATATCATGGTGTTGCCTCACATTGTGCTCACTCCCGGGTGCCGGAGCTCGGGGTTCGGCACTCAACTTGTGTAAATCAATATCATGGTATTGCCTCACATGGTAACCCAGCACTCGGTGATCGTGATTCGGGACTCAACTTTGTATTGCCTCACATTGTTCTAACTCACGGGTGGCGGGGTTCGGGGCTCGGTGTGAAAATATATGGATCAATATCTGTCTCAGTGTTATGAGTACCACGTCCCGAGTCCCGAGTGCCGGGTGCCGGAGTTCGGGGTTCGGCATTCAACATGTGTACATCAATATCTTTGTATTGACTCACATTGTTCTCACTCCCGGGTGCTGGGGTTCGGGGTTGGGTGGTTAAATATGTGGATCAATATCTTTCACATGGTTATGAGTCCCGAGTCCAGATTCCCAACTGCCGGGTGCCGGAGTTCGGGGTTCGGTACTCCCCACGTGTAAATCAATATCTTGGGATTGCCTCACATGTTTCTCACTCCCGGGTGCCGGGGTTCGGGGGTCAGTGATAGAAAATGTGCATCGACATCTTTCACATTGTTATAAGTTCCAAGGCCCGAGTCCCGAGTGCCGGGTGCCGGAGTTCGGGGTTCGGCACTGAACATGTGTAAATCAATATCTTTGTATTGCCTCATATTGTTCTAACTCCCGAGTGCCGGAGTTCGGGGTTCAGCACATCAGATATGTGGATCGATATCTGTCACATGGTGATGAGTCCCAACTCCAGGGTCCTGGGGTCCGGGGTTCGGCACTTCAGATATATGGAATGATATGTTTCACAATGTGACCCGGCACCCGGCACAAGGTAATTCGACAGAGATGTTTCAAATTCTTTAAATTGTGTGTTGTGTTTCAGGTAGCCGGATATCCGGAAGTCGCGAAATATCATTTGTGAATCTCCATTGTCCAGTTCCGGATGTCCGGACTTGGCATCCAGCACTGACATTCATTCAAACATTGTATATACATCTATGAACCTACAATTATGTAGCCATTTCACCCTCATCAGCAGAGGGTTCAACCTTCACCTCAACATCCATATCATCAGAATCATATTCTGGGACAAGGTTGCCCGGATCATCTGGGTCCACAAGTTCGCCGGACGTTTGTGGACCCTCAGGCTGAATCTGGCTCAGCTCAAATATGAGACCCTCAATGATAGATGCAGGCTGGACTTTCGGAGATGGAGGCTCCATTCCTGCCATATCCAAGTCAATGAGGGGAGCAAGTGCAGATGGGAGTGGTGAGATGGCCAGGGGGACGGATTGATCAAGCAAAAAGGTTGCATTGACAGGAGAGTCGGGAAGTGGAAATGAAGGGTGCCGGTCCATGACTTTGCGACGAAGGCCCTCATGGAGGCGTTGCAGGGTATCAATCTTACCATCCTGCTCCGCCACACGAGCCTCAAGAAGAGCAATTCGAGCGGCACCATCCCGAATCGCAATTGCCATGGAATGGAGATCCGGCATGGGAACATCCAGTGCCGGACGAGGCACTGGGGCGCTTGAAGACGGAATAGCTAAGTGAAAGATAAGGTCAGATGGTCATAGACAATTGGGGTGACTCACAAGCTGATGCAGGTGCAGGTGTCTTGGGGGCAGTGATTGTCTTGCTGCGCCCACGGGACTGTGCCTTGGGTGTGGTAACAGCAGGGACAGCTGGAGTGCCGGAGGGGCCACGAGATTGACTGCGAGTTCGGGCTTTGGACTGCGAGGCAGCCGGCGCATTGGAGGGTGCTCTGGAAGGTGTCCTGGAGCGAGCCTGCCGGGTGGTAGACTTCCCTCGAATACGTTTTGGCGGGGATCCCATGGATGCTGGGACACATTTGATCTTCTTGGTGGCGCAGCGGACGCACGACAAACATGGGGCACGGGTCCTCCTGTCCAACCGAGTGGCGCAGGGCCACTTCTCCTGGGTGCAATAATGGCAGGGGTTGTTCTGTGGGTTCCATTAGTTGATGGACTCATTGGAATTCATTAGAGTACTCACTGGGCCGGGAATGAGAATATCACCTGTATCCATGACTGCAGGTTCCTCAGCCGGAGTGCTGGACATTGCCTGGGGGGTCTCGACAACCTCCGGACGACTGCCGGAGGTGGCCTGACAATGGGTAAGTACAGGCGGGAGGTCCGGACAAAGAATGATGACTCACCATCACCTTGGGTGGACTGCCGGCAATGAGCTGATGATACATAAGCATTTTTCCAAGTGCCGGACAACTAAATATTACTTACTGAAGCAGGACCAAACAATTGCTTCTTTGGGGAACGTGGTGAACGAGGGGAATGAGGCGTCCCTACACCAATTGTGGAAGGCCGGGGAACGTTGAGCGCCGGCACTCCACTCGAAATAGGCTACAGAAAATTGAGAGAATGAAAACAATGAGCTGGACGACATACCTGAACAATTGTGTCTTCATCATCTTCCGACTCCACAAGCACATTCTGCTTGACATGGCGAGTTGCCTTGACCCGCTTGCGACCCTTCTTGGCCGACTTCGGAGGTGAGGAAGAGTGTCCGGACATCATGGGGGACTTCCTCTTCCTGCTCCCTTCCACCTCCGGCTCTGGGTCAGCAACAACCGCCTTACCTTTTCCTTTGTCCCGGAGCTCGGAGGTGGCGTGGGTGGAAGAACCAGCGACATTGCCGGCGATGACGGGTGGGGAGGGAAGGTCCACAGTGATTGGGCCAATGGAAGGGTTAGGCATGACAGGGAGATCACCTGAATGGTCACCTAACGCCTCCCAGGCGCGAATCTTGCTGCGCCAGGAGTGTTTCAACACCCGGGGGTCGTCATGACCGATGCTGTGCCAGTTGGGCCACACCCGGGGAGTCATGGACCTGACTCTCATCAACTCCTTGGAGCAGGATGCAATGATGCCGGGCATGTAAGGCCCTTTCTCATGCTCCCGGACAATCTCAGCCTACCCAGATCTTAGAAAAACCAAAAGTAAAATTAACACATGAATGGTGCTTACCACAAGATTAGTGACTTGTGCTGTCAGAGCAAGGTGGGCTTGGCCAGTGCCGGCAGGCATGAGCCGAGCCCCGGCGATGATGCCCACAATCTGAGCAGTGGTTGCCTTGAGACTGGCCAAAGAGGTTTCAACTGAAGTAGACATTTGGATTGACTTGAAAGATGTGAAAAGCTGGAGATAAGTTTGAAATCTGTGATCACTTGGATGAAGTTTCAAAAGAAACCAGACAATTGAAGGACAATCTTGATAAGCGTTGATTGTTTGTCTTTGTTTGGTCGTGGTTCAACTTTCGGCCGTTGCCAGCCATGTGTTGAACTTCGAAGTTATCAGTTATCAATCAGTTTGATCAGTTGATCAGACATCATGAGATCTCAACCAGCAGTCAGATTTTATGAACCTCCGGTCACTGAATACAACTCAATGGATGTGGATGATTCAACCGAGTCCCGGATTTCACTAGGTATGTTGTGCTTTCAGTACAGCTCTCAATTGACCGGAGATGGACCAGATGCACTGGATGATGTATACCTTGGGCCGGATGATGAGACTGAGTCCCGGATTTCATCAGGTATGTGTTGCTTTGAGTATATCTTACAATTGACTGGACATTTATTAGATCCAAGTGAAGATGTATACCTTGGGCCGGATGATGAGATCGACTATGATTCTGGGTCATCAGGTGTTCCGGATGTCTTGGATGCAGTTTCTGGTAGGTTTCTCAATTCACATTTAGATAATCCAACTTTGGATGTTCATTCAATCCATCCAGATCATTTATACCCGGCTCAGCCTGAGGAACTGCCTTTGTTCAACGATCCGGACTTGTACCTAGGGCCTGATGATGATCTTATTGATTGTGATGAAGCACCGGAATGTGCTGATGTTGAGACTGATGCTCCGGCTATCCCAGGAATAGCAATTCCAGGTGAGTTCACCCATACAATCTCATTTTTATTGTTGATGTGATGTCCCAAGCACATGCAACACCTCCTAAATGTCAGTCCCCCATACCGGAACTCAGCAATGAAGACCTGCGTGCCATGCTTAGGGAGTTCATGCCCCTAGGGTCATATGATCAAACAGAATGTGAGGATTTAATTGTTCATCATGTATCTTTCTGCTAATTTTCTTGAAGTTGAATCAATTCTGGATCGCCTGGACCATTACCAACAGCGTCATGACCATCTTCCGGAGCCTACCGTACATCAACTCCTCGAGGCTGACCGACCATTCCGAGTGGCTTGGGCTGACACATCCGACAAACTCAGAAGAGCTGATATGGACCTCCGGAGGTTGCAAAGGGCCAAACAGATGAGCTCTGAATTGCTGCTTGTATTAGATACCCTCATTGAAAAGTGTGATGATCAACCCCATATGTAAATATTTTGATATTCATTCACATACTTACATCATGTTCACCACTGAATTTTTCATGTATAACAATGACATTTCCAATTGATTTTAGATGATGCACACACCCAATTGTCCCATTCCAACAGCCAATTATTGATTCCCGGGGTCCGGAGCTCGGTGATTGGGATTCATCCGGAACTCGGTGATCGGGTTTCGTGATATTTGGATTTTCATTCACATACTTAAATCATGTGAACCACTGAATTTTTCATGTATATCAATGACAGTTCCAATGTATTTTAGATGATGCACAAACCCTAATCTCTAATACCAACTACCAATGATTGATACTTGGGTGCCGGACCTCGGTGATCGGGAGTCGTCCGGAACTCGGTGATCAGGATACGTCCGGAACTCGGTGCTTAGGATTCAACATTTTGGAAGTGGGACACTGTGTTTTAAGAAGTGTGACAAATGATGAAAATGTGGTAAACATGGGGGCAGTTTGGTATATGTACATTATTTCCTTCCCCTTGCCCTGGTTACTCGAAGTGTACTCTCTACCGGCTTTTGAGACTTACTCCGGGTGGTCCTTGCGGATGGTTCAATGACAGCTTTCTTGCCTTGTATACTCCTTGGTTCCGGCGATGCGTTCCTCTCTTCCACTTCCTCAGTGATCCCGGCCAGGAGGTCGCCCATCCGTGATGTCAAAAGTGCACCTGCCTTGGCCGGCCTGGCCGGGCGAGGCTCCGGCATTGAACATGGAACTTCTGTCTCCTTGGGTGCTGAAGATGGGTGTGCTATTTGTCTGGGTTTCTTCAGTGGGGATCGACCATCAGCCGAGTCATCATCAATGTCATCCTCCTTGTCATGAGTTTCACTGTCGGTATCACTCTCGGCTTCGGTTGATGGATCCCGGGGCCTTCGGAGAGTTCCACTCTTCTGCATTCTCACTTGACGAGTCAGACGCGATGGCGACTTGCCGGATACCACGGATGGTACCATGTCCCCATCCTTGTTCTTCCATGCTTTGAACAGAAATGTTGAATCTTTTCCTGTTTCCTGCTGAGCATACCAGAAATTGAGCAAGGCCGTTGTGTCCCAGTTTTGCAACTTCGAAGGCTCCTTCAGGTCAATATCCGCCGGAAGATACTTTCTTGCCACAAAGTCATCCTGACTTTGTACGAGGGCACTCCATGGCACGACAGCCTTGTCATTCCCGGAACATATTCCTGTGTCCACGCATTCAGCAACAGCTCAGATGTTGCCACGAAAGACTCACTGTAGTGCGATGTAAGAAACGCCCTGACTATGGCTTTCTTCTCCTCAAGTTTTGTTTCCGTGATGTCTGGAAGCAACGGCATCCCATTTCCATCTTTGTCGAGTTCCAAAGCTGGTTTTCTGACTCTTTTGCGACCTCCCTTGACCTGTCGTCCTCCGTCCTGTGCCCCGGCACCTATCATTGTGATGATCAACGAATTCATTCTTGCATCCAAAGTTCAAACACTCACCGAACTGTTCCTGGGCGTACTCCTGCCATACTGGCTCAATGTCCTCCCAGTCCTTAGTCTTCATGAAGCTGTCCCCATCTCCTAATGCCTCATTATCATCATGCCTGCACACATATATTGAGATCCAAGATCGGCGATGACGGACACAATTGACTTACATCCCGAACAGAACCTCTCCCTGTTCATTCTTCCAAGCTGACAACACAAAAACTCTCATCCCGCATTGCCTCCACATCTCTTTCGAAAAGTGCTCCATATATGCCGGTCCCTTCTTACGAGCAACTTCTGCTTGTATCTCCGGAGGAGGAAAGCTGTTTGACCATTCTTCCGCTGTTTCTTTTGCCTTCTCCAACTCGTCGTCGTCCAATTCAGCCATGACTCTCTTCACAGCCCCCTGATAATGTTTGAACATCTGGGATCTCCCGGCTTTGCCCCGGACTCGTCCTCAATCCTCTTTAGCACCTCTTCGCGCTTCTGCTGGTAGACCACCATCCTAGGCGTCCATTTCCTCCCATACTTTATCATGTCCTTCCTTTCCTTCCTTTTCTTGTTGTTGAACAACCAAGTGTTATACATCTGAGAGTTGATGGAAGAATAAGATGTTAAAATTGTAGTTTTTCAACACAACGAAGACGCATCACCTGCTTCCTCTTTTTCCATTGTCCTTGGTCGACTTTAGGAGCAAACAACCTGGCTGCCCTGGCAATTGCAGTGAAAACCCCTCGCTTCTCACCCCTTTTGGCCGCGGTCCACTCAGGAAGGTAGTTCTTCAACTCCGAAATTTCGTTTTCCGTGAGCTTCTGTGTCTGTGGTTGACGTGCCCTATTTCTGCCGGAAGTCAAGTGAGTGGAATGACCCGTCCTTGCCATGGTGAATCAAATTGCAGAATGGGCTGAGGATAAGCAAGGTGGAAGAATGAACGAATTGACAGAAGTTGATCTTTGACAAAAGCCTAACAGTAGCTTAATTGAGCTATATTGGTCCCGAAGCCATAAATGGACATAAATTTGTAATGAGTCGGCAGGACTGTATGACACCACAATGTAATAAAAATTCATTCCACCTGAGCAGATGCTTTGCTCGCAACATTAGCATTATAAAATAAGATGAAGATAGGTAGATGCACCCCATTGCAAAAATCCCACAGGGTAGAAGCAAGGGGCAGCAAGGGTAGAAAGATTTGGGTCAAGGTCCCACTTGCAAGCACAAGACGACGAGCCTACAGGTCCATGCCTCACTCTCCCCCAGAATCACCAACACTTCAGCCTGTTCAGGCACCACCTCCTTGGGATGACTTTCCTGACAATACATACGAGCAAGACCAAGGCTCATTTGAGCCATTGCAACTCCCAAAAACCATGGCAAGTTCATGTTAAATGTTGGAGTGTCATTCAAACTATAGCTCAATATAAAAAATGCAGAGTCAAAATGACTACCTCAGGCAATGGCTGCCAAGGCAGGAATCATATCTGCATCACCTGCTGGATCGAGAAGCTCCACCAGAAGACAGGAGATGCATCATCTGCCACCAGGATGGGGTCTACAAATGTCAAGATTGTCTTGGCGAGCCTCTCTATTGCACGGGCTGTTGCAGGAGTCAACATCGTTGCAATCCTTTCCACTGGATCAGTCAATGGAATGGTCAATTCTTCGAGCGGAGTTGTCTCGCTCATGTCGGACTCACCATACACCTCGGGCATGATGGCAAGCAATGTCCGGTGCTCACAGATAGGTGGGATTTGTTCGAAGGAGATGAACCTGAAGATCAGCTTGAGCCCGAAGATCTTCCGTCTGTGTCGGGACCTGAGTTCCAGCCGAAGGAAAACACCATGGTCATCGTTGACAAGTCCGGAGTTCACCGCCTCGAGGTTCGCTGCTGCGATTGTCCAAATGCCATGAGTCCGGACATTCAAATGTTTCGGCATGGATTTTTCCCTGCATCGTTTAACAGGCCGAAGACCGTGTTTACCTTCGGAGTGCTGGATGATTTTCTATTGGACAACCTTGAATGCGGCACCTCCGCAATGAACTATTACAGTAAGCTCCGGCGAATGACCTCGAGCATGTTTCCACACCTTGTTCCGGTAATGCTATTTGTGCTTCATCTAAAGGACATGATGTTGACACAGGCCGTGGCAAGGATCGATACAGAGAGCTCATGAGAGTCGCTCGACAGTGGAGGCAGTTGAAGACCATGAAATGGCATGGCTATGGCCATCGTTCTGACATCCCGAACGCAGGAGATCTTGCATTATTTTGCCCGGCATGTCCTCAGCCTGGGATTAATGTATCTTTGTCAGGGGATGAATCACTTGATGAGTGAGTCATGTTCAATACCGAAGTGAACTCGGCGATGATAAGAACTCCAAGCTGGAAATACACCCGGTCATTTGTGATGGACGGAAATTTCAAAGCTGAACACCTGCATCCCATTAATCCCCTCGATGAAGTTTGGCTTTCAGATGGGCTTGGATTCATGGTCGGAAAGGACAGGTATAACATGCATCTTGCGGAGGCTGCTGACACGGTGGAAAAATCGAGCTGCAACAATCACCGGGCGGTCAATCAAGCAAATGCGGCGCGGCACAAGCTTGAGTCCACAGGAATCGGGGGAGTTGCCTGCGCCCGGCATGGGTGCTTTGTCCCTCACTCGATGGTTGATTTTCAGAAAGGGGAAAGGCAAGCCAAACATGCCAATCGACATTCACTAGTTGACCATGCATCATTTGCAGACAAATGAACATGGACTACGCCCTTTGTGAGGCTGCCCAGCACAACATGGAAGGCATTACCAGGGCTGTCACCTTCTATGACATCAATTGTCAATACAACAAGCACTTTCGTGTTCGGGTGGATCGAAGCCGATACCTTGACATGGTACCGGAACTGACCATCATTCCTGGAATCGGGTTGTGGCATGTGCATGGACATCAGGACAGTTGCTATGTCCGATATGCTTCAAATTTTATTGAAGGCATTGGCCGGATTGATGGAGAGATCATGGAGACCCTATGGGCGCGTCTCAACCTGATTTCCCCTGCCGCTCGGGAATGTCATCCCCGCACCGAAAGGAATGTCTTGATTATCAGATGAACGATTCCAATTTCTGCAAGATGATCCGCATGAAAAGGACTCTTTGCCGGAAATACAAGCTGGCGAAGAATGGCATCGCCGAAAGTGGCAAGGCTTTCGACAGACTTGATGAAGCTGCACCCGGCAATTTAAAGACACAATGGTTAGCCAGCGAGATGGTCGCTCAGTCCAAGAGAATCAGGGATCCTGCGGCGATGGATTTATATGAAATCAATATCAAGAAGGGTAAGTTAACATTCTTTGTCTCCGTGGAGCTCCGCATTCATTTTTCACTTAGCACCAAGCAAAAAGGAGATCGAGCTTAGACTACTAGAAGCGGGTAATGCCCGTCATGCAGCACCCTCTCGCAGATCTGTGGCAACATGGATATCCATTGGGTTGGCAATTGAAGAGGCTCAAATTGCATTGCTCATCGAGGTCCGCAGAATTGGAAGACGATCGACGGAGACACAGAGATTAGATATCGCCCGGCAACGCGATCGTATTCAAGGCCAGATAGATGAATTCACTCGGTCTGCTCTTACGCATCTGGGAGAGGGATTTGATGCAGATGACGATCCTGACGACTTGAACATAGATATTCTTGACGATATCGATGATGACCCGGCGGATTTCACCGAGACATCTGATGCATGGACAAACTCCCCTGAGCTCACCATAATTCCATTGCCATCAAACCTCGGGGTTGAACATTGCAGATGCTGTATGGCAGAGGATCTGATTCCGTTGGAGATGTCCCTTCGTGAAGGGCAGGCCAATGATGCCCTGCACAATCTCCGCATTCACTTGTGCAACAAGGCTATCCTGTTCCGAACAACAGTTAGGCAAGCCAAATCTCAAGCCCTAAAAACTCGAGCGTGGTCCCAGGTGACCTCAGTGCAGCAGGCAGTATCCCTACATGCCAGTATATATACAAAAACCAGGAAGCAAATGATACAACTTGAGCCGGGCCAGACCAGCTTCAGAAATACAAACCCCTGCTTCGCGAGCAGCTCAAAATCAGCACTGCCATGGCGATCCAAACACCCGAGGTCAGCGAAATGAGTCCCTCGCTTGGTTCTGGTCAGTGGAAGTCGACATGGAGGGTCCAGAAAATTCTGGAATGAGGAATGTGAGTTCGGGCATGCTTGATATATTCCTGGTGAGCTGACAGGACCCATCCCAAGTTTACCGAGTTCATTGGCTTCGGGCAAAGGCACTATGGGATCGATGGATGGAAGAAATATCATTGGTGCAATCAGAGATGGATTGGACGTGCAACTTTTTCTTGTGAAGGCAACCACATGGGGTGCCCGGATGCAGGAATCATTGTTGAAACAACTTCCGGGTCATGCATGCTATGCCGGACGGCAGTCTCAAATGTATTCCTTACTAGCTCAGGATGCACAGGCAGCATTTCAAGACCTGCAGCCCTCGTTATCGATGGTGCACATGAATGAATTTGTTTTGCTGATGAAACGCATATTGACACCCAAACATTGAGTCCCGGGGAATTGTCCGGGTCAGCCCATGTCGGAGTTTGAATTTCTAATCCATCCATCAGTGACTCATATCATCAGCTCTTTACCATCTGTCAGTGTCATTCCCAGCTCACACTCTTGCATTAGCCATGCCTGAAACTCCTGCATCCACATCTGGCACTCCAAATACTGGACATCACTGGCAACCCATTGAAGCTGAACCTTCAAGATATTTCTTGTACTTTGAATATGGCTGCATCGCGCATCCCGCATGTATCTCTCAATATCAGATGGAGGCTGCTAACAACCCTCCCTCTTCTGCCCGGATCATGTACTTTAAAGCCGGGGTGCAATGGGAAATCAATGTAAGTGACTGATGACCGGATGACCGGCTGACTTTTTTGGGCAATGCTGAGATTTCCAACAGACATTTGTTACGCCACTCCTGCAGTACTCAGCTGCAAGGAACATCGTTTCTGTTGTTCCAAGCCCCGTCGCTCATGTCCTGACATTGTATCCCATGCTCACCTGGAACACTGTTCCAGACCACATCTTTTCATCCCACCTGTGTCAGTTTGATGATGTCGCAGCTCCGGGACATCCATCCCGGATTATTCCCAGCTATGATACTCCATGGTGGATGGGACACACCGAAATTCCGAATGAACCATGGCAATGGGGTCAGATCATGAGGTCCTGTGTCGTTCACTACCAGCATTGGATGGTAAATGGAGTTGAGGATGATGGCTTGGTTCTTCCTGAGGAGGTAAATGACTCATCAGGCCCATCAGTGATGGGACTTAAGATGATTCGAGCACGCCTGGTAGCATTGATGGAGGAGCAAGATGAGGGTATCCATGAGAAGATGGCAGAGGTGAAGATGTACACTGACATGCTACAGAGATTGAAGAGAGGCAGGGGAGTGGAGTCCTCTTCACTGTGTTTAGATTAGAATGGTCTTCATTTCATACATGATGTAAAATATTTTATTCCGTCCAAATGATTGTCTTGACTCCCGAATATTTTGTTCCGGATTTTGAGGACTGGATGTCAAGATCCGGGATGTAGAGTCCTAAATCCCAAATGCTGAGTGGCGAATGCCTGAGTGCAATGGTACTTAGAGTTTGGGACTTAATTCATGGGACTCGACTTCCAAATGGCAAGATTGCCTCACATATTTCTGAGTGGCGAGTCATGAATCTTAGGTACCGAACCCCGAACCCCACAATTGTGGACTACCGGTTTTCATGGTTTGGGGTTCAGCAATCAAGGTTCGAGACGAAATAGATATCTGTGCGACAGTGCGGGGTTCGGCAGTCAACATATGTGGATCAATAACTTTCACATTATTCTGAGTGCCGAGTCCCGAGTTCCGGGTCCCGGGCCTCGGCAGTCGGCGTTCGGCACTTCACATGTGTGCATCCATATCATTCACAATGTTGTGAGTCCCGAGTCCCGAGTCCCGGCTGCCGGAGTTCGGGGTTCGGCACCCAACATGTGTGGATTATTCTGAGTGCCGAGTGCCGAGTTCCGGGTCCGGGGCTCGGCAGTCGGCGTTCGGGACTTAACATGTGTGCATCAATATCATTCACAATGTTGTGTGTCCCGAGTCCCGAGTTCCGGCTGCCGGGGTTCGGGGTTAGGCACTTTACATATGGGAATCACTATCTTTCACAATGTTGTGAGTCCCGAGTTCCGGCTGCCGGAGTTCGGGGTTCGGCACTCAACATGTGTGGATTATTCTGAGTGCCGAGTGCCGAGTTCCGGGTGCCGGGGCTCGGCAGTCGGCGTTCGGCACTTAACATGTGTGCATCAATATCATTCACAATGTTGTGAGTCCCGAGTTCCGGCTGCCGGAGTTCGGGGTTCGGCACTCAACATGTGTGGATTATTCTGAGTGCCGAGTGCCGAGTTCCGGGTGCCGGACCTCGGCAGTCGGCGTTCGGGACTTAACATGTGTGCATCAATATCATTCACAATGTTGTGTGTCCCGAGTTCCGGCTGCCGGAGTTCGGGGTTCGGCACTCAACATGTGTGGATTATTCTGAGTGCCGAGTGCCGAGTTCCGGGTGCCGGACCTCGGCAGTCGGCGTTCGGGACTTAACATGTGTGCATCAATATCATTCACAATGTTGTGTGTCCCGAGTCCCGAGTTCCGGCTGCCGGGGTTCGGGTTAGGCACTTTACATATGGGAATCACTATCTTTCACAATGTTGTGAGTCCCGAGTTCCGGCTGCCGGAGTTCGGGGTTCGGCACTCAACATGTGTGGATTGTTGTGAGTGCCGAGTGCCGAGTTCCGGGTGCCGGGGCTCGGCAGTCGGCGTTCGGCACTTAACATGTGTGCATCAATATCATTCACAATGTTGTTGTCCCGAGTCCCGAGTTCCGGCTGCCAGGGTTCCGGGTTCGCCACTTGATATGTGGGAATCAGTATCTTTCACAGGTTCGGCATTCGGCGTTCGGCACTTTACATGTAGGAATCAATATCTTTCTCGTTCTTCTGAGTCCCAAGTTCCGACCGCTGGCTGCCGGGCTCGGAGTTCGGCCCTCAACATGTGTGGATCAATGACTTGCACATTATTCTGAGTCCCGAGTCCCGAGTCCCGGCTGCCGGGATTTGGAGTTCGTCATTTATGATATGTGAATTCACATCTTTCACATTGTTCTGAGTCCCGAGTCCGAGCTCCGGCTGCCTGAGTTTGGGATTTGGCACTCACTATATGTGAATTCATATTTTTCACATTGGTGTCAGTCCTGAGTCCCGAGTGCCGGCTGCCGGTGTTCGGTGTTCGGCAGTCACAATGTGTGGATCAAAGTCTGTTGCCTCACACTTTCCTGAGTCCCGAGCGTGAAGCCTGAATTCGGACTATCGATCATTGAGTCCCTAATTTCGAGGATCGAGTCCCGAGTCCCGAGATACACAGAGTTAGGGACTCAATTCATGGAACTCGACTTCCGACTTGAGTTCCAGAACTGTTGATGCTCTAATTGGTACATGGTATTCGTGTGTTGCTACTAACATGGGTCACAACTCTGTCAACTTCTTTGATCTTTCACACCGTGCTTAGTATGTGGCCTTCGACCATAGCCCATCCACATGAGGGAACCCCGGCATAAATGTGCACAGAATCCCTCATATACCATGCCCAAGCAATCCGATCCCCTTCCCCTCCATCAACACCATGTCTCACAATTCTTCCCGAAAATGCAATCATACAGCCGGAATCATACCTGAATTCCAGCTGAAGGCTTGGCATACTCATCCGAGCATTAGAATAGTTCCCCACGGTGGTGAGAATATCGAAGCATTCAGGAATCGATAAATGGTCTCGATGATTGGGGGTTTCCCGATTGGAAATGATGGAGAGGCTGTTAAACACGGATGCCCAGTACTGCAGGGTCTCTGGCATCTGTGGCAGTTCCTTGCTCACTGCCTTATCTCCGAGGTGTGACAAGGCTCGTAACCCTGCAAAATACTGCTGAGGATGCATGACCCTGAGTGCCGCCGATGCGATGGCTGCCGGCCTTGCAATAGCTTTCAGGATATTCTCGGAGGAGGGTCCCTTCAATGATGCGGATACCTCCGGATCTGACAGATTCTATGGGATTGGTGAGTTTGACTCCAGAAATCACCATCTCATCACATCCTACCTCGTGGCCCTGTTGAAACCATGCCGGAGATAAATTGATGCATCCGGGAGTTGACCCAACATTTTCCGAGCCCTGTTTTGAACCATTCTTGATTATATCGCCAATTGCCATCAGCCTTTACACTTTTTTCGAGGCTTGGACCCAGCAAATCGGTGGCCGCCCTGATTTCCTTCTGTATGTGGTACATTTGATATTCA